>CM070487.1:39804135-40152035 GCA_036324585.1 Champsocephalus esox | reverse complement strand
TATACAACAAACCATCATCACCTTTTCACGATTATACTAAATACCATCAGATCATCACATTGAAAAGGAATCTAACTTCGATACAACCAACGTTAATATCTAGGCCGTCTCCGGTGCTGATAAGGCTCCCCTGAACGGCCGTCCAATCTTTTTAGGACTAAACCCCCAGAATCTACACGATCAACGTAATCTGTTTAGGGGGGCGTTTACAGCGTTCAATTTGGGCAGCTTCAGGACCCACAATCCTTAACCCCCAATTTTGATCCCCTTATATACAGTGGGGCAAAAAAGTATGTAGTCAGCCACCAATTGTGCAAGTTCTCCCACTTAAAAAGATGAGAGAGGCCTGTAATTTTCATCATAGGCACACTTCAACTATGAGAGACAGAATGGGGGGAAAGACTCCAGAGAATCACATTGTATGATTTTTAAAGAATGTATTTGGAAATGATGGTGGAAAATAAGTATTTGGTCAATAACAAAAGTTCATCTCAATACTTTGTTATATACCCTTTGTTGGCAATGACAGAGGTCACACGTTTTCTGTAAGTCTTCACAAGGTTTTCACACACTGTTGCTGGTGTTTTGGCCCATTCCCCCATGCAGATCTCCTCTAGAGCAGTGATGTTTTGGGGATTTTCTATGGGGTTGAGATCTGGAGACTGGCTAGGCCACTCCAGGACCTTGAAATGCTTCTTGCGAAGCCACTCCTTCGTTGCCCGGGCGGTGTGTTTGGGATCATTGTCATGCTGAAAGACCCAGCCACGTTTCATCTTCAATGCCCTTGCTGATGGAAGGAGGTTGTCACTCAAAATCTCACGATACATGGCCCCATTCATTCTTTCCTTTACACGGATCAGTCGTCCTGGTCCCTTTGCAGACAAACAGCCCCAAAGCATGATGTTTCCACTCCCCATGTTTCACAGTAGGTGTTCTTTGGATGCAACTCATCATTCTTTCTCCTCCAAACACGTCTAGTTGAGATTTAACCAAAAAGTTCTATTTTGGTTTAATCTGACCATATGACATTCTCCCAATCCTCTTCTGGATCATCTAAATGCTCTCTAGCAAACTTCAGATGGGCCTGGACATGTACTGGCTTAAGCAGGGGGACATGTCTGGCACTGTAGGATTTGAGTCCCTGGCGGCGTAGTGTGTTACTGATGGCAGACTTTGTTACTTTGGTCCCAGCTCTCTGCAGGTCATGGACTCGGTCCCCCCGTGTGGTTCTGGGATTTTTGCTCACCGTTCTTGTGATCATTTTGACCCCACGGGGTGAGATCTTGCGTGGAGCCTCAGATCGAGGGAAATTATCAGTGGTCTTGTATGTCTTCCATTTTCTAATAATTTCTCCCACAGTTGATTTCTTCACACCAAGCTGCAGGTCTACAATTGTGTTTCTGGTGTCCTTTGACATCTCTTTGGTCTTGGCCATAGTGGAGTTTGGAGTGTGACTGTTTGAGGTTGTGGACAGGTGTCTTTTATACTGATAACGAGTTCAAACAGATGCCATTAATACAGTTAACAAGTGGAGGACAGAGGAGGCTCTTAAAGAAGAAGTTACAGGTCTGTGACAGCCAGAAATCTTGTTTGTTTGTAGGTGACCAAATACTTATTTTACCGAGGAATTTACCAATTAATTCATTAAAAATCCTACAATGTGATTTCCTGGATTCTTTCCCCCCATTCTGTCTCTCATTGTTGAAGTGTACCTAGGATGAAAATTACAGGCCTCTCTCATCTTTTTAAGTGGGAGAACTTGCACAACTGGTGGCTGACTAAATACTTTGTTGCCCCACTGTATATATATATATATATATATATATATATATATATTAAAACAATGCAAAAGTAATATCAAAAGTAATATCAAAAGTAATATCAAACCCAGCCAGAGTCAAATATTAATATCACCGCAGTGACATCACCACATCAGCAGAGCATATGTCATATTTCAAAATTAATCAAAACCACATCAACCACAATAAACAATGTGAAACTATAGTTTAACCTTAGCAGAGTTTCTATTCCCCTTAAACAATTTAAAATCCAAATTATCAACTAATGTCAGCCTTTTCCAAGGAAGGGTGTTCTTAGCTCACTCTAAGACCAAGCAGATACCCTCAGAGACCACCAGAGAGATCAGGAATTGGGTCTAAATGTGCAAAGTACAAACCGGTTTTATTAAGGTTGTAACAAAATAGCGGATTTACAAGAATCCAAAAAATAACAAAAGTCAAAATACAAAAGCAACAGGTTTACAAGTCAGATGTCCTAAAAGGCCTCAAGCTCTCAAGCTCTCAAGCCTCCGAGACTCCGAGCCTCCGAGCCTCCGAGCCTCCGAGCCTCCGAGCCTTCGAGCCTTCCGAGCCTCCGAGCCTCCGAGCCTTCGAGCCTCAAACAGCCTAAAAAACTCCCATTTCTCTTCACAGATCATCTTTTATAGTCTCTTGCCTCCTCCTCCCTCTCTGCATCAGGTGGTTTCCCCTTTTCTATGTTTGAGGCAGAAGGAGGTCACATATGTTTAACTTTTACTTAATGAACAATTAAAAATGTAAAGTTAAATTTCAAACAAATAAAGACTCAAATAATAATATACAATTTTAACGAGAGGGAAGGTCTATAAAGGGACTAATTGCGATAGTAAATATTGAATAATTGCAATAGTAAATATCACACATTTTCTTAAAAATATTGTTACATCTACTTGGTTTTAAATTCATTGCTACACTGTAAAATATTACCATGATTTCACAATATTTAGCTGTAATATTTTACAATAAATTACTGTTTACCACTTTAAAGTCTTTACCTGTAATGTTCACAATATAACACTGTAATTTAGAATTTCACAGTGAAATCAATGCAGGCACAGTTAATTACTGTGAATGTACAGGATGAATGATTACTAGGATTTCACAACATGTTACTGTATTATTTCATAGTACAATACTGTATTCAGACCATCCTCTGTGATAACACAACAAATTAAGTGATTTTCTTGCTTGTATCGCTCTTGCTAGGCTTTAAATACTCATTTCTTTCTTTGGTGCAGGTTTTACTTCAATTTGAAAGCACTGCTAGATTTGCCTTAAAATAAACGATGCAACATATAAATCTATTTGAAATTGTTGTCTTGGCTTATTGTTTTCGGTGCTTCCTGGGCATTAAACCTGAGACAGGCTCGAAAGACAAAAAGAGGCATGGCAATTTAAACCCCCATGTCAGCGCATTCTTCAGAAAACTTGTTGACTTTGAGTGGATGTCTGTGTAGACATGTGTTAAGTGCTCCCCTCCTTGTTTTCTGTCTCCCTGGCTCCGCCTCTGCCCAGGTGCACCTGGTCTGCCCCTGGCTCCGCCTCTGCCCAGGTGCACCTGGTCTGCCCCTGGCTCCGCCTCTGCCCAGGTGCACCTGGTCTGCCCCTGGCTCCGCCTCTGCCCAGGTGCACCTGGTCTGCCCCTGGCTCCGCCTCTGCCCAGGTGCACCTGGTCTGCCCCTGGCTCCGCCTCTGCCCAGGTGCACCTGGTCTGCCCCTGGCTCCGCCTCTGCCCAGGTGTTCCAAATTCCACTCAGCCGTGTGTATATAAAGAGAAGCTGGAGGAGAAGGATGTCTCGCCTATCCTAACGCCTGAAGACACTCTCCTTAGAATACCTCTGAGCCAGTTTGAGCTGTAGGCCATATTTTTGCAGATGTGTTTATGTTTAGCCTGGAGGACCTGGTAGTCCAGTTTTTGCGGTTTTATTTTGTTTCCCATAGGGTTTATATTTGATTTCTGGTAGGGGGGGGGCTCTGGGTCATACGGCCCGTGGTGTGGCTGTCTCGCATTCCCTCCTTCTGTTTGTTCCTTTTGGCCAGTCCTCCAGACCTCTTTTTGTTTCGCTTAATGTCTTTCGTTTTTTGTAAAGCACTTTGAATTGCCTTGTGTTGAAAAGTGCGATATAAATAAACTTGCCTTGCCTTGTGTAAGCAAACGGCTGATTATCAATAAATGCTCGTTACCAAGTACCGGTTATTGCGTGTATTCTTTCATGTTGCGGGTCTCAGCACGAGCCACTACCGCGGAGTAGAGGTTGGGGCCGTAACATGTCCAAGACACTGTGAAATGTACTTTGCACTTCAATGGAGTAATACAAAGTTTAAATGGGCATTTTCTTTGTTTTTCTTTGTTGATTGAGCTGATTGAATTGTGTAGTTATGGTACGATCCCAGTCAAATTTACAATATATTATCAAATTATTTAGATTTGTATATTTACAGTAAATTACTGGCTACTGTGTTGCATTACTTCTACAGTAATAGTGTGAACATACAGGTAATTACTGTAATTTATGTACAGCAAGGTACCATAATACCACAGCTCTGTACTGCTATATCACAGTAATTCCATGTACAGTAAATTACTGTGAACTATTTACAGTCAATTACTGTGAAATCCATGCAACTAGTAGCCAGTAATTTACTGTAATTTTACAGCCAAACATTTTACAGTGTACCAACAGGAGTTGGATAAACACCAGATACTAAAAAAGGAGTTGGTCAAAATCTCCAAAGTGAGCAAACCTATTCTAATGACTTTCAGCAGTTAAAACCCGTCTAACATGATTCTACTTATTGAACTGCTCCCTGATAGGAAGAAGCTAATGACACAACTGAACTCTCCTTTCTGCTAAAAATGGATAAATCAATAAACAACTCAGCGTTGGCCGGTTGATAAGGCCATGTTGTAAAATGGAAAATGGGGATAGCTAAGATCAAAGTCACAAATCCCCCATTCTTTAACAACTTTGGGGAAATCAAAACTAAATAAAAAAATAGTTAAAATAATTCTAATCAGGATCTCTTGCATTGACTGGGATGAAGCATTCTCAGAGGTAAAGTTCTGTCTCTGCATGACGTACTGTCACTGTCTCAGGTCCAGAGAGCTGTGAGAGTATGTGAGGGCGGGGGTGCTGATCTCTATCTCGGAGCTGCATGTCAAACCACATCAACATCCGGTCTTAACATGCAGCAAGGAGGAGAGTCAAAGAAGGAGACGTCTCCCTCTAAACAGTTTTGAAAATGTTCTTTATAAATGTTTTCTTAAGCAGCTTTTATGGATAAAGGTTTTTAGCAAAGTTGGGAGAGGAGAAATCCTGTTGATCTTCTGAAGCCAACCTCTCAATTTCCCCCAGAACAACAGGACTCTCCCTCCCTACATGTCTTCCTTTGTTGAACTCCCTTGTTTTAACCCATGACCCAAAAAGAAACATGTACATTTTAAGATCAGCCATAGTAGTTTAAGGGCAAACCAAATCATCTTAAAGGTGAATTTTAACCGGAACAAACATAATGTTGTCATGTACAGTAGTGCTTGTTGAAGCTGTCCACATCTGAACAAAACACCTGAAACTATCGCGACAGCTAGAATAATAAGAAAAGCCAAAAGTCCCCCACTTAGCTTTATTGAAAGCATAGAACATTTTTAGCCGTAAATCATTCACAAATGTCTTCTTCATTTGACCAAAGACAGAATGCATTGGATCCTATATTGAACTAGCAGACAAAACTGCTCTGAACAGAAAAAGTCCCAGATGGGACTCGCAGGTCCTTCATGTCTCCCCATCCCACGTGCGATGACAGCTGGATATCGCTGCCTTATCCTGAGCATAGACATTCAATGCTCTTGGCTTTTATCTTTGTATATTTGGGGCGGTGGTGGCGAAGTCGATAGGGACTTGTCTTGGCAACTGGAAGGTCACCAGTTCAAGTCCCGGCAAGACCAAGTGCTCACTGGGTGCCGTTCAAAATGGCAGCACACTGCTCCTAACACTAGGTTGGGTCAAATGCAGAGAAACCATTTCCTCACAAGGGATTAATAAAAGTCCGTCTTAATTCTACCTCCATACAGAAAACTGATATTTAAAATCGGACCATTCTTAAATTTGATTTTGCTGATATGGTCTTTTGGACTCAAACAACAAAATCAGAAAAAAGGCTTTTGTGTTCCTTTTTTAAGTTTTAGTTTTTTTGAGGATTTGTTTCTTGTGTTAAAAGAGACACACATACACGGACCCATATCGCACATGTTCACCAAAGGGTTCAAATGACAGTGACAGAAACATGCTACTAATCTCTACGTTTAGCTTTCTGATTGAACTGTTTTTTAGCTCGACTTCATGTTTCAGGTCCTGTCAGTTTATAGATGTGGGGGAGATGTTATACTTGATTAGAAGAAGTGATACCACAGTGCAGAAATACTGTAACAAGAACAAGTCTGGTATTGAAATGCACTTAGGTCAAAGTATTAGGATCAATTAATGCTTGAAGTACCATCATTAATATGACTCCTACAGTACGACTATTTCCATAATGATATATTATAGTCTGGATTCTAATCAATGATCCATTCATGTGAACATCATGTTTAATGTAGCAGCTGGTAAAGCTGGAGATAACTTGTTATACTTCCAGGTATCTTTATCCATAACAGAACTTCATCATTAAAGTGTTGTTTATTAATAATATGAACCTGCCAAGTCACCTCAAACTCATGTTGTGAATACATGTGATGTAGTATTATAAAACCATATACTCCAGTGAAGTCATTCAAACCTGTTCTTACAGTACTTGAGTATATGTACTTTATTACTTCCCACCACTGGTTTATAGAGAGCTGGAGTTAATGATCTGATTATCACTCGGAAGTATTCATAGTATAAATGATTAATGATTCAAATATGCTGATATCAATGAAGGAACATCTCTCTCTTGTTTCTCTGCAGAGCCTGGTGTTCGGCTGGTGGGAGGAGAGAGTCGCTGTGCAGGAGCCTGGAGGTGGAACATCAGGGAGAATGGAGACCAGTGAGGGGGCTTCCCTCCCTGGACCCTGAAGGCAGCAGGAGTCGCCTGCAGAGAGCTCGACTGTGGCTCTGCTGTTTCTGTGGGTACGGAGAGAGGAGTCCTCAGAGAGACCTGTGTGGAGGATCAGATCTGACTGTGTTGAGTCTGGATCTGCTCTGAGGGAGTGTGCAGCATCATATTCCTCTCTCTACTTCCTGAATCTCACCTGCTCAGGTAAACCCATCAGTGACATCATCAGTGACATTTTCATTTATTGTTTTCATTTTCTTGTTTTTACAATTTAAAAATACCCAAATAACAAATGATGAACAGTGTATGAAGCAGCCGGGCGTTGTGGGTGGGCTACTGGGTCTGTAGGCCCACCCACTCATTCATCAAAATTCACTGAGAGAAAATTCTTATTTTTGATTATCAAAATGAATAATTAAATAATAAATAATAGCAAAAATAAGTTTCCCTTTAAAAAATGAACATCATTTATTGACGTGATCAGGCTTCTGTTGTGTGAGATGTTCTATCCAATCACAACAGGCGTATAATGGCCTGCTGTGATTGGCCTACATAGCTCACATAGTCGCAGCGCGGCGCCAACACAACAACGTAGGACGTCCCGCAGACCCCGCAGAGGAAGGAGGAACATATAGCACTCATTTACAGAGTCACAAGAATCCATGTTCAGAGTTTACAAAGAGTGAGAGGGGAGAGGCCAGAGCCACCGTCCTCACAGCAGGGGCCGTCTCACTCCACATTCAGGTCTCTGCTTTCTGTGTCCCTAAAGTGTCTCAATGTGAACCAAAAGAAATGAACAAGCAGTTTTACATGTCATTCCACTCCTCGCAGCCTGGAGCACGGCTGATATGAAGAGTCCTGAAACCCACCGGGTCATTTGGAGCCTCCTCCTCTCGAATGATACCATTCACCATTTCATGGAAAACACGAGACCAAAATACAAACAGCTTGAAGTCAATGATGACGCCATGTTTGAAGAACAACGTGTTTACACACATCAGTCAGATAACACGTGTGAAACACACATGTGAGAGTAAAGAGTGAAACCTTTTGAAAGTGTGTGTGTGAGAGCAGAGGTGGAGCTGAGCAGAGGGAGCAGAGGGTCTGCAGAGGAGGAGGTTCTGTTGAAGACACAGGGGAAGGGTTCACTCATGGAGACCACTTGCTAGAGGCTATCAGGTGGAGATGTGAGGGTACCTGCAGTCTGTGTTCTTATCAACATGTGTTCTGTTGTTCATCATCAACTCATGCTGGAACTGAGTCCAGTTTGAATCTGAAATATAGTTTTCATCTCTTTGATGGTGTGTCTTTGACCTCTGTCTGATCTTCTGTCCTCTGCAGACTCTGTCCGGCTGCTGGGGGGGACCGGTCTGTGCTCAGGCAGACTGGAGGTGAACTCTGACCCGTCTGACCCGTCCTGGTCCTCCGTGTGTGAGGCTGACTTTGACCAGCAGGATGCTCAGGTGGTCTGCCGGCAGCTGGGCTGTGGGGCTCCTTCAGTCCTCCAGGGGGCGCTCTATGGAGAAGGGGAGGCTCCAATGGGGACCAAAGAGTTCCAGTGTGGAGGCCATGAGTCTGCTCTCCTGGACTGTAGCTCAGCCTCAGAGAGAAGCACCTGCTCACCTGGCACAGCTGTTAGCCTCACCTGCTCAGGTAGAGAGGAGCTGTGATTGGTTCATTCTGTTCTCATCAATCTCACTTTATTCTCTCTCTGATCTCTCTCTTGTTTCTCTGCAGAGCCTGGTGTTCAGCTGGTGGGAGGAGAGAGTCGCTGTGCAGGAAGACTGGAGGTGGAACATCAGGGAGAATGGAGACCAGTGGAGGGCGCTACTCTCCCTGGACCCTGAAGGCAGCAGGAGTCGCCTGCAGAGAGCTCGACTGTGGCTCTGCTGTTTCTGTGGGACGGAGAGAGGAGTCGTCATGGAGACCTGTGTGGAGGATCAGCTCTGACTGTGTTGAGTCTGGATCTGCTCTGAGGGAGTGTGCAGCATCATCTTCCTCTTCTCCTCTTTCCTGAATCTCACCTGCTCAGGTAAACCCATCAGTGACATCATCAGTGACATCATCAGTGACATCATCAGTGACATTTTCATTTATTGTTTTCATTTTCTTGTTTTTACAATTTAAAAATACCCAAATAGCAAATGATGAACAGTGTATGAAGCAGCGGGCGTTGTGGGTGGGCTACTGGGTCTGTAGGCCCACCCACTCATTCATCAAAATTCACTGAGAGAAAATTCTTATTTTTGATTATCAAAATGAATAATTAAATAAAAATAAGTTTCCCTTTAAAAAATGCATACAATTAGAAGCAACATTTATTGACGTGATCAGGCTTCTGTTGTGTGAGATGTTCTATCCAATCACAACAGGCGTATAATGGCCTGCTGTGATTGGCCTACAGCTCACATAGTCGCAGCGCGGAGCCAACACAACGTAGGACGTCCCGCAGACCCCGCAGAGGAAGGAGGAACATATAGCACTCATTTACAGAGTCACAAGAATCCATGTTCAGAGTTTACAAAGAGTGAGAGGGGAGAGGCCAGAGCCACCGTCCTCACAGCAGGGGCCGTCTCACTCCACATTCAGGTCTCTGCTTTCTGTGTCCCTAAAGTGTCTCAATGTGAACCAAAAGAAATGAACAAGCAGTTTTACATGTCATTCCACTCCTCGCAGCCTGGAGCACGGCTGATATGAAGAGTCCTGAAACCCACCGGGTCATTTGGAGCCTCCTCCTCTAGAATGATACCATTCACCATTTCATGGAAAACACGAGACCAAAATACAAACAGCTTGAAGTCAATGATGACGCCATGTTTGAAGAACAACGTGTTTACACACATCAGTCAGATAACACGTGTGAAACACACATGTGAGAGTAAAGAGTGAAACCTTTTGAAAGTGTGTGTGTGAGAGCAGAGGTGGAGCTGAGCCAACACATCCTCACTCCCAGGTCGGCCTATGTTGACGTTATGTCAAGTCCCCTGCCGGCTTTTTCCAACGCCAGGGGGGGGGCCTTAGCGTCCATTTTCAACGCCAGGGGGGGGGGCCTTAGCGTCCATTTTCAACGCAAGGGGGGGGGCCTTAGCGTCCATTTTCAACGCAAGGGGAGGGGCCTTAGCGTCCATTTTCAACGCAAGGGGGGGGGCCCTTAGCGTCCATGTTCAGCTTTCCGGGATGTCCATGTGCTTCTATGGACGCTCATGTAAGCACGGCATTCGTTTGTGTCAACTGCCCTTAAAGGCAATGAAGACACTACACTACCCAGAATCCCCAGCTATCGTTTGGCCTACACCATGTGCTCTGTTTGACGTCATGTGATTTCTCCCTGCAGAAAAAGAAAACATGGCCGAACTTCGTTTTATTCTGGGTGTAAAATGCCTATTTTAAAGTTAGTTTGGCCATTAAAATGCGTTTTGATGTCATTTGATGCGAGAAATATGAGTTGTTATTTCAGATTATGTGTGCAGTGGATGTACATGATCTTTAGTTTGCTAGTTATTACGAAGATTACTTCAGGAAATTGCGTCCAACGTTTTCATTGTTACCAAGGTGGTTGCTAGGGACGCTGCTATCGATATTATTTCTGTTATGTTGTGCAACTGTTTAATGGTGTTATCTTTATTGCTACCCCCTTCCCCGTCAATGTATAGTGTTGGTCCACAGCCTAAACATATTAGTTTAACAAAATCCGCATCTAAATATACGTTATTTTCCTCTGTGCAATTCCAGTCTCACATCTCAGAGCACATCGTCATTAACAAATACCGGAAACAGACCGAAAATATTTTTAAAAAATAAAATAATACCTTATTCCGAGTGCTCTTGCTTTTCTATTTGAAAGTCATCACATAACGGCATTGTAATACACGGTTCGGCTGCATTAAATATTACATATCTGCCGCAGTTCTGTATTTATAGAGCCCTGATGAGAAGACAAAGATGAGGAACTGAAAACGTGACGTGGATCATAAATATATCAACCATTAAACAACATCTTACATTTCTTTTCACACAATACGTCTCCTTGCAGTATCAACACTAATTCGGCTCACTTTTATATTTGATCCAATTGGTAGATAGGCTGCATTTACACCATAAAGGTGCACAGCTGATATAAAGAGACACCTGGTGGTTAAAGCACGTTATTGAATTTCATTATTTTTATTATTAGATATTAATAGAATCCCTATAAAGTATATTCATTACTCGTTACTCTCTACTAATAGTTAATTAAAGACTGTATATAATGACTATTTTGCACATCCCGTTCAAGGTTTCAAGATGTTCTAAGGTTTATTGACATATCATATAGGCCTACACAACTGTGGTGTAGTTCTGCACTGAATGAAAAACTTGGGTCGCAGGTTCCTCAATAGTGCATTACAAGACATCTATCAATATGTGTGCATACCTCCAGCAATGTTAACTATGTTGTATGTATACTATGATGTAACACAAATGTTTCCAACTTGGGATCAATAAAGTATATCTTATCTTAAGCTGATCGATGGCTACTGCCATATTTGCAAAATGTGCCTCTGAACCTTGACAAGTGCATGTTTCAGGCTTATCAATTAATGTAATGTAATGTAATGTAATGTTATCAATTAACAACAGGAGGGGTCACAAACATAAGTCCAGCTGTTAAATAAAGCTCTTCTGACCTTAGCTGGCGTGTGGGTATATATATTAATGCTGCCCATTATGGGCACAAGCAATTTTCACCCATTTATTAATTATATGTTTTAAATGTGAGTGTTTCCTGTCCCCTAAACCTCCAGGGATGTACACAGTTTAATACTGGCAACTTCTTATTATGGGAAATACGAACACGTCTTTTAAAACTACAACTCCCAGTAGAGACGTGCCATAGAGAACATGTTGCGAAACAGAATAGCCAGCATGTGTAGTTCTGGGGACAGGGTGGGGGAGGGGGGGGACGCGGTGGACCCGTTCAAATCCAGTTTTGAACAGTCTGCCGTGGTTCCATCCCATTTCAAGTGCTGTTCGAGGCTCGGTAACCCTCGGAGCACACTCTCCAATCACAGAGCTTGAGGACGATCATGGGGTTTGCCAAACAGAGCACATGGTGTAGTCCAAACGATAGCTGGGGATTCTGGGTAGTGTAGTGTCTTCATTGCCTTTAAGGGCAGTTGACACAAACGAATGCCGTGCTTACATGAGCGTCCATAGAAGCACATGGACATCCCGGAAAGCTGAATATGGACGCTAAGGGCCCCCCCCCTTGCGTTGAAAATGGACGCTAAGGCCCCCCCCCTGGCGTTGAAAATGGACGCTAAGGCCCCCCCCCCTGGCGTTGAAAATGGACGCTAAGGCCCCCCCCCCTGGCGTTGAAAATGGACGCTAAGGCCCCCCCCCTTGCGTTGGAAAAAGCCGGCAGGGGACTTGACATAACGTCAACATAGGCCGACCTGGGAGTGAGGATGTGTTGGCTGAGCAGAGGGAGCAGAGGCTCTGCAGAGGAGGAGGTTCTGTTGAAGACACAGGGGAAGGGTTCACTCATGGAGACCACTTGCTAGAGGCTATCAGGTGGAGATGTGAGGGTACCTGCAGTCTGTGTTGTTATCAACATGTGTTCTGTTGTTCATCATCAACTCATGCTGGAACTGAGTCCAGTTTGAATCTGAAATATAGTTTCATCTCTTTGATGGTGTGTCTTTGACCTCTGTCTGATCTTCTGTCCTCTGCAGACTCTGTCCGGCTGCTGGGGGGGACCGGTCTGTGCTCAGGCAGACTGGAGGTGAACTCTGACCCGTCTGACCCGTCCTGGTCCTCTGTGTGTGAGGCTGACTTTGACCAGCAGGATGCTCAGGTGGTCTGCCGGCAGCTGGGCTGTGGGGCTCCTTCAGTCCTCCAGGGGGCGCTCTATGGAGAAGGGGAGGCTCCAATGGGGACCAAAGAGTTCCAGTGTGGAGGCCATGAGTCTGCTCTCCTGGACTGTAGCTCAGCCTCAGAGAGAAGCACCTGCTCACCTGGCACAGCTGTTAGCCTCACCTGCTCAGGTAGAGAGGAGCTGTGATTGGTTCATTCTGTTCTCATCAATCTCACTTTATTCTCTCTCTGATCTCTCTCTTGTTTCTCTGCAGAGCCTGGTGTTCAGCTGGTGGGAGGAGAGAGTCGCTGTGCAGGAAGACTGGAGCTGGAACATCAGGGAGAATGGAGACCAGTGGGGGAGGGCTACCCTCCCTGGACCCTGAAGACAGCAGGAGTCGCCTGCAGAGAGCTCGACTGTGGCTCTGCTGTTTCTGTGGGAGAGAGAGAGGAGTCGTCATGGAGACCTGTGTGGAGGATCAGCTCTGACTGTGTTGAATCTGGATCTGCTCTGAGGGAGTGTGCAGCATCACGTTTCTCTCTCTCCTTCCTGAATATCACCTGCTCAGGTAAACCCATCATCAGTGACATTTTCATTTATTGTTTTTATTTTCTTGTTTTTACAATTTAAAAATACCCAAATAACAAATGATGAACAGTGTATGAAGCAGCTGGGCGTAGTGGGTGGGCTACTGGGTCTGTAGGCCCACCCACTCATTCATCAACATTCACTGAGAGAAAATATAGTTTACCGGATTCTTATTTTTGATTATCAAAATGAATAATTAAATAATAGCAAAAATAAGTTTCCCTTTAAAAAATGCATACAATTAGAAGCAACATTTTTTTGCGTAATCAGGCTTCTGTTGTGTGATATGTTCTATCCAATCACAACAGGCGTATAATGGCCTGCTGTGATTGGCCTACATAGCTCACATAGTCGCAGCGCGGCGCCAACACAACGTAGGACGTCCCACAGACCCCGCAGAGGAAGGAGGAACATATAGCACTCATTTACAGAGTCACAAGAATCCATGTTCAGAGTTTACAAAGAGTGAGAGGGGAGAGGCCAGAGCCACCATCCTCACAGCAGGGGCCGTCTCACTCCACATTCAGGTCTCTGCTTTCTGTGTCCCTAAAGTGTCTCAATGTGAACCAAAAGAAATGAACAAGCAGTTTTACATTTCCTTCCACTCCTTGCAGCCTGGAGCACGGCTGATATGAAGAGTCCTGAAACCCACCGGGTTATTTGGAGCCTCCTCCTCTCGAATGATACCATTCACCATTTCATGGAAAACACGAGACCAAAATACAAACAGCTTGAATTCAATGATGACGCCATGTTTGAAGAACAACGTGTTTCCACACATCAGTCAGATAACACGTGTGAAACACACATGTGAGAGTAAAGAGTGAAACCTTTTGAAAGTGTGTGTGAGAGCAGAGGTGGAGCTGAGCAGAGGGAGCAGAGGGTCTGCAGAGGAGGAGGTTCTGTTGAAGACACAGGGGAAGGGTTCACTCATGGAGACCACTTGCTAGAGGCTATCAGGTCAACACATCCTCACTCCCAGGTTGGCCTATGTTGACGTTATGTCAAGTCCCCTGTCGGCTTTTTCCAACGCAAGGGAGGGGGCTTTAGAGTCCATTTTCATTTTCAATGCAAGGGGGGGGGCCCTTAGCGTCCATGTTCAGCTTTCCGGGATGTCCATGTGCTTCTATGGACGCTCATGGAAGCACGGCATTCGTTTGTGTCGACTGCCCTTAAAGGCAATGAGAGCATCCATTCTCATTGGATAACGGAGAATTGTACACCCGGAAGTAAATATTCCCCTTACTGACGATTGATTTTACAGTGATATCTGCACTACTCATCAACTAAAAAACACCAGATTATCCTTGTTAATTACACAACATTGATTAGTTTAAATTGTGTGCAATGCTTTTGTATTTTTCCCCTTCGATTCGGAGAAACAAATCTTTTTTCGGAGTAAAGGATGGCAGAAGACACTACACTACCCATAATCCCCAGCTATCCTTTGGCCTACACCATGTGCTCTGTTTGACGTCACGTGATTTTCAAATTTCTCCCTGCAGAAAAAAAACATGGCCGAACTTCGTTTTATTCTGGGTGTAAAATGCCTATTTTAAAGTTAGTTTGGCCATTAAAATGCGTTTTGATGTCATTTGATGCGAGAAATATGAGTTGTTATTTCAGATGATGTGTGCAGTGGATGTACATGATCTTTAGTTTGCTAGTTATTATGAAGATTACTTCAGGAAATTGCGTCCAACGTTTTCATTGTTACCAAGGTGGTTGCTAGGGATGCTGCAATCGATATTATTTCTGTTATGTTGTGTAACTGTTTAATGGTGTTATCTTTATTGCTACCCCCTTCCCCGTCAATGTATAGTGTTGGTCCACAGGGCAAACATATTAGTTTAACACAATCCGCATCTAAAGATACGTTATTTTCCCCTGTGCAATTCCAGTCTCACATCTCAGAGCACATCGTCATTAACAAATACCGGAAACAGACCGAAAACATTTTTAAAAAATAAAATAATACCTTATTCCGAGTGTACTTGCTTTTCTCTTTGAAAGTCATCACATAACGGCATTGTAATACACGGTTCGGCTGCATTAAATATTACATATCTGCCGTAGTTCTGTATTTATAGAGCCCTGATGAGAAGACAAACATGAGGAGCTGAAAACGTGACGTGGATCATAAATATATCAGCCATTAAGCAACATCTTACATTTATTTTCACACAATACGTCTCCTTGCAGTATCAACACTAATTCGGCTCACTTTTATATTTGATCCAATTGGCAGATAGGCTGTATTTACACCATAAAGGTGCACATATTATATAAAGAGACACCTGGTGGTTAAAGCATGTTATTGAATTTCATTATTTTTATTATTATATATTAATAGGATCCCAATAAAGTATATTCATTACTCGTTATTCTCTACTAATAGTTAATTAAAGACTGTATATAATGACTATTTTGCACATCCCGTTCAAGGTTTCAAGATGTTCTAAGGTTTATTGATATATCATATAGGCTAACACAACTGTGGTGTAGTTCTGCACTGAATGAAAAACTTGGGTCGCAGGTTCCTCAACAGTGCATTACAAGACATCTATCAATATGTGTGCATACCTCCAGCAATGTTAACTATGTTGAAGCACTTATTTTAACTGATATTATACATAATGTATTATACTCTTATAAGATGTATGCAGATATTTAATCTCCGGCCTTGTCAGGTATTGAACAATCAATAAATAAAGAACACAGAAGTGTTGAATATAAAACTCAGAATTTGTGTGATTATACTAAATGATTTACAAATAAACACCACTGCATATTTAACTGTTACACATGCTGATGTAACGCAAATGTTCCAACTTGGGATCAATAAAGTATATCTTATCTGAAGCTGATCGATGGTTACTGCCATATTTGCAAAATGTGCCTCTGAACCTTGACAAGTGCATGTTTCAGGCTGATCAATTAATGTAATGTAATCTTATCAATTAACAACAGGAGGGGTCACAAACATATGTCCAGCTGTTAAATAAAGCTCTTCTGACCTTAGCTGGCGTGTGTGTATATATATTAATACTGCCCATTATGGGCACAAGCAAATTTTCACCCATTTATTAATTATATGTTAAATGTGAGTGTTTCCTGTCCCCTAAACCTCGAGGGATGTACACAGTTTAATACTGGCAACCTCTTATTATGGGAAATACGAAAACGTCTTTTAAAACTACAACTCCCAGTAGAGACGTGCCATAGAGAACATGTTGCGAAACAGAATAGCCAGCATGTGTAGTTCTGGGGACGGGGTGGGGGAGGGGGGGGACGCGGTGGACCCGTTCAAATCCAGTTTTGGACAGTCTGCCTGGTTCCATCCCATTTCAACTGCTGTTCGAGGCTCGGTAACCCTCGGAGCACACTCTCCAATCACAGAGCTTGAGGACTATCACGGGGTTTGTCAAACAGAGCACATGGTGTAGTCCAAACGATAGCTGGGGATTCTGGATAGTGTAGTGTCTTCTGCCATCCTTTACTCCGAAAAATATTTGTTTCTCCGAATCGAAGGGGAAAAATACAAAAGCATTGCACACAATTTAAACTAATCAATGTTGTGTAATTAACAAGGATAATCTGGTGTTTTTTAGTCGATGAGTAGTGCAGATATCACTGTAAAATCAATCGTCAGTAAGGGGAATATTTACTTCCGGGTGTACAATTCTCCGTTATCCAATGAGAATGGATGTTCTCATTGCCTTTAAGGGCAGTCGACACAAACGAATGCCGTGCTTCCATGAGCGTCCATAGAAGCATATGGACATCCCGGAAAGCTGAAAATGGACGCTAAGGGCCCTCCCCTTGTGTTGAAAATGGACTCTAAGGCCCCCCCCCCTTGCGTTGGAAAAAGCCGGCAGGGGACTTGACATAACGTCAACATAGGCCGACCTGGGAGTGAGGATGTGTTGATCAGGTGTAGATGTGAGGGTACCTGCAGTCTGTGTTCTTATCAACATGTGTTCTGTTGTTCATCATCAACTCATGTTGGAACTGAGTCCAGTTTGAATCTGAAATATAGTTTCATCTCTTTGATGGTGTGTCTTTGACCTCTGTCTGATCTTCTGTCCTCTGCAGACTCTGTCCGGCTGCTGGGGGGGACCGGTCTGTGCTCAGGCAGACTGGAGGTGAACTCTGACCCGTCTGACCCGTCCTGGTCCTCCGTGTGTGAGGCTGACTTTGACCAGCAGGATGCTCAGGTGGTCTGCCGGCAGCTGGGCTGTGGGGCTCCTTCAGTCCTCCAGGGGGCGCTCTATGGAGAAGGGGAGGCTCCAATGGGGACCAAAGAGTTCCAGTGTGGAGGCCATGAGTCTGCTCTCCTGGACTGTAGCTCAGCCTCAGAGAGAAGCACCTGCTCACCTGGCACAGCTGTTAGCCTCACCTGCTCAGGTGGAGAGGAGCTGTGATTGGTTCATTCTGTTCTCATCAATCTCACTTTATTCTCTCTCTGATCTCTCTCTTGTTTCTCTGCAGAGCCTGGTGTTCAGCTGGTGGGAGGAGAGAGTCGCTGTGCAGGAGACCTGGAGGTGGAACATCAGGGAGAATGGAGACCAGTGGAGGGCCGCTACTCTCTCTGGACCCTGAAGACAGCAGGTGTCGCCTGCAGAGAGCTCGACTGTGGCTCTGCTGTTTCTGTGGGACAGAGAGAGGAGTCCTCATGGATACCTGCGTGGAGGATCAGCTCTGACTGTGTTGAGTCTGGATCTGCTCTGAGGGAGTGTGCAGCATCACATTCCTCTTCCTCCTTCCTGAATCTCACCTGCTCAGGTAAGCCCATCAGTGACATTGTTTATGACGTCATGTCATCTCTCTCTCTCTCTCTCTGAGAGTGAGTGTGTGAGGAGTTCGGTGGTGGTGAGCTGAAAGCGTGGTGAGGTTTGATGGTAACTTTTTGTAAAAGTGTTCTCTTTTTTCTTCTTCTACTTTGTTTATTGTATGATTGTTTATTGGTCTTGTTTGTTGTGAGTGTAGTTTAGTTTTTCTTCCGTGAAAGAAGCGTGTTTCTCTGCAGGGATGGCTTCCTGTGAGATGCCGTCCCTGCGACACGGGGTGAGGGTGATCCCTCAGGAGAACATTACGGTGGAGAGTATGCTGCTGGCGGTGGGGGAGCAGGTGGGACACGGAAACATCTCCTACGCATCCCGCATGAATAAAGCTGTGGTGGTTTTTGTAAAGAAGCAGGAGTTGGTAAGCCAGTTTATTGAAAGTGGCTTAAACATAAATGATGAGTTTATAAAAGTGTCCCCGCTGGCATTACCTTCTACTTGGATTACCATATCGGGAGTCCCTCCATTTATTCCCAATGAAACGCTTAAAGAGAAAGAGCTTAAACGCTACGGGAGAATGGCGAGTGGTTTCCGCACGGTGAGTCTGGGCTGTAAGGACACCAAGCTGAAGCACGTTCAGTCTCTGCGGAGACAGGTGTTTATGTTTTTGGACTGCACATCACAAACACTGGATGTGTCCTTCCGTATTAAATATGAGGAAGGTTTCTACATGGTGTATGCAAGTGCTGGCAGTGTCAAGTGTTTTGGTTGTGGTGATGTGGGGCACAAGAAGATCGCTTGTCCGCAGAGACTGACAGCCAGGCCCGGACTGGCCATCGGGAGGACCGGGAGGTTTCCCGATGGCCTGGCCTGCTAAGTGGCCTGCTGGCCTGAGGATTTTTTTTTAATGTATGTATTGTGAACGCAACGCTGCGCAAATGTGGGTCTGACTCTGCCTCACAGAGGGTGACTGGCTGTCTCCATGATGTGGCCTGCCGACATGCCCACTTTCATACAGATCATACTAATGCCCTCGATTGGTCTCTGTGTGTCATTCAAGCTCGGGAGGGTGTGTATGTGTGGCGCGAGCAAGAGAGATAAAGGGCGCGCACCGGTTAAGTTTATTGTTGTTGTTTGCATCTGGTGCTAGCTAGCTGCAACAACAAGGTGGAGGAGAGTCCTCTCCTGTCAGACTGAGAGACTGATAACTACAGCTCAGGTGAGGCAAAGGACTCTCTGTGTGTGTTTAGATAGTTAACTTAGTCTAAGTTATCTCTGTGGGTCTCAAACGGTGTGATCACCATTTATGTAAACACATATTTCCATTTGAGAGTGATTAGTCAAATATGCATGAATAATAACAATAAAATGTTAACTAGGTGAAAAAAGGTAAGATAAACTTGTTGAGAGCTAAAACTAGTCTTTGCTGCTGCCTCAAAGAGGAGCAGGGGGAGAGGAGGGAGACAGGAGAGGCTGATTCAGGAACACAGACACACTCACAAATATAAATGAACCAAAAACAAATAAATAAACAAGTTTAAATGTTTTTTCATATTGGATATGGGATGTTATTGGTTATGGCCATGTTTATATGATTTTATGATTATTTAAATGTATACAGTTATGTTTCATATGGGTGTAGTCTCTTTATTTCCCCCTCAAAATGCACCAGATTGATGCATTTAAGTCCAACATTTAAAAAAAAGTCTTACCGGGGGAGCATGCCCCCGGACCCCCCTATAGGATTTGAGATCCACCCCCACTTAAAATATGTTCACATAGGTTCCTAAATAGTTTTGCACATTTTTTAAAATAGTAACCCATGTCCATATGTTTATTTTGGGGTAGTAGATTTAGAGGGCTATCACTATGGGTAGCAAAGCTGTACAAATTGACAAATAAATCCAGAAAAATGGCACAAAAAAACTGGTAGTGGCCTGGCTGGGTGTATAATTCCCGGCCTGACTTATTGTCCCAGTCCGGCCCTGCTGACAGCAGCACTTCTGTTGGAAGGAAACATTGTGAATGAGAGTGGAGAGGGAACCAGCGGGGTTGCTAGGCCCGTGCGGTGAGCTACCGGAGCTACCGGAGTTACGGCCCCTGTTGCCGGGGCCGCCGTGCCCGCGCTCGGTGCAGTCGTGTGCGCGGCTGCAGTGCTGGGGGCCGCGGTGCCTGCTCCTGCTACACCCGTGCCCGTTCCTGCTGTACCCACACCCGGTGCAGCCGTGCTTGGGGCCGTCGTGCCCGCACTCGCTGTGCCCAGTGTAGCCGTGCCTGTGCCTGTGTTGCCCGCACCAGTGGTGCCAGGCGGGTTTGTGTTTGGTCCCATGATGGCGGGTAAAGCCGCAGTTTCTGTGGGTGTTAAGCCGTTGTTTGCAGGGTTTAATATGAAAACAGTTGTGGAGGCTGAAGCTCAGGTAAGGGCTGGATGTAAAGAGGGTGTGATGGAGTGCTCAGAGCAGGAGCTTCAGATGGTCTCTGGGAAACAAGCTCAGCTGCTGTCACAAAAACTGGACGATGACGGAGCGTCCACACTACAGCTTCAAAAAAAGCTTGGAGCTGGGCGTGTCTGGAGCTTGGGGATTTTATTCAAGCGACACGACCAACAACCAATCACATGAATCTCCCGCCCCCGACATACAGAGCAAAAAACCCCAGGGATTTTATGCGAGCAATATATATATATAAACTCCCCAAACAGGCGAAAACCTACCAGTTTCCCCCACTGTCTCTGCACCTCCCTCCATGCCTGGTTCCTCCGGTTTGTATCCCGGTAGGTGAAGAGGGTCTGGTCATACAAAACCGGGTGATTTGCTACGGCGATAGTTAGTTTCTCCTCCGACTTTTTTTGAAATATAGAAATGAACGGCGGGATATCTCTCCCAGCTTAGACGCGGTTTGATTGGCTACGGCTTCAGCTGTCAGATTTTGGGAAACGGGATTTGATTGGCTGGCGCTGGCTACTCCGTCGTCTCCGGCGTCAGAAGTTGAACATTGTTCAACTTCTGTCGCTGGAGATGCCTGAGACGGACCGCTCTGCTACTCACAATTCAGTTCGGCGAAAAAGCGCTGCTACGTGACGTCACCCCATTGAAAGTGAATGGGCAGATTGGAGCTTTCGACGCTGTCGACGCTGTCGACGCTGTAGTGTAGACGGCGTCGACGCTGTAGTGTAGACGGCGTCGACGCTGTCGACGCTGTAGTGTAGACGGCGTCGACGCTGTAGTGTAGACGGCGTAGACGGCGTCGACGCTGTAGTGTAGACGGCGTCGGCGCTGTCGACGCTGTAGTGTAGACGGCGTCGGCGCTGTCGACGCTGTAGTGTAGACGGCGTCGACGCTGTCGACGCTGTAGTGTAGACGGGCCGTGAGGCAGAGTAGGGGGGCAAATCAGCTGGTTATGATGGAGTAGATATGGAGTGTGACTCTGAATCGGATAGTGTCTCCGTGTCTGACAGTGTTTCTCAGAGTGAGGATCTCTACTCTTTTGAACAGATCCAGGAGTTTCTGGATGAAACTTTCGGGAAATCAGTAAATGTAAAAAATTATTTCCCAGATGTTGAAAAGTTTGTTAAGTCAGCCAAGACAATTCAGAGGGTTGTTGGGCTAGACTTACGGTATCGCTTCAAGAAACACATCACTACACTGAGGAAAGCTTTTAACAAAAAGACCGAAGTGCCTAAAAAAGGAACCGCAGTAGACAAAAGGCGTAGCTATAGCAACACGTCATGTTTACGCTGCATTTTCTATGAGGTAAATATTACCCACTGGCGGATATGGGTATAAATGGCTTTTTTTTGGGCGATTTTTTCAATCTGACTTCATATTGACAATTGTTAACAACAGAGGGTGCTACATAACACACTTTCAGGAAAAGTCATGGACTGGGAGACTTTAATATGTTATTGAAAAAAAGTTACATACAATCAAAAAACTGCTACGGGTAAAATGTACCCGTTGGCGGTTCTAGTGTTAATGGCCTATCTCTCTTCTCCTCACATTCAGTGTTTAAGGGTAGCCTCATTAAATATGAATGGGGGCAGAGACGCTCAAAAGAGAGCCTTAGTAACAGAAGTTATTCAACAGAAAAAGCTAGATGTAGTATTTCTACACAAAACTCACAGTGACAGCAGAAATGAAACTGACTGGGGTCTATGGTGGGGGGGTGGGGGCGCACGTCCTTAGCCATGGGACACATTTGAGTGCAGGAGTAGCTATTCTATTCTCACCGCTTTTAAATATAAAAATAATATCCAGCACAGAGGTAGTGAAGGGTAGAGTTATTCTAGTGAGAGCTGAAATAGATGATTTTCTGATTAGCTTTATTAATGTGTATGCACCAAACCAAGGCTCTGAGCGTGAAGAGGTCTTTAAAGTATTGGAAGAGAAAATAAGTGATATTGGTCAAGGGGAGTTTATTGTTTTGGGTGGAGACTGGAATTGTTGCACTGACTTGACTTTGGATAGGACTGGAGTTGAGCCACATCTTCAGTCTTCCTCTGTATTGTCTCACGTTCTAAAGAAAAGTGATGTAGTGGATGAGGATGATGCATCCTACATGCAGGCAATACACATGGGTTCAGATATCAGATGGTTAGTGCAGCCAGATTGGACAGGTTTTATTTACCCAAGCCCTTTTCTGCTAGGGTTTAAAACTGTCAGATCATCCCTGTTGCTTTCACAGATCATCATTTAGTTTTGATGGAGCTGATTTTATCTTCCAACGGAAAACCTGCAGTAGATTTCTACACGGATTTGTTCAAGGCTGATGAATGTGATGTGGACTCTGCTGCAGAGCTTCTGCAGGGACTTCCTCAGCTGAGCTCAGAGGGACAGAACACGCTCAGCTCTGAACTGACTTTTGACGAACTAACTGCCGCTGTGTCTCAGGTGGCGTCAGGAAAGGCTCCTGGAATAGATGGATTATCATCAGACTTTTTTAAGCATGTTTGGAGTCTTATGGGACAGGACATTTTGGATGTTTTTAAAGAATGCTTTGAAGAAGGGATGCTCCCAGCTTCCTCCAGGCGTGCAGTTCTCTCTCTGCTTCCTAAAAAGGGAGACTTGACCTCTTTAAAAAACTGGAGACCAGTGGCTCTTTTATGTACGGACTACAACATCCTCTCAAAGGTTTTAGCAAACAGATTACAACTTTTTATTGGTCAATTGATTGTTGTGGATCAATCATACTGTGTGCCAGATAGGTCGATGCTTGATAGTTTTTAATGAGGGATGTGTTTGACATATGTCAATTGTATGACATCAATGCTGGCATCATATCAATTGACCAAGAGAAGGCTTTTGATCGTGTAGATCACAAGTTTCTCTTTACAACACTGCAGGCTTTTGGTGTTGGGGAGGGGTTCCTGTCGTGGGTAAGGATTCTGTACCATGAAGCTTTTTGTGTAATAAAAGTGGGGGGAGGGTTGAGTGTCCCTGTGCCGGTTGGGAGGGGGATCAGGCAGGGCTGTCCTATCTCAGGTCAGCTTTACAGTATTGCCATTGAGCCTCTTCTCTGCAGGTTGAGGAGCCGACTGAGGGGTCTCTGTTTACCAGAGTTGTCTCACAGCCCTCCTGGTGTTGTTGTTGTTGTTGTTGTTGTTGTGTCAGCATATGCAGATGATATAAATATCATTATCCAGGGTCACACAGATGTACAGGAACTGAAAGAAAGCCTTACCCTTTATGAAAAAGCATCTTCAGCCAGGGTCAACTGGGGAAAGAGCGAGGCTGTTTTAGTGGGCCAGTGGAGAGTAGGGGACATTCCTACTCTTCCTGGAGGCATCAGATGGGGTAGACGAGGGATTAAAGTCCTAGAGGTGCAGTTAGGGACTGAGGAGTTTCAAAAACAGAACTGGGAGGGAGTGCTGGACAAGGTGGAAGCTAAGTTGTCTAAATGGAGATGGTTGCTACCTCAGCTGTCATACAGGGGAAGAGCTCTGGTTGTGAATAATCTCGTTGCCTCTTCTCTTTGGCACAAGCTCATAGTGTTGGCACCACCACCAGGGCTGGGGAAAGAACTACAGCGGTGCCTAGTAAACTTGTTCTGGTCTGGACAACACTGGCTGAAGGCTTCGGTCCTGTATCTCCCTGTGGCAGAGGGAGGGCGGGCTTTTTGACTGGAGACTGCTCAGAGACTGCTCAGAGACTTCTGTACGGCAGCGGGCAGCGCTGGTTGGATCCTGCTCGGTTGCTCCTCAGGAAGGCTGGAAGGCTTGGGATGGACAAACACCTTTTCCTAATCAGGACGACTGAAGCTGACCTGACGGGATTTACATCCTTCTACAGATCCGTTCTTAATGCCTGGCAGACACTAAAGGTCACACGGACCCCGGACCAGAGACCGGCAATGTGGTTGTTCGAGGAGCCACTCCAAAAGAATGACCTCTTCCCAACTGCAACCTTTTCATCTGCAGCTTTGGGAACAAAGTTTGTTGAGGCTGGCATCACCAAGCTAGGTCATCTGAAAAGAACATCAGTTGAAACTCTTTGTCACACCATAAACATCAAGTCTTCCAGAGTGATACAGAGGATCGTTGAAGACATCATGCAGTCCTTGTCGGCGCCAGAGAGGGCATTCATTGAGGATCCTGCTAGATTGGACACTTGGAAGGAGGAAAATGACTATGAGTTTCCCTCACTCACCGTTAGTCCTGCTGTCGGAGAGTGGCAAGAGGAGCGTGGAAAACTTCTCTCGCTAAAAACTCCAATGCTGGGCAGTTTCAGTTCCTGTGGGAAAAGCAGCTGTACCAGTGCTGTGTCAAGACGCTTCACATCCGTCTTCTGGCTGAGGTCAAGGAGTCGAGGTGGAATGAGTGTTTTCCCTTCAGGCTTTACCCCTAAAGGCAGGTGGAGGGTCCTGTATAAGCGTCCTGTTGAAAAGCGGATGGCTGACCTCCAGTGGAGGATTATACATGGAGCTATAGCTACAAACAGACACCGAGCTCACCTTGATCCAAGTGCTGGGGACGAGTGCCCTTTTTGTCAGCAGAGTGAAACAGTTGAGCACCTGGTAGTTTCTTGCACGGGGCTAGGAGGCTTATTTGGGCTGCTGAAAGGATGGGTGGAAGGGTTAGGGGAGGTGTTTTCACTTCCACTCTTTGTATATGGGCCTAGATATGTGGCAACACTCGACCAACAACCAATCACATGAATCTCTCGCCCTGACACACAAGCAGCGGTTTGATTGTCTAGAGCTTGTACTGGCACATGATTAGATTGGCTGATGCTTCTGCAGAGGCTTCAAAATTGAACATTGCTTTTGCAGCGAGCCACGCCAGCAAAGCTCCGCTTTGCTTCCCACAATGCAGTTCGGCAAAAAGTGACGTCACCCCATTCAAAGTTTTCAACGCACGCCGCTGTGTGGACCGGCCGTTAGGGGAACCTGTCTTCAGCAGCCCAGAGAAGGCTCGGTTAAAGAAAATACTTCAGAGGATTAGAATAAGTACATTTTGTTTTTATTTGTTCTCTTTTTATTTTTCTTCAGCCAGCCAGGTTTTTGTTATGCAATTATAATGTCATTATGAGTGACATACAGCTGGGCTCTTTAAAGACTGACGGTTCTCGAGGGGATGCTAAGAGAGCATCTTTGTTTGTGGTGGACTTTTTCTGGGACCGCATGCACTGGGTCCCTCAGAGCGTCCTGTTCCTGCCAAAGGAGGAGGGGGGACATGGCCTGGTTCACCTGGCAGGCAGAGGCCTTCAGGCTCCGGTTCGTCCAGAGGTTCCTGACTGGACCTGCTGACCTGACCTGGAGACCCGTAACTCGGGCCTTATTGGAGCGCTGTGGTGGGCTGGGTCTGGCTGGGTCGCTGTTCCTGATGGACCTGAAAGGATTACAAACAATTGAACAATCTCTCGGGTTTCTATGAAGGTCTCTTCAAGGTGTTGGGCCTTCTCTACAACAGAGACTCTGTGAAGAGAGGATTCTCAGCTGCAGAGCTGGCACTGATCGCTGCTCACTGCAATGGACTGAAGTTCACAAATGACAATGACTCGTTTCCAGAGATCCTATGTTTTTTTCCTGATCTCAGTTGTGAGTTTTTTTTGTGTGAAAGTTAAAAAATGTAAATAAAGTTTAGCACCATGTCAAAAAAAACGTTTATTATTTGGTGATAATGTGTCTGTTTGTTTTTGTGAATAAAGGTGGTTTCAAAAATAAAATCTCTCTCTCTCTCTCTCTCTCCAGATAAGCTGTTTCAGCCCAACATCTCTGTGTCCTCCTCCATGTACGGGGTCTCCGGGGCCCAGCAGCAGAGGTTCCAGGCGTTCAGTGGCTCCACCTTCACCATCAGTTGCTCCATCCAGCCTCAGTACCCAGGAGGCTCCTTCCTGCTCAGCTCCTCCACTCACAACTACACCCAGCCAGCTGTCAATCACTCTGCCCACTTCCTGTTCCCGGCTGCAGAGCCCGCCCACCAGGGAAACTACAGCTGTGTTTATCACGTCTCTGCTTTTTCTCAGAACTTCTCCTCTGAGAGCCGTCTGCTCTCCGTCACCGTCACAGGTGAGCTGTTAGAGTTTACTGTAGGACAGAGCGTGATGCTCCCCAGGAGAACGCTGGTGAGTGTTTTACTGTGAGCCCTGAGCAGTCACACCCTTACATCACATGTAGCTTTCCAACGTACAACGTGCAATGAACCGTGCAGACATGAATCCAGGAGAGACATTCTCCAGTCAGCTGTAGTTTACATTGGAGTATTGCCATGAGTACTGTTCAACAGATACAGCTAGCATCTTCTCCCTTCAGTCCTACTGTCTGGTATGAACAGGAGAAAGGGTTGGGGTTGAATGAAGACCTTAAGAAGATGTAGTGTATTGTAATATAACTGTAGAGAGGAGTCTCCATGCTGAAGTGGGTTCAGGTCTCTGTGTGTTTGCTGACTCTTGATCTGATGCTCTCCAGGTGTTCCATCAGATCCAGAACCTTTTATCATCCGAGCCGTCGTCCTGCCGCTGATTCAGCTGCTGGTGTCCGTCGGACTTTACTTCTACTGCAAGGTACGGAAACATGTTGTTGTTGTTGTTGTTCCACTAACCGAATGATGAGGGACTGAAACATGTTGTTGTTCCACTGACTGAATGATGAGGGACTGAAACATGTTGTTGTTCCACTGACTGAATGATGAGGGACTGAAACATGTTGTTGTTGTTCCACTGACTGAATGATGAGGGACTGAAACATGTTGTTGTTGTTCCACTGACTGAATGATGAGGGACTGAAACATGTTGTTGTTCCACTGACTGAATGATGAGGGACTGAAACATGTTGTTGTTGTTCCACTGACTGAATGATGAGGTACTGAAACATGTTGTTGTTCCACTGACTGAATGATGAGGGACTGAAACATGTTGTTGTTGTCCACTGACTGAATGAAACATTGGCCCTTTCTCATTTCTCTAACTCCCCTCCTCGACTCCCATCCTCGACTCCTATCCTCGAGACTTAGTCCCGCCCACAGGAGATGCGAGCGGAGGAGCCGAGGAGAGAGGAGGGGAACCGAGGAGAGAGGAGGGGAAGCAGCAGGCGGTTAGAGAAATGAGAACTCCTCTCCTCTGAGCGGTCATTTTAACGAGACGTCCATTAATGATGACAGGAGGCACAGCAGCCCTCTGTCTGACGGACAGATGTGATCATGATGACTTCTATATTTACTTTGATTCATTCACAGTGCGGTATAATGAGACAATAACAGGCTACAGATGCGGACACACACATATATATATATATATATATATATTTATATATACAATTTCAGAATCAAACAGAGCATTCATAATAACGTAACCCTATCAGAGACTGGATATATCCCCCCCCTCTCTCTCTGGTCGCTGCAATGAGGAAATTAATTACGGGCCAAAAGTTTTATTTACAAGTATTAAAAGTAAGCAGAGGACACCAAACCAACTGAGACCTGTCTGTCCGCTGCATCTACGCACACACTGTACCACACACACCTACACACTGTACCACACACACCTACACGTAATCAGGCTACAGCTGTTGCGTATTTTATTATGTGAAGCACTGAATGGTTTTAGAAAAATATCGACTCTTTGTTTGTAGATATCTACTAAAACAAATAAAGAGAGTAGGCCTGTTATAGAGTGATATATGTTATACACACTGCTCTGCTTTCTGCACGGACCTCACAGCTATTCTCTCTGTAAACATCGCGTCGCGATGAGAGCAGTTTCTAAAATAATATCCAGGGGATGCATGCAGAGCTGTCATTGGCTGAGATAAGTCCGGCCGTGCGTCACGACTCTTTGAAATATCTCTGTTCCCGGAAATGCATCCGCGAAGGAGCCGTGGAGGAGCCATCAGTGTATCCTCGGTTAGAGCTCCTCCAGAGAGGCTCCTCGATGCTCGATGCTCGGTCCTCGACGTGCATTTAGAGAAATGAGATGTCCTTCAACATGGCGCGCTAAAATTAATTTCCGGGTCACTACCGGAGGACAGAGGAGTCGAGGAGTCGAGGAGGGGGATTTGATGAAATGAGAAAGGGCCAGTGTGTGTTATTGAACAGGAGTGATGCAGGAAGTCTCACTGTGTGCTGTCATGTCTCTCCAGGCCACCAGGGGGCGGAGGCCGATCCGACAGGAGGACATTGAGCTGGATTATGATGACCTGGGTGTTCCTGCTGAAGAGGAAGGAGCTCAGGGAGCAGAGTAGCAGCTCCAAGGAGCTCCTCTCACACACAGGGGTTTATCAGCTCTTATAGCTTTTACCCAACGTTAGTAAATATAGCTTTTACTCTGAAAGTCACCAGCAATGTGTTAGTGCCTCATGTTTCCTGACTTCCTGTCAGCTCCAAGCCCATTGGTTCCCACTGAAGATGAAGATCTTTAAAAACATCACAAGTTAGTTTTATTTAGAAAAGTCAATGCAGTCGGTGCAGTTTGAAACCAGACACACCAACCAGGCCGCTCAGGAACTAAGTCGGCCAATTAATGCCATATATTAATGTTCAAATATCCTCTAGAAACAGTGTTACAAAACCCAGTGTTTGAATCTGATGTAGTGATTCCTGAGATAACAGGAGGAAGACGTTACAGCGCCACCTAGTGTTGCATTTGTAGACCTCAAGCACAACAAGGTTTTTTTATATTCAATCAACAAATAAGAAAAAGTACAGTTTTTAAAATGTTACGTTTTTCACAACAATTCATCTGATCAGCGAGATAGGATATTTGATCCCCTTGTGGGTCACATGGGTCATTTCAGCAGCAGGACCAGATTTAGCTGAACAATATCCAGATATAGGAATTGAACAAAAGTAAATAGTCCACACACTTCTTATTTCACAACAATGCTGATGTTTTTTTATTGACAGAAGAATGTTGCTTGATTTTGGTCTGAAGAGATTGTTTGTATAAAAATAGCTTTTTTTAGAGAAATCCGATTATATTTGTAATTTGCCAACATGTACAAGATTTTAACTTTTCTTTCATGTTCTTATTTCACATGTACTGAGCTCAGTTTGTAATCATTTTCAATCATTCAGGATTTTTCTTACGCTATATCATGTTTGATTGTATGTTCTGTATTGTGTAGTAATTGAGCTGTTTTTAAGAACTCCACCTATTGGAGAGCATTCCCAAATTCATAAGATATTAAATACGAACATGTTGTAATTAAACATGTACATCATTTTGTAGAAGTTTCCTTTTTAAAAGGTCATGTGCTTTGTTATGTGATCAAGATGTGCTTGTTTTTGTATGAGTGAGGATTGAACTTCTTTCACAAGATGATCAATAATATGGAATCATTACTTTTTGGACTTTTATGAAACATTTTAATTTCTTTTGAATTTCACTTTTTTCAAAGAATTCAGATTATTTTTGTGATTTAGGATTTTCCCAAATTCAGGAGACTAATTATTTCGCACTTAAAATGTTAACATTGTCCGTAAACAAGTGTTGTGATTGTGGAACCTCAAATGTTTTTGCTTCATAAGAATTTTGATTGATTTTGTTGTTTTTTGCATTTCTGAAGAATTTAGCTTTCGCCGATTACGGTTTTTAGATGTTGCTTTTTTTAACAAATGTTGTATTCGAAGATTTTTCATGATTTTGCTTAAATCTTGCATCACGAATTCTACTTGATTTTATAATGAAGAGTTTTGACCAATTTGGTTTTCATGAGATTCCGATGAAGCAAATCGTCTTAAACTCTGAACACAGCAGAATCCTCCAGAAATCATGACGATGTTCAACATCACTGTAATAAATGCTGTCATTTGCTATGTACCAAAAAAATAATAAAACTTCTTTAAAATCCATGAAACTCTGAGAGTGAGCTGATTTCAAAAGTGTTTCTCCTGATTGGAAAATGATGTGTTTGCTTTGTTTCTGTGTGAGAACTAAACCTCAAGGCTTTAGTTCTACCAGGTTATTTGAAATCATCTCCGAGTCAAACAGGGCCGGCCCTTGGCATAGGCAGTGTAGGCGAATGCTAAGGAAATTGGGGGGAAGAAAAAAGAATATGAATACTATTCACGATATTTGATAACAACATTTTTTCCCAATTTGGGATCAATAAAGTATATTATTATCCTCTCTTAACAGAACATACATAGGGTACAGTGCATAGACTATGGCAGGGGTCTGCAACCTTTTTGACCCAAAGATACATTTTGCCCCCTTTTCCACCCATTTATTTTGTCTGGAGCCGCAAAACATATTTGATAGCTTGATAGCCTATAACGTTGTATTGTTACATCATAGACAAAAACTACAGTTTGTTTGCACGTATTATTTATTACATTAAAGAAAACTGTTTACCTCTAATAATAAACAAATAACTCATATAAGGAGATTAAAAAGAAATACACAGGCCTACTTTAAAATAACTTAAACACAGCACTTGGGGAGTCCTCTGCACAGGAAGGAAATGAATACAATTCAAATGGGCCCACTTTGAAATAAATAAAAAACTACACAGTGAAACAGCTGTCAGTTCAACTTGCAAATGAAACCACCTGCTGCCTTGAAAAAGCAAATCAAGTCAACTTGAAGACACTCTTTGTTTCAACTCATTAATGCAAGTAAATCTCGTTGATATGACTTAAAGGTTCTAGTTGTATTAACATTTAAGTTGTTTAAGTTGATTCAGAGTTGAAACAAATACCAATCCGAAATTATCAGAGCAAGGAAACCTTATTTACCTCCTAGTCAAATAAACTCACATTTCAGTCTTATTATAACTCACACTTTCAAGTTCTACATTTATACAACTCATCATTTCAAGTTAAGAAGATTGTAATAATATATTTGTTTAAACTTAGATCTATTAGTTATATTGACTCCTGATTGCAAGTTTACATGTATAATAATTATTGCAGCAAATGTGTTCAGATATATAACATTTATTTAAAAAAACATGTTATACATCAACTTGAACATGGCATGTCTCGCTACAGGGTGTACTGAGGGTTTGTGACTCTGCAGACCGGTTAGAAATATCACACAAGGGGACGGGAACAGAAAGCATGGACCTTTAAATAAAAGTGTTGGTTCATTAGGAAAGCTATTATCTCCCAAAGTAAAGATGGATCTTTGTACAGCGCAGGTCAGGTCAGGTCGGCCGGCCAAACAAAGAAAAGAGGGCAAAGAGGTGGTAAACCATATGCTTTCTGGAACTGATTGTTTGATTGTCTAAATGCACAACTTGCCCTTAGCAGCGGAGACGTTACGTGTTCACCTGTTTTGTTAACATGATAACAATAAAGACACAGATGTTAACTTGTATATGTGTGTGAACAGAAGTCCTTTTGTCTAACCTTTATTTTCATGAATGTTCCATATTCACACTGGTCGTTCCAGGGGTTAATCAAAGGAATTATTTATACACCTTTTTTAAATACATTCAGTAAATAATATTGATAATGCATTAGATTTTGATCCACAGATGTTAGCCGTTGCTTATTATTCCTGGTATTATACTTATTTGTGTTAACCACACAGTTGTATATCATTCAATGATCACATGGATGTGGTCAGGTATTTACGGCGCCTGGTGTGTTGATGACCAACGGGCTGAACTTGCTCTTTTCTGTTGACCGTACATAGTCCTGCTTTGGTTATTATTTGTTATTAAAGGCTGGTTTTTTGGTTTAAACGAAAAATCAAACCGACAAAAAGTACACGGACCCAGGACGAGTACCCTACACATTGTAGCTTTCGTCAGCCTGAACATGATCACTCTGATAGCCATAAACTGTTGCATGACTGATGTTTCATTGACTTTCTCCATAAATCTAGCAAAGTAAAACGCATTAACATGTTTAAACTATGAAATCTTACCGTCAGTAAGGAGATACCAACCAGAGATATTTACCTTTCGGTTCTGTAGGTTTCGTTTATTAGTTGATCGTTTCATTACGTCACTTTTTGGAGTATACATGGCCGGTTAGCTCAGTTGGTTAGAGCGTCGTGCTAATAACGCGAAGGTCGCGGGTTCGATACCCGTACTGGCCACTGAATGTTTTCTCTCACACGTAAAATTTGACCAGAGTATCGAACGGGGTGGGAAAAAAAGCGAATTAAATGAGTAAGTAACTGCAAATAAGTGTCTATCTAAACACGGAGTTATTTAACGAGTTAAAAGTATTTCTACAAATGGAAAATGACATTTACAATAGAAATAAATGCATAATAAAGAAAGAATAAAATAAATAAAAACACTAAACTAAATACAATAAGTACTACATGTATTGCAGAAATGTATGAATGTGGAGCTACAGATCTTCCGAAGGATTCAAAAAGGAAAACCTATATTTGTTTAAATAATGTTCACACATTTATAAATATCAGAATGTATTAATCATAACGTTTTCACACACGGAAATGGTGATACATAGCTCCAAGACATTTGACCCTCTCTTGACTCCATACCAAAATAAGAATGATTTAACCAATGTGTGAAAATAACCTTTTTATGTGAGAGCTACTTGTTTCAACGTCTTTGACCTACATCAGTCCTTATGGGATGATTACATGAGAAGAATTTTAAAGTGCAATATCTTAAATCTCCAGTAGGGGTCACTGCTCGATAACAGTTGACAATGTGCAGCAGCTTTAGCCCAGTGATTCAGATCATTTCTTTCCATTAAAAGACATTTTTCTCCACAAAATGTTATTTGGCAAACTTTTAAATTAGCACACATTTTCAAAAGATGCATCTTAACTTAAATCTAGAATAAGAAATACATATCACAGATTTGAATGAGGAAGCTAGTGTCGACGAGCTGAAGAAAAAGTGCTGAAGAGACTTCATGTTCACACAGCTGCTGTAATGAGGGGGGGGGGATGCAGAAAGGCACAGAGTGGGTTTCCTCCATCACGTCTTCACACCTCCAGTTTGAACTGGAAAGAATTGGTGCTCCATTTGTTCGTGTCACAGGTGGGCATGGTGCGCTCTGTGAAGGTCACGTTACCCGCTGCGTCTATCAGGATAATTGTGTTGGTCCTTAAGGGGGCAAGGAAACAGGAAACAAGCAAACAAACACAAGGCAGGCAGGATAACACTGAGGACAACTGGGATCATTTAAAAGTCAAATGGGAGGTATCTATTCCCTCCAACTCTATGAAACATTACTTGATAGTGTATTCAACTAGCTGGAGTCCATGTTTAAAAGAAAAGAAGGTTATAGGTCTTAAACTTTAGACATTTATTTACATTTGTTATTTTATTGACTTTCTCCGTAAATCTAGCAAAGTAAAACACATGAACATGTTTAAACTATGAAATCTTACCGTCCGTGCGGAGATACCAGCCAGGGATATTTACTTTTCGGTTCTGTAGGTGTTGTTTATTAGTTGATCGTTTCATTACGTCACTTTTTGGAGTACACATGGCCGGTTAGCTCAGTTGGTTAGAGCGTCGTGCTAATAACGCGAAGGTCGCGGGTTCGATACCCGTACTGGCCACTGAATGTTTTCTCTCACACGTAGAGTTAGTAAAATGTGACCGAGTATCAGACGGGGTGGGAAAAAAAGCAAATCAAATGAGTAAGTAACTGCAAATAAGTGTCTATCTAAACACGGAGTTATTCAACGAGTTAAAAGTATTTCGTCAAATGGAAAATGACATTTACAATAGAAATAAATGCATAATAAAGAAAGAATAAAATAAATAAAAACACTAAACTAAATACAATAAGTACTACATGTATTGCAGAAATGTATGAATGTTGATATACATAATGATATAAATAAATATTGAAATAAACAGATGTTTAGTAAGTCAAGGGTAACATGTTTTTTCTTTGGCTGTGCTCAGACATTTGCTTCGTCATTAATTAGACATTATAGCGATGTTAAAGCACAGTCGCCATAGGCTTGTTGGTTGCCTGTGATCTGAGATGGAAGTGACAGTGACCTTCAGGATGATAGACATCCATTTACCACTTGAGCTAAAGCCACCTAGAGAATTCAATATCATCTTTACAATTGGGCTTCGACAGTCAAAGAACTCAATGTGTTGAATGTAGAAGGTATAAGAAGTGGGAATACAGTGTAAAAAGAGAACAACTTGGACTCCACTCGGATATAATTTAGTTTTTCTCCACTCTTCCTCCAACTAAAGATGGAGAAAGGCTGGAGATGGATTTAACAACACTGACAGGGTTCGAAACACCCGTTTTCAGTGTTTGGCCAGCTACAACTTTAACACTCATTATTGTCCAATTTAAGAATATGTATTTAGCATGTGATCTGCTCAAAGACAGAAGTGCTCTGTGACTGTGTTCCTCCTTGTTCACTAAGATTCCAAATTAAAAGGGGATTTGTATTATAGCAATTCAAAGATATTGTTAAAGACACCTCACTACGAACACGTGTTAAAACTTGTCAGAGGAATTTAAAGTACAATAGTTATTAATGTTGTCGTATCCACAGAATACAAGGCGACCCACCAAACAACATTGCGTAAAAGCTGCATGCCGCTTTAATGTGCATTGTGTGCGTAAAGGTACAAATACACGTGAGAAAACGTCACGGCAACAGATGGGCGATCATGCTTGAAAACTATATCAGTGGCCTAGAGGTCTAAGCATTACTTTAACATGCAGCAACCTAACGTTCAACACCCAGTAACGACAAGTTTGGGCTTCAGCTTCTCAAAGTCACTGATAATTTGACATTATATATCTGTTAAATCATCAGGTCAGCCATCAGAGTACGATGAACTACGAATGTTGATTATATTACTGGAGGGGAACTGGAAGCACAGGAGCAATAATGAGCTTGAGAATTGCAAGTAAGAAGAACATTATAATCAGTGATTTAAGAAACTGCAATTCATTATTCCTGTATTTATTTATGTATTTATTTATACTTATGTCATGTTCGGTCCTTCGTAATTAAAACCATATATGTAAATGAAAACCCTTGAGGACATGTTCTTTATGCACTCGCACGTATCAAAATGATTTATGCAAACATGTTTTTATTTGTTCACAAAATATGATGCGGAGCTACAGATCTTCCGAAGGATTCAAAAAGGAAAACCTATATTTGTTTAAATAATGTTCACACATTTATAAATATCAGAATGTATTAATCATAACGTTTTCACACACGGAAATGGTGATACATAGCTCCAAGACATTTGACCCTCTCTTGACTCCATACCAAAATAAGAATGATTTAACCAATGTGTGAAAATAACCTTTTTATGTGAGAGCTACTTGTTTCAACGTCTTTGACCTACATCAGTCCTTATGGGATGATTACACAACACATCCTCACTCCCAGGTCGGCCTATGTTGACGTTATGTCAAGTCCCCTGCCGGCTTTTTCCAACGCAAGGGGGGGGGCCTTAGCGTCCATTTTCAACGCCAGGGGGGGGGGCCTTAGCGTCCATTTTCAACGCCAGGGGGGGGGGCCTTAGCGTCCATTTTCAACGCCAGGGGGGGGGCCTTAGCGTCCATTTTCAACGCAAGGGGGGGGGCCCTTAGCGTCCATATTCAGCTTTCCGGGATGTCCATGTGCTTCTATGGACGCTCATGTAAGCACGGCATTCGTTTGTGTCAACTGCCCTTAAAGGCAATGAAGACACTACACTACCCAGAATCCCCAGCTATCGTTTGGACTACACCATGTGCTCTGTTTGGCAAACCCCGTGATCGTCCTCAAGCTCTGTGATTGGAGAGTGTGCTCCGAGGGTTACCGAGCCTCGAACAGCACTTGAAATGGGATGGAACCACGGCAGACTGTTCAAAACTGGATTTGAACGGGTCCACCGCGTCCCCCCCCCTCCCCCACCCTGTCCCCAGAACTACACATGCTGGCTATTCTGTTTCGCAACATGTTCTCTATGGCACGTCTCTACTGGGAGTTGTAGTTTTAAAAGACGTGTTCGTATTTCCCATAATAAGAAGTTGCCAGTATTAAACTGTGTACATCCCTGGAGGTTTAGGGGACAGGAAACACTCACATTTAAAACATATAATTAATAAATGGGTGAAAATTGCTTGTGCCCATAATGGGCAGCATTAATATATAGCTATACACACATGCCAGCTAAGGTCAGAAGAGCTTTATTTAACAGCTGGACTTATGTTTGTGACCCCTCCTGTTGTTAATTGATAACATTACATTACATTAATTGATAAGCCTGAAACATGCACTTGTCAAGGTTCAGAGGCACATTTTGCAAATATGGCAGTAGCCATCGATCAGCTTAAGATAAGATATACTTTATTGATCCCAAGTTGGAACATTTGCGTTACATCATAGTATACATACAACATAGTTAACATTGCTGGAGGTATGCACACATATTGATAGATGTCTTGTAATGCACTATTGAGGAACCTGCGACCCAAGTTTTTCATTCAGTGCAGAACTACACCACAGTTGTGTAGGCCTATATGATATGTCAATAAACCTTAGAACATCTTGAAATCTTGAACGGGATGTGCAAAATAGTCATTATATACAGTCTTTAATTAACTATTAGTAGAGAATAACGAGTAATGAATATTCTTTATAGGGATTCTATTAATATCTAATAATAAAAATAATGAAATTCAATAACATGCTTTAACCACCAGGTGTCTCTTTATATCAGGTGTGCACCTTTATGGTGTAAATGCAGCCTATCTACCAATTGGATCAAATATAAAAGTGAGCCGAATTAGTGTTGATACTGCAAGGAGACGTAATGTGTGAAAAGAAATGTAAGATGTTGTTTAATGGCTGATATATTTATGATCCACGTCACGTTTTCAGTTCCTCATCTTTGTCTTCTCATCAGGGCTCTATAAATACAGAACTGCGGCAGATATGTAATATTTAATGCAGCCGAACCGTGTATTACAATGCCGTTATGTGATGACTTTCAAAGAGAAAAGCAAGAGCACTCGGAATAAGGTATTATTTTATTTTTTAAAAATATTTTCGGTCTGTTTCCGGTATTTGTTAATGACGATGTGCTGTGAGATGTGAGACTGGAATTGCACAGGGGAAAATAACGTATCTTTAGATGCGGATTTTGTTAAACTAATATGTTTAGGCTGTGGACCAACACTATACATTGACGGGGAAGGGGGTAGCAATAAAGATAACACCATTAAACAGTTGCACAACATAACAGAAATAATATCGATAGCAGCGTCCCTAGCAACCACCTTGGTAACAATGAAAACGTTGGACGCAATTTCCTGAAGTAATCTTCGTAATAACTAGCAAACTAAAGATCATGTACATCCACTGCACACATAATCTGAAATAACAACTCATATTTCTCGCATCAAATGACATCAAAACGCATTTTAATGGCCAAACTAACTTTAAAATAGGCATTTTACACCCAGAATAAAACGAAGTTCGGCCATGTTTTCTTTTTCGGCAGGGAGAAATCACGTGACGTCAAACAGAGCACATGGTGTAGGCCAAACGATAGCTGGGGATTCTGGGTAGTGTAGTGTCTTCATTGCCTTTAAGGGCAGTTGACACAAACGAATGCCGTGCTTACATGAGCGTCCATAGAAGCACATGGACATCCCGGAAAGCTGAACATGGACGCTAAGGGCCCCCCCCCTTGCGTTGAAAATGGACGCTAAGGCCCCCCCCCCTTGCGTTGAAAATGGACGCTAAGGCCCCCCCCCTGGCGTTGAAAATGGACGCTAAGGCCCCCCCCCTGGCGTTGGAAAAAGCCGGCAGGGGACTTGACATAACGTCAACATAGGCCGACCTGGGAGTGAGGATGTGTTGGATTACATGAGAAGAATTTTAAAGTGCAATATCTTAAATCTCCAGTAGGGGTCACTGCTCGATAACAGTTGACAATGTGCAGCAGCTTTAGCCCAGTGATTCAGATCATTTCTTTCCATTAAAAGACATTTTTCTCCACAAAATGTTATTTGGCAAACTTTTAAATTAGCACACATTTTCAAAAGATGCATCTTAACTTAAATCTAGAATAAGAAATACATATCACAGATTTGAATGAGGAAGCTAGTGTCGACGAGCTGAAGAAAAAGTGCTGAAGAGACTTCATGTTCACACAGCTGCTGTAATAAAGTGAGGGGGGGGATGCAGAAAGGCACAGAGTGGGTTTCCTCCATCACGTCTTCACACCTCCAGTTTGAACTGGAAAGAATTGGTGCTCCATTTGTTCGTGTCACAGGTGGGCATGGTGCGCTCTGTGAAGGTCACGTTACCCGCTGCGTCTATCAGGATAATTGTGTTGGTCCTTAAGGGGGCAAGGAAACAGGAAACAAGCAAACAAACACAAGGCAGGCAGGATAACACTGAGGACAACTGGGATCATTTAAAAGTCAAATGGGAGGTATCTATTCCCTCCAACTCTATGAAACATTACTTGATAGTGTATTCAACTAGCTGGAGTCCATGTTTAAAAGAAAAGAAGGTTATAGGTCTTAAACTTTAGACATTTATTTACATTTGTTATTTTATTGACTTTCTCCGTAAATCTAGCAAAGTAAAACACATGAACATGTTTAAACTATGAAATCTTACCGTCCGTGCGGAGACACCAACCAGGGATATTTACTTTTCGGTTCTGTAGGTTTTGTTTATTAGTTGATCGTTTCATTACGTCACTTTTTGGAGTACACATGGCCGGTTAGCTCAGTTGGTTAGAGCGTCGTGCTAATAACGCGAAGGTCGCGGGTTCGATACCCGTACTGGCCACTGAATGTTTTCTCTCACACGTAGAGTTAGTAAAATTTGAGTATCAAACGGGGTGGGAAAAAAAGCAAATCAAATGAGTAAGTAACTGCAAATAAGTGTCTATCTAAACACGGAGTTATTCAACGAGTTAAAAGTATTTCGTCAAATGGAAAAATGACATTTACAATAGAAATAAATGCATAATAAAGAAAGAATAAAATAAATAAAAACACTAAACTAAATACAATAAGTACTACATGTATTGCAGAAATGTATGAATGTTGATATACATAATGATATAAATAAATATTGAAATAAACAGATGTTTAGTAAGTCAAGGGTAACATGTTTTTTCTTTGGCTGTGCTCAGACATTTGCTTCGTCATTAATTAGACATTATAGCGATGTTAAAGCACAGTCGCCATAGGCTTGTTGGTTGCCTGTGATCTGAGATGGAAGTGACAGTGACCTTCAGGATGATAGACATCCATTTACCACTTGAGCTAAAGCCACCTAGAGAATTCAATATCATCTTTACAATTGGGCTTCGACAGTCAAAGAACTCAATGTGTTGAATGTAGAAGGTATAAGAAGTGGGAATACAGTGTAAAAAGAGAACAACTTGGACTCCACTCGGATATAATTTAGTTTTTCTCCACTCTTCCTCCAACTAAAGATGGAGAAAGGCTGGAGATGGATTTAACAACACTGACAGGGTTCGAAACACCCGTTTTCAGTGTTTGGCCAGCTACAACTTTAACACTCATTATTGTCCAATTTAAGAATATGTATTTAGCATGTGATCTGCTCAAAGACAGAAGTGCTCTGTGACTGTGTTCCTCCTTGTTCACTAAGATTCCAAATTAAAGGGGGATTTGTATTATAGCAATTCAAAGATATTGTTAAAGACACCTCACTACGAACACGTGTTAAAACTTGTCAGAGGAATTTAAAGTACAATAGTTATTAATGTTGTCGTATCCACAGAATACAAGGCGACCCACCAAACAGCATTGCGTAAAAGCTGCATGCCGCTTTAATGTGCATTGTGTGCGTAAAGGTACAAATACACGTGAGAAAACGTCACGGCAACAGATGGGCGATCATGCTTGAAAACTATATCAGTGGCCTAGAGGTCTAAGCATTACTTTAACATGCAGCAACCTAACGTTCAACACCCAGTAACGACAAGTTTGGGCTTCAGCTTCTCAAAGTCACTGATAATTTGACATTATATATCTGTTAAATCATCAGGTCAGCCATCAGAGTACGATGAACTACGAATGTTGATTATATTACTGGAGGGGAACTGGAAGCACAGGAGCAATAATGAGCTAGAGAATTGCAAGTAAGAAGAACATTATAATCAGTGATTTAAGAAACTGCAATTCATTATTCCTGTATTTATTTATGTATTTATTTATACTTATGTCATGTTCGGTCCTCCATAATTAAAACCATATATGTAAATGCAAACCCTTGAGGACATGTTCTTTATGCACTCGCACGTATCAAAATGATTTATGCAAACATGTTTTTATTTGTTCACAAAATATGATGCGGAGCTACAGATCTTCCGAAGGATTCAAAAAGGAAAACCTATATTTGTTTAAATAATGTTCACACATTTATAAATATCAGAATGTATTAATCATAATGTTTTCACACACGGAAATGGTGATACATAGCTCCAAGACATTTGACCCTCTATTGACTCCATACCAAAATAAGAATGATTTAACCAATATTTAAAAATAACCTTTTCATGTGAGAGCTACTTGTTTCAACGTCTTTGACCTACATCAGTCCTTATGGGATGATTACATGAGAAGAATTTTAAAGTGCAATATCTTAAATCTCCAGTAGGGGTCACTGCTCGATAACAGTTGACAATGTGCAGCAGCTTTAGCCCAGTGATTCGGATCATTTCTTTCCATTAAAAGACATTTTTCTCCACAAAATGTTATTTGGCAAACTTTTAAATTAGCACACATTTTCAAAAGATGCATCTTAACTTAAATCTAGAATAAGAAATACATATCACAGATTTGAATGAGGAAGCTAGTGTCGACGAGCTGAAGAAAAAGTGCTGAAGAGACTTCATGTTCACACAGCTGCTGTAATGAAGTGGGGGGGGGGATGCAGAAAGGCACAGAGTGGGTTTCCTCCATCACGTCTTCACACCTCCAGTTTGAACTGGAAAGAATTGGTGCTCCATTTGTTCGTGTCACAGGTGGGCATGGTGCGCTCTGTGAAGGTCACGTTTACCCGCTGCGTCTATCAGGATAATTGTGTTGGTCCTTAAGGGGGCAAGGAAACAGGAAACAAGCAAACAAACACAAGGCAGGCAGGATAACACTGAGGACAACTGGGATCATTTAAAAGTCAAATGGGAGGTATCTATTCCCTCCAACTCTATGAAACATTACTTGATAATGTATTCAACTAGCTGGAGTCCATGTTTAAAAGAAAAGAAGGTTATAGGTCTTAAACTTTAGACATTTATTTACATTTGTTATTTTATTGACTTTCTCCGTAAATCTAGCAAAGTAAAACACATGAACATGTTTAAACTATGAAATCTTACCGTCCGTGCGGAGACACCAGCCAGGGATATTTACTTTTCGGTTCTGTAGGTTTCGTTTATTAGTTGATCGTTTCATTACGTCACTTTTTGGAGTATACATGGCCGGTTAGCTCAGTTGGTTAGAGCGTCGTGCTAATAACGCGAAGGTCGCGGGTTCGATACCCGTACTGGCCACTGAATGTTTTCTCTCACACGTAGAGTTAGTAAAATGTGACCAGAGTATCAGACGGGGTGGGAAAAAAAGCAAATCAAATGAGAAAGTAACTGCAAATAAGTGTCTATCTAAACGCGGAGTTATTCAACGAGTTAAAAGTATTTCGTCAAATGAAAAATGACATTTACAATAGAAATAAATGCATAATAAAGAAAGAATAAAATAAATAAAAACACTAAACTAAATACAATAATTACTACATGTATTGCAGAAATGTATGAATGTTGATATACATAATGATATAAATAAATATTGAAATAAACAGATGTTTAGTAAGTCAAGGGTAACATGTTTTTTCTTTGGCTGTGCTCAGTCATTTGCTTCGTCATTAATTAGACATTATAGCTATGTTAAATCACAGTCGCCATAGGCTTGTTGGTTGCCTGTGATCTGAGATGGAAGTGAACCAGTGACCTTCAGGATGATAGACATCCATTTACCACTTGAGCTAAAGCCACCTAGAGAATTCAATATCATCTTTACAATTGGGCTGAAGGTAGAAGAAGTGGGAATACAGTGTAAAAACATCAACACTTGGAATCCACTCAGATATAGTTTAGTTCTCCTCCAACTAAAGATGGAGACGGACTGGACATGGATTTAATAACAATGACAGGTTCAAAACACCCGTTTTCAGTTTTTGGCCAGCTACAACTGTGATTTATTCAACAGTGAAACACCCTCGACGTTTTCGGTCAGATTTGACCGCCATAGCAAATGAATGGGTTTGAGTGTATTATGTTCATCCTGCAGATGGAAAACATCTATATACACACACACAAACACACACACACCCACACACACACACACACACACACACACACACACACACACACACACACACCACACACACACACACACACACACACACACACACACACACACACACACACACACACACACACACACACACACACGTTACAGGAACATCTCCCTTTCTCGCGCTAAATGCGCCTCCATTACTGGCTCTCAAGCAGTTATATTTGTGCCTTGCTCACATTTCACTCATTGACACAATGAGCAGGCGAACGATTAGGCTATTTTCTGCGCGAGGGGCTCTGGACACATTTTTGAACCAGATGAAGAGGAGATTGAACCAGATGAAGAGGAGATAGAGGAAGATGTCTCAGAAATGGAAGACAACAGTGATCCAGACTATCAGCCTACAACAGACCAGGAAGAGGCCCCTGACATAGACGCCCCTGAGGGAGAGGCCCCTGAGGGAGAGGTCCCTGAGGGAGAGGCCCCTGAGGGAGAGGCCCCTGAGGGAGAGGCCCCTGAGGGAGAGGCCCCTGAGGGAGAGGCCCCTGAGGGAGAGGAGCCTGAGGTGACATTCAACAATTTTGCATTGCCAATCATGTGCGTGAACACACGTGAGCACACACACACACGTTCTGTTATGGTATATTTCTCTTTCAATAAATGTTAATTGAGGAAAATATTATCAGTGCCTTATTTTATATTCATCACAGTGAATGCTGAACTTGATGAGCCCACCGGTGGGTCCGGACCATGACATGAAACACTGGCTTGCTTGCATCAAATCAATACATCCCATACATCATTGGAACGGGAGGAATCTCAGCTACAACACTAACTAAAGCATTTCCATCTCCAGTAAACACAGCCTACAGGGCAAGCATTTCTATAATATACAGTCATATAAAATAAGCACTATCTTTGCACTTACTGCCAAAAATAATATGAAATACAATCCTGGTGTAATTCTGTCTGTCCTACCTTGATTCTACTTGCTTTGACTGTTCAAAAGAGATGTCAACCTTCAACATTGGATAAGGGGTTCCAGAGATATCACTGTGCAAAACACACCGGTCAATTTTGACTGAAAATAGCATGGGAAGGGGGACCTAACGCAAGAGAAGGGTAAAATCATCAAGTAAGCCATCAGAGTAAGATGAACTGAAAAGAATGCCATGTTGATTATATTTCTGGAGGGGAACTGTAAACACAGGGACATTAATGAGCTAGAGAATTGCAAGAAGAACATTATAATCAGTGATTAAGTGATTTAAGAAACTGAAATTCATTATTCCTGTGTTTAGTTATGTATTTATTTATACTTATGTCATGTTCGGTCCTCCATAATTAAAACCATATATGTAAATGAAAACCCTTGAGGACATTTTCTTTATGCACTCGGACGTATCAAAATGATTTATGCAAACATGTTTTTATTTGTTCATAAAATATGATGCGGAGCTACAGATCTTCCGAAGGATTCAAAAAGGAAAACCCATTTGTTTAAATAATGTTCACATATTTATAAATATCAGAATGTATATATTCATGTTTTCACACAGAGAAATGGTGATACATAGCTCCAAGACATTTGACCCTCTCTTGACTCCATACCAAAATAAGAATGATTTAGCCAATGTTTAAAAATAACCTTTTTATGTGAGAGCTACTTGTTTAAACGTCTTTGACCTACATCAGTCCTTATGGGATGATTACATGAGAATAATTTTAAAGTGCAATATCTTAAATCTCCAGTAGGGGTCACTGCTCGGTAACAGTTGACAATGTGCGGCAGCTTTAGTGATTCAGATCATTTCTTTCCATTAAAAGACAGGAACAATGTAGATGGATTCACAAATGATCTTCCCTATTGATATGAAGTTAGGCTTGTCATTATGAACCTTTGTACTCAAAAGAATAATAATACATTGCATTTATAAAGCACTTTTCCTGGTGCTCATAGCGCTTACAAGCAAGTAAAACAAAAAGTAAAAAGTGCTAATCTAGGTTGAATAAGGGCAAGGGGTTAGTTGATTAGGAGTTGAAGGCAAGAGTGAAAAGGTGAGTTTTGAGGGATTGTTTGAATGATGCGAGAGTGTTGGCAGATCTGACGTGGCTGGGGAGGGAGTTCCAGAGTGAGGGGCTGCAGCGAAGGCCCTGTCACACCAGGTCCGGAGCTTTGTCCTGATGGGCTGCAGTAGGTTAGCGTCAGCAGACCTGAGGCAACGGGTGAGGGTGTGTCGTTGGATGAGGTCACAGAGGAAGGGGGGGGGGCAAGGTTGTTGAGGGCTTTGAAAGTGAAAAGTAATATTTTAAAGTCAATGCGGTGTTTGATGGGGAGCCAGTGGAGGTCATGGAGGATAGTGGTTATGTGGTCGGAGCGTCAGGTTGAGGTGAGCAAGCGGGCAGCTGAGTTTGACATATTGAAGTTGTTTTAATATGAATGCAGCAGGTGATCCAAAAAGTATGCTGCTGCAGCAATCCAGTCGGGATGTTATAAAGGCATGGATCAGAGTTTCAGCAGCGGTCGATGAGAGGGAGGGTCTGATGCGGGCGATGTTCTTTAAACGGAAGAAAGCATTTGTTGTGACCTGGTTGACATGAGGGAGGAAAGTGAGGGTGGGGTCGAAGATGATGCCAAGGTTAAGAATGTGAGTGGAGGGGTTGACAATGGAGAGATGGTAAAAGAAAAATCTTGGGTTGAGCGGGTAAGTGAGTTTGGGCCAATGATTATAAATTCCGATTTGTCACAGTTAAGTTTTCGAAATTTGTTTTGCATCCACATTTTAATGTCAGTGAGGCAGGTGCTGAGCTGGGAGTGTGTGGTTGGAGAAATTGATTTTGTTGAGAGGTAGAGCTCATCAGCATAACAGTGGAACTGGAGTTGGTGTGGACAGAGAATTTGTCCAATTGGGAGGATGTAGATGATGAACAGAAGGGGACCAAGTACAGAACCCTGAGGGACGTCATGATTGACGGGGACTGTGGGGGATTTGGAGTTGTTAGTGGAGATGAATTGATGTCTGTCAGAGAGATAGGATTTAAACCAGGAGAGGGCACTACTGACTTGGGCAACTATGTCCAGTGAGGTAATTTTGTCTGAAGGCTGTAAAAGGGTGCCTGGAAGGAGGAGGGTAGGCAGGTTCCGGAAAAGGATGGGTGGTGGACGAGATGGAGGAGTTGGCTATGTTGCTGCGTATTATTAAAATGTTGCTTTGGAGGAATGAGAGGAAGGATTCACACTATGAGGTGGTGAAGGAGTTGGAGATATTATCCACGAGTGTCCAAACACCTGTGTGTAGGTAAACTGCAAATAAACACAAAAGGTAATATACATAAGGTTAAAGCTAGAACCAGCGGTTTAGAAAAATGTAAAAGGCAGACATAAGCTGTGTTACTTAAAAAAAGAGAATTGGGTTCCCCACAGTGTCTTCGTGCTAACAATCATTACTTAATGAGCCAAACGTGAGTGTTTGAATACAATGATTTTATTGACAAACAGTTGTAAAATGCATTACTCTACCATGGTCAGAGTCGGAAAAAAATCCATTGTTTCAACTGAGGCTACTGTTGTGCAGGGTTTGGGCATAGCTAATTTGTAAAAGTAGTTTTAATTTGTGATGGTTACTGAGCATTTAAATCAGAATCACACATTCTGTAGAAAAATACTGAGATCCAATGAATTCCCGATGTGTAAGACAGTCTGCAAATTGTGCAAAGTGTATATTCACTATCACACATTTAAAAGAAGTGAAAATAAGAAACCAACAAGATTAAATTATATTACAATTATCGGTATTGATTGCATTTGAAAGCAGATCACTAGCGATCTGTAACGAATTAGCAACCCAACCCTGTTGTTTTGTAAAATGCACGTTAAATACACTTTTCTCCACAAAATGTTCTTTGGCAAACTTTTCAATTAGCACACATTTTCAAAAGATGCATCTTAACCTAAATCTAGAATAAGAAATACATATCACAGATTTGAATGAGGAAGCTAGTGCAGACTAGCTGAAGAAAAAGTGCTGAAGAGACTTCATGTTCACACAGCTGCTGTAATGAAGTGGGGGGGGGGATGCAGAAAGGCACAGAGTGGGTTTCCTCCATCACGTCTTCACACCTCCAGTTTGAACTGGAAAGAATTGGTGCTCCATTTGTTCGTGTCACAGGTGGGCATGGTGCGCTCTGTGAAGGTCACGTTACCCGCTGCGTCTATCAGGATAATTGTGTTGGTCCTTAAGGGGGCAAGGAAACAGGAAACAAACACAAGGAATATTAAACCACGAATAGAAAATGCTAGAAGACACATTAAAGAGCACAGGCAGGTGGCAGGAGAACACTGAGGACAACTGGAATCATTTAAAAGTCAAATTGGAGTTTAGCAAACACCAGGAAATGAACACCCATTAATCATCACGGCAAATCACCAACCTTTACAACGAATGAAGATTTAAAGGCGCCCTATAATACTCATTTTCAGGTTCAAAGTAGTATGTAGTGTCTCTACTGGGACATGTCTCCATGCTTTAATGTTCAAAAAGCACTTTATCTTTCTCATACTGCCTGTGCTGCAGCACCTCTTTTCACCCTCTGTCCGAAACCTCTGAAGGGAACACAGGGATTTTAGCCTCTGCAGACCATTTTAAAACATAAACCAATATAACACATGCACTACAGCAGTGTTTCTCAAACTTTTTCATAACAAGGACCACTTAACCAATAAAAAAACACTCGCGGACCACCTAACTCCAAAAATATCCAAAAACACATCCTTTTTCTAGAACAGATTACAAATCGCCTGCAAATGGTACAAACGAGTGGCAGCATGTGTGATGAAGGTGTTGCGCTGGGCTATATCATGCAATCAAATCATGCGAACTTAAGCTCGCTTCATTGTGGAGATATTCCCGTGAGAGTGCGGAAAACTTTTATTTATTTATTTATTTAAAATGTGAAATGTTACCAATATACTCACGGACCACTAGGGGGCGGTCACGGACCACACTTTGAGAATCACTCTACTACAGGAAATGGAAGGTCCCCAAAAAGCATACTCATGCCCCTATTATGGCTCACAATATGTTTACTACGTCACTGAGTGGGAAGGGGTAGAGATCAGTTTGAAATGTCAACAGCGCCTGGCTAAAGGACACTCTTATTTGTTGTCACATGGTGTGGTTAATGGTATTTAGGGCACTGGGTGTATGTGGAGGTTTAGTGGCATGACAATGGGGGTGAGCTTGATATCTTTTGTTGACCGTAGGATTCTGTTTCTTTATGGTTTTGATTTACAATATTAAATATCCTTTAAACGTCGAGTTCAGTACAGACGTTATTATTTATACGCGTCACATCAATGAGCGAGGTTTAGCCTCAGAGCGGCCGTATTCAATGGGAATATAGCCGCCACACACTGACCCTGTGACCTTTTAGTCTCTGTGTTCTCTGTGTCCCTGTGAGTCAGCCCTGGTGGAGAGAAACGCTGAGAGAGGACAGAGAGTTCTGGTGGAAGACACTGACCTGGTGCCGTAATGAGGGGTGCGGACACACACTGCGGACTGAGCCTGCAGGATGGGTTTAGTGTACCCAAAACCCTGACTCTCCTGAGCTGGATCAGGGGCGTTCCTGTTCCACAAACACATAAAACACCTCTTTAACAAGCGTTATGGTTATGATTTAACATTCTGTTACAATCCACATGGAGTCAGAGGTGGGAAGTAGTGGAGTACAAATACTTTGTTACTGTACTTAAGTACATTTTTCTGCTATCAGCATTTTACTCCACTACTTACAACTTTCTACTTCTTACATGTTGAACACAAATACCTGTACTTTCTACTTCTCACATGTTGAACCCAAATACCTGTACTTTCTACTTCTCACATGTTGAACCCAAATACCTGTACTTTCTACTTCTTATATGTTGAACACAAATACCTGTACTTTCTACTTCTTACATGTTGAACACAAATACCTGTACTTTCTACTTCTTACATGTTGAACACAAATACCTGTACTTTCTACTTCTTACGTGTTGAACCCAAATACCTGTACTTTCTACTTCTTACATGTTGAACACAAATACCTGTACTTTCTACTTCTCACATGTTGAACTCAAATACCTGTACTTTCTACTTCTTACATGTTGAACTCAAATACCTGTACTTTCTACTTCTTACATGTTGAACACAAATACCTGTACTTTCTACTTCTTACATGTTGAACTCAAATACCTGTACTTTCTACTTCTTACATGTTGAACTCAAATACCTGTACTTTCTACTTCTTACATGTTGAACTCAAATACCTGTACTTTCTACTTCTCACATGTTGAACTCAAATACCTGTACTTTCTACTTCTTACATGTTGAACTCAAATACCTGTACTTTCTACTTCTCATGTTGAACTCAAATACCTGTACTTTCTACTTCTTACATGTTGAACTCAAATACCTGTACTTTCTACTTCTCTACATGTTGAACTCAAATACCTGTACTTTCTACTTCTCTCATTTCCCAAACAGCTGGTTCCTTTAGTCTGAATGTGTGTTTGGTGCGTGATCATTATTCTTTAGAGTCATTGCGTGCCTATTGGTTTGAACACGATCCGTGTATCCATCACTTCCTGGTCTTCTCTAAAGAAGAGGGACCAATGTTGTCATGTTGCCGTTGGTCGGCATGGAAACATTCATTAGCTAACAATGACATTATTGTTCTATTAATATAAAGGGAGGTCAGGTACTCTTTAAAGCAGCTGCTAGTTATGGGTACTTTTTACTGAAGTACACTTCAAAGCCTCTTTACTTTCACTTGAGTAAAGAAGTTTAGTCAGTACTTCTACTTTCACCAGAGTATATTTAAACACGAGTATCTGCACTTCTACTTGAGTGAAGGATGTGTGTACATTTGCCATCTCTGCATGGAGTATAGATGTACAAGTCAATGATCAACCAATGCATGATATCCCAAAAGTATGTAACGTACTAATAATACTTGCACCATTATGTCGTCAATCTGCCTTGTCCTACATTTCAGTCTCACCTCAAATGAACATAGCTGTTGGCAAACTTTCTCTCAACTCTCAGCTCACTAAAATCTGTTTCTGAAATGATCTCATGCAGAAAGTAGGTCATGCAGTTGAGTCTTGATGTCTTTTATACATAAAGCAGTTCCTTACATACTCATACGGTTGTTTGTTGTTGACCTACAGTCCTGAATGATGCTAATAAATGTTAAGTTAGAAAAAGAGACAAAAGACAACTTGAGATTTCACTCTCTGTAGGATTGGCAAATGGTTCGATAAGATATGAACATTTAATGATTCAATATTCCTTTGTTGAGAAATTAGGCTGTTCGTTATTTGAAGCTGTGTAACAGAAATAAAAAATATATATGACGCAAGATGAAAACTGAACTTTTAAAAGTTAACAGCATGTCGCTTTGTATTTACAACATGGCAGTGGTATCTTCTTTCTCATCTAACTGAGCAAGAAAGTAAATTAAAGGTTTCCTATTATACTGTTTTTCATCAATATATTACAGGTCTCAGATATATCCATAACCTGTCTCTGATTGGCTGAAACACCAAACAGATCATTGCAGCATTACCCATAATCCCCTCTGTTTCAGCCCTGTTTCCAAAGTGCTGATTCTCTGTCTGTTACTTTAGATGAAAATAAGGAGCCCCTCCCCACGCCCCTCTGAGAGACATTTGGTTACAAAGAACTCAATGGAGCTCTAGAGGAGATTCAGGTGATAAGGGAGGGGGGGGAGTTACCTTGGTAGCTGATTGGCTAATGGTTACACAAGACAACACATCGTTATGACATCACAAAGTTGCCAAAATCTGATCAGCTCATTTTCAGACAGGTTTTTATAGAAATGGATCAAAAAGAGAGAGAATCTTTGTTCCTGGAACTTTCAGAGTCTCTTTCCACAGAGGGGACACATGTTGATGTAGAAGAGACATGAAGAAGAGGGGACACATGTTGATGTAGAAGAGACATGAAGAAGAGGGGACACATGTTGATGTAGAAGAGACATGAAGAAGAGGGGACACATGTTGATGTAGAAGAGACATGAAGAAGAGGGGACACATGTTGATGTAGAAGAGACATGAAGAAGAGGGGACACATGTTGATGTAGAAGAGACATGAAGAAGAGGGGACACATGTTGATGTAGAAGAGACATGGAGAAGAGGGGACACATGTTGATGTAGAAGAGACATGAAGAAGAGGGGACACATGTTGATGTAGAAGAGACATGGAGAAGAGGGGACACATGTTGATGTAGAAGAGACATGGAGAAGAGGGGACACATGTTGATGTAGAAGAGACATGAAGAAGAGGGGACACATGTTGATGTAGAAGAGACATGAAGAAGAGGGGACACATGTTGATGTAGAAGAGACATGAAGAAGAGGGGACACATGTTGATGTAGAGGAGACATGGAGAAGAGGGGACACATGCTGATGTAGAAGAGACATGAGAAGAGGGGACACATGTTGATGTAGAAGAGACATGAAGAAGAGGGGACACATGTTGATGTAGAGGAGACATGAAGAAGAGGGGACACATGTTGATGTAGAAGAGACATGGAGAAGAGGGGACACATGTTGATGTAGAAGAGACATGGAGAAGAGGGGACACATGTTGATGTAGAAGAGACATGGAGAAGAGGGGACACATGTTGATGTAGAAGAGACATGAAGAAGAGGGGACACATGTTGATGTAGAAGAGACATGGAGAAGAGGGGACACATGTTGATGTAGAAGAGACATGGAGAAGAGGGGACACATGTTGATGTAGAAGAGACATGGAGAAGAGGGGACACATGTTGATGTAGAAGAGACATGGAGAAGAGGGGACACATGTTGATGTAGAAGAGACATGAAGAAGAGGGGACACGTGTTGATGTAGAAGAGACATGGAGAAGAGGGGACACATGTTGATGTAGAAGAGACATGGAGAAGAGGGGACACATGTTGATGTAGAAGAGTAGATGTAGCTGATTTTAATATTATACGATTATTCATAACGCAAATTCAATAAAACGTGTTGTGCTGCCGTGGGAATCTACAGCGAGAGCAGGGGTGTCAAACTCAAACACACAGTGAGCCAACGTTTAAAAAATGGGTAGAAGTCGAGGGCCGGACCGGTTCAATGTTCATTGCAGAACTTATTGAAATGAACTTATTGCACATATTAAACCTGGAACTAACAACGCTTCAATGGATGCCAATAAAAACAACATGAAACATTAAAGAAATGAAAAATCGGTTGCATTCATTTCTTACGGCTCGATCTGATTACATTGTTCCACGCGCCAACAGCAGCTTCAAAGAAAAAGCAAACATGCCCTGTCGTCGTGAGAATATTTTTTTTTAAACTATGACATGTATGAGCTAGAGCCGGCGTGTCCACACTTTTCCCCCGAGGGCCACACACAGAAAGATATTCGAAGAGCCACTCCCTGGAGGAGAGGTTTATTTCCTCATAAGGGAAGTTATAAGTTAGCAAAATCAATCAAATGTAAATTAATTATGCTGCAGCCGGCACGACGGCTTTCCAGAGGGTTTCATTTATTTTGTGAGCAGCTCATTCCGTAAAACAGAAGCCTCAGATCATAAGAGGAAATGGGAGGGGTCTATTTCAAGGTTGTTATGCAAATAAGTTATTGGGCTTTTTTCTTATCAACTTAAATTCGTTTGAACATAATTTCCAACTGTATTTGACTGACAGTGGGCTTATTTACACACGGACACTTCTGTGTAACATATATATATTTAAGAAGCACAAGACAAGCTCAAGTTTCATTTGTCGGCCGCATTCCATTATAGTTTGGACACCCCTGAGCTAGAGCAGGGGTTCCCCAACTTTTAAGCCTGCGACCCCCAAAATATCGGTGTCGACCCCTGTCAACGGGGGGGGGGCTTAAGTTTCACTTTCGATTGCTTTATATAGCCCAGCTCAACACCTTCGCCAAACATGTTGCCGCTTGTTTGTACCATATTCAGGCGATCCATTCAAGAAGCATATAAAACAAACAATGGATGTATTTGATGAACATCTATCCACGCTGAAAGTAGATTGAGATGTTTTAGGAGTGAGATAGAGATTATTATGAAGCATTGCTTGAAGTCTGTTGATGTATATACATTTTTTAATTTTTGTTTTGTAGGCAGACCACGCAGGCCTCAGAGAGTTAAACCTGGGCCTGCGACCATAGTTTTACTATATTTGGTTTAGAAAATCCGCAGCGGAGGTTTGTGTCGTACGACATGCGGTGTACTTTGCATATCTCTCTGTAGTCTGTTGTCTCGGACATAAACTCCGTCATAAATGTAGTCTACATTATCAAGTGTTTTTTTATTGGTTAAGTGGTCCTCCTCGGTTTGAAAAAGTTTGAGCCTCGCTGCGGGGAAATTATACAGATGGCTAGTCCACCCCTGAAACATGTCTATGCACACGTTATTATTAATAACGACCCCCACTTTGGGAACCCCTGAGCTAGAGGACGTTTTGTTGGGCGTGGACCACTCACAGTTCCTCGTTATTGAGCACGGTCAGCAGCTCCTGCACGAGGCCATCGCAGGACAGCGCCTGGTCGCCGATCACGCTGCTGAAGTGACGCTTGCCTTTCAGCAGCTTCCTCCATGGAGTGTCCAGCAGAGAATTACTCAAGCCATAGATTCCTGCTGAGGGAAAAAGAACAAATACAATATATACTCTCTAGTGGGCTCCGACGGTGACCATGAGAGGATAGATAGACCATCTGAGAGCAATTGTCATCATGAGGACGACGGGAGAACATGGTAGGGTGAAAGATATGATGTGAAAGCATAGTTTCTACAGCAACCGTAGTAAAAACACAGACCTGCTTTCAGATGGATGGGTTCAGGGCTGCCTCTGTTTCCATAGTAACACACAGTGTCTTGTTTGGCTCTACATGGGACACAGGAAGATGGAAAATTACAGATTGCAGTCACTGATTATTAAACATGTACAAATTATGAGGGCTGAGGTGTGTTGAGGCACAAAGATGGAAATAGACGCAAATACAGTAAAGGTCCTGTACAACGTGGAAAATAGGAATTGAGAAGCTATTGATTTGAAGAGGTAATACAAATGGGGAAATACCTAAACCATTCTGCTCATTTTCAGGTTATCAATCAATCAATCAATCAATCATCAATGTTTATTTATATAGCCCAATATCACAAATGTTACATTTGTCTCAGTGGTCTTCACAGTGTGTACAGAATATCAGTATGACAATACGACACCCTCTGTCCTTAGACCCTCTGTCCTTAGACCCCTCTGCCCTCACATCGTACAAGGAAACACTTCCAGAGAAAACCCAGTTTAAAGGGAACATGGGAGAAACCTCAGGGAGAGCACAGAGGAGGGATCCCTCTCCCAGGACGGACAGACGTGCAATAGATGCCGTGTGTAAATTGAAATTATAATACATTTGCAACATAGGTAGTCCAGATGTTTGGAAATGCATGTGTGTATAATAGGAAGATGAATCCACGAGGATATCCACCCAGGACCGATGATCCATACTTTAAATGTTCAAAAAGCTCTTTATTTTTCTCATCCTGCCTGTGCTGCAGCACCTCTTTTCACCCTCTGTCTGAAACCAGAGCCCAGTCTGCTCTGATTGGTTAGCTGGCCGGCTCTGTTGTGGTTGGTCAACCGCTTGGAGATTTCCTACAATGTGTTGGTGCACTAGCCAATGGCAGCGCAAGTGTTAGATAGTGATGTAAATATGTTGTGGGAAGTAAACAAAGGAGTCCAATGGAGGCGGGCGGGGTGTGTGTGGAAGAGAAACTCGCTCTGGAGGGAACACAAGGATTTACATTTTGCGTCCATTTACATGCACTAAAACGTATATAACACTACGGGAAAGGGAAAACCCAGCAGCATTTAAATCCCTCCTCAACGTTTTACCTCTTAATCTTTGCTCAAAATGAATGCTAAAAATTAGTGCTACAAACAACTTTGACAACCACAACACCATTTAGTCGTCTCCGTGTACAATCCTCAGTTGGAGGGAATTTATTCAGTCTGAGAAATCAGTCTGACATCAAGGGCATCTGTGACAGCTTTGGTTCAGGAGTGAATATTAAATCATGACCCGATCCTTTGAACCGGCAGGGGAATGATTTTTTTGATGTCAATTCTTTGACAGCCATATAGCTGTGGCATCAGTCAATCTGCAATGTGGCGCAACACCGCTTCAACATCTACAGGGAAGTTTCCCAGTCAAAAGCTTGAAAGACAGGAAGGGTATACGCCGCTGGGCTCAAAGCTCTGACTCAAACTTTACTTTATTTCTGGTTTTAAAAAATCTGATATAAATATAGGCCTTTGGATAATATCATCTTTCACCATGACAACCAACCAACACATATTTATCATTCATAAAATGATTAGAGCCGTCAGATAATCGATTCGCTGATACAAAGGAAATTCACTCACCACTGAGTATTAAGCTTACAAATGTTAAAGCCACTTAAATGTTTGCAGCTCGTCTCTGATTTATATATTACCATGAATTGAATGGATGTCTTTTGAATTTAAACTTTTGACATAAGCAATTTTAGGATGTTGTATTATGATAACTTTTATAAAACTGATCTTTAAATTGCTTCAAAACAGATTACATCAAAATTGTCCTTAATGTAATTGCGTCCCGTTTTCCTCCACTTAATATAATGGCAACAGTGAGAAATGTAATCTGTAGTTCTAAATACACACATGATCACGTGCACTACCAGGACCTGCACATGCACTATTATCACTTCCACCCCCTACGAATGATCTGTGATAGACTTGTTTACACACAAACCGTCGCCCGTGTGCAGAGGTCATGCTTTATCGTTTACACGAGCGCTCCTCTGTATTTCACGAGCAGATTGTTACTAAACGGACAATTCAAGTCCAAGCAGCTGTCGGGGAATCCTAAAAGCCGTACATCTCTCCGACAACAAATCAAATAGCTTAATATCGTTTTCCAACTTGTACCCAAACCCAGTTAATCAGTCTGAACAAACAGCTGCTTCGCCTGTGTTTTCTATGGCTACTGTGAGCACAGTGAGCAGCACCGGCCAGTGTTGACTCTGGTGATAGCAGTCGTTCCTCACTCATGCATGAACACAGCAGAGGGGAACAGATGGCACTGAAACCTGGAGGGAGACTGACGAATCCGTAAAGCTTTTAACCTGTTGTTGCGAAATGTCTGAAATACTACACAAGACGTGTGAGGAGTTGAATGCCGGAGGGAAAAAGTCTGAATTATGAGGAAAAATGTGAATGATGGGGAAAAAATGCTGGTTTGTTTAACATGGAGAATTAACATGGAGTCAAGAGGCACGTTCACACCGCAGTACTTTTCCCACTTTAGTTCCGAAATGTCGCGTTCACACCAAAAAGAGCCGGAACTAAAATTAGTTCATGAGAACCTTTTTTACCCACTTTTCCGTCCCCGCTAGAGAGCAGGTTCTTTCGTGGGAGAAAAAGGTTCCTGTGTCTGATTGGCTGGGCGGATTGCAAACCACGCCCCGTAAAACTCCCAAAAAGTTTTGTGAAGCCGCCATTTTATTATCCTCGCATTAGCATTATTAGCATTAGCATTAGCCCAGCGCAGAAACGCAGAGAGACTAACTTATGGCAACACAAAAGAAAACATGGGAGCGGTGGAGATGAGGAGATGTCGGCGTTCTGGCGATTTACTCGGAAGGCTTCAGTAGCAGCTGCTGGGAGTCCCAGCAGCTTCTACTGAAGTCTTCCCCAACTCCGGGGACTTCCGGCCGGGGACTTTGGGCGGCAGTATACGCTGTGAAGTGGTTTGCAGCCTGCCAGTAAACCCAAAGCAGAAGAAGAAGAAGTGACGTCAGCGGCTTCATTTGCCTAATCCACCCCCAGGGACTTTTTCTGGTGTGAACGCGATCTGTACTTAGTTCATCAGAACTAAAGAGTTCGCATGAGCCTTTGTGGGAAAAGTACTGCGGTGTGAACACGCCTAAGGAGGTATTTTTGAGAATTAAGGTGGTATTTTGTAGACTTAAGGTGGTATTTTGGAGCATTAAGAAGGCTGAATTCTGGGTGAAAAAAAGTCTGAATTATGAGAACAAATTATCTGAAATATGGGAAAAAAAGTCTTATGCTAGTTTGTTTAATAATGTCATGAGCGATTTCTGCCAACATCTATATCAAATAATTCCCAGATCCTTTAACCTTTACAAGCAAAGTGTGTTTATATACACACGTTGCTTGTGATATTCATCAAATCGCAGCCGTAGCAAGTGGAGGATTTGCAGAGAGATTGGCTGTATTTTGTGTTTTTTGAAAACCAGCTCAGGTATCGAAAGTCCCGTCAGGTGGGCTGAGGGTAGATTTAGGCTGAGACGAGGAAACAGCGGGAGGTGGGGGCCACGGGGCAGAGAGAGAGAGTCGAAAAAAACAGGCTTTTCCAGATCTCAGTGAGGGAGGTTAATCAGTATTCTGTCTGGGAGACGATCTAATGAAGAGTCCTCTGTACTGAGGAGCAGTTCCCCATCGCCAGCTGTGCTGGAGTTGCCTGGGGATGGTTGGATGAGCTTTCCACATCATCAGCACTGAATGTCGATGGGGATATCGGTGGGGGCTCATGGGTAGAGACACGGTGTACTTTCGTACCCGATCACACTCAAATCTGCATGTACTAACACATATGCAGTCCTCAAAGGAATGGGAAGGCCCTTCGTCCACTACTTTGGATTCCAACTTTCAAAATAGACCTTCAACTCATCCTATTCCCATCAGAGAGAGAGATGCAAAAGTCATTGTTTTTTTGTATTGTCTGATTGGTGGAAAGAGAAAACAATGGACAATGGACTTTTAACATATGATTTGCTACATGGTGCCTCAGCAGCAGTTTTAAGTTTGTTCTTAGTTTATGGACAACTTGCTTTGGATTTGATATTTTTGATTTAAACAAATATTCTCACTGAGAAGGTAGTTGTGTAGTTTGCAAGTTAAGCAGTTAGCAAAAAATAAGCATTTGGACAAATTGTTATTTGGGCATTTTCCTCCAAATTTGGTGTTGGTTAATTTTTTTCCCATGCTGGCGTATCGGCTCCATGGCTGGCAAAGAAACATCATACCAGCTCGTCTGGTCTTCAACCTTCCTACATTCTCCCACGCCGCTCCTCCGCTCCCTCCACTGGCTTCCGGTAACTGCTAGAATCCACTTCAAGACACTGGTCATTGCGTACCATGCTGCGAATGGATCTGGCCCTTCCTACATCCAGGACATGGTTAAACCGTACACCCCAGCACGTGCACTCCGCTCTGCATCAGCCAAACGGCTCGCTGCACCCTCGCTGCGAGGGGGACCCAAGTTCCCATCAGCAGAAACACGTGGGTTTGCTATCCTGGCTCCAAGATGGAATGAGCTCCCATCGACATCAGGACAGCAGAAAGCTCACACACCTTCCGGACTGAAAACTCATCTCTTTCGACTCCACCTCGAGCGATAGAATTACTAACAAAGCACTTATATACTAACAAAGGACTGGCTTATCTAAAGCCAGTTGAGTAGCACTTGATATGTTTTGGCTCTTTGAAACCTGATGTACTTTATGATTCTGTTTTCTTCAAGGTTGTATCTTCTTGGTCGAACGCACTTATTGTAAGTCACTCTGGATAAAAGCGTCAGCTAAATGCAATGTATATAAAAATGTCCTCTTTTCATTACTTTGTTTTGCAACTTTCAAAATATACCTTCAAAACTCATCATATTGCTGTCAGCCTCAGCTGTGCTTTGTTAGTTCAAATTACAAAACATAAGCATGCTAACTAAGAGGATACACAAGATGACATCTGGTAAACATCAGCATGTTAGCATCGTGCAGGGGCTGACATCCTCGTGGATTCATCTTCTCATTACAGACACATGCATTTCCTAACATTCGGTCTATACGCTGTAAAATGTATTATCTCTTCGATTTACACACGGCATCTATTGCAGTATGTCCGTCCTGGGAGAGGGATCCCTCCTCTGTTGCTCTCCCTGAGGTTTCTCCCATGTTCCCTTTAAACTGTGGGTTTTCTCTGGAAGTGTTTCCTTGTACGATGTGAGGGTCGAAGGACAGAGGGTCTGAGGACAGAGGGTCTAAGGACAGAGGGTCTAAGGACAGAGGGTCTAAGGACAGAGGGTCTAAGGACAGAGGGTCTAAGGACAGAGGGTCTAAGGACAGAGGGTCTAAGGACAGATGGTCTAAGGACAGATGGTCTAAGGACAGAGGATCTAAGGACAGAGGGTCTAAGGACAGAGGGTCTAAGGACAGATGGTCTAAGGACAGAGGGTCTAAGGACAGAGGGTCTAAGGACAGAGGGTCTAAGGATAGAGGGTCTAAGGACAGAGGGTCTAAGGACCGAGGGTCTAAGGATAGAGGGTCTAAGGACAGAGGGTCTAAGGACAGAGGGTGTCGTTTCTCTCATACTGATATTCTGAACCATCTGTTGTATTTGCTGCAAAGTCTCTACTGTAGGCTATTTTTATTATATGTACAGCACTTTGGCTCCACCAGTAAATCATTTATAAATATGCTATATAAATAAAACTTGATTTGATTTGATCGTCATTGTTCGTCTGGATATGTTGACATGCATGGGTAAAACATATAAACTTGATTCTACTGACATATCCACTTTGTTTCAACATCTGCTACCGTATGCGACCTGAAGGTGACCGCTGACGTGATAAACAGAATACCATAAGATCCTATCAAAACAAGTCTACATGCGGTCAGACAGACTTTCATGGAAAGAAAATAGCAGAACGAATATAGTGGGATTCTGATCTCCTGCTGAGGTAAAACACAACACTATGCTGACAACCGAAAAGCCAAAATCAACATTATTTGGATTTTCTGGCAGTTCTCGCACATCTGGAATCACTTTATGAACAATTCAGGCTACATCTCAGCCGTTAGGTTTGAGCATGGACTCCTAATTGTATCCATGACGAAAGAAGATAATGTGATTTCCTAATAGGTGGTCATATTAGCACTTAGACAAATATCTTATTATTGTTCCTCTTTAAAATAGTGTAAGTTATGTGCCCAATTCTCCACTGTTGGTCTTTTTCTGCTTGACCGTCCTATCGTCTTCGTCCCCTTACTTTGGTGTTCACGATCAAACTTGACCGGTCCTGTTTTAACTGCTATTACATTAACACAACAACCATTAACCATCACCACATTTCATTCAACACCCTTTCAAACTGTACACATTGTATCAGAGTACTGGTGTACATGCACAACTGCAGTACATATACAACGAACAGACACTGAACATGTATTGCGTGTGCCAGGTGTGATTCATGTGGGGGGATGGGCACATACGAGCGGGACATGTGTCAAATGATTCTTTCTGTTTGTGTGTGTGTGTGTGTGTGTGTGTGTGTGTGTGTGTGTGTGTGTGTGTGTGTGTGTGTGTGTGTGTGTGTGTAAGAGAGTGCCAGGTGGGATTCACATGGGGGGATTGGGATCAGGGTATGTGTGTGTGTGTGTGTGTGTGTGTGTGCGTTTCATCTGATCCGGATGGTTACTAATTATTTTTCTTTATGACGGTCATTTTTGTCAAAGTCAAATCCAATGAAAGTGGTGATCAGCGATTTGATATGTTCAAATGTCTCCTGTGAAGGATATCACGAAGCCTTGATACAATCGAATGTAAAACTAAAAAGTTCTGATTGATGAAAGCAGTAAATCGGTCAGATCTGACCCGAAGACAACGGGAGGGTTTGAACACACATCTGTGCCAAGAATTACAACACAGGGCTCGAGGTCGTAGTGTTGAACGTCTTTTAATAAAGCAGCAGCAGCCACACTCTGCGCGACTGAGAGGGCATTTCGGAACATCAGAAGAGATATTCATTAACATGGATCCTCTTTGGCTTTAAAGGGGGGGCGACTTGAAATGGGATCAAAAACAAAATGTATAGAAGAGTCCGATGTAATGTTGGAGCCTTGAGAGCATCAAGCGCGGAATATTGGAGTTACATGTTTTATATTTATGCTACTAATTCCACGGAGGGGCGGCTCAGGAGCCAAAGGTTCTGGCAGTCACTCGCATGTACAAATCAACCCAACATGGGAATGGATTATTCATCATTCGATCACTAATCATCACAATTACAAAGCAGTATTACATGAAGCATGACCAGAAACATTGAAAACTCTTAATTGGAAATCATTTGAACTTTTAAGATGGACTTTTATTAATCCCTCGTGGGGAAATTGTTTCTCTGCATTCGACCCATCCTAGAGTTTAGGAGCAGTGTGATGCCATTTTGAACGGCGCCCGGGGAGCAGTGTGGGGAACGGTGCCTTGCTCTACCTCGGTAGCACTTGGTCTTGCCGGGACTTGAACTGGTGACCTTCCAGTTGCCAAGCCAAGTCCCTATCGACTTCGCCACCACTGCCCACTTGATTATTTCTACATTTCAGAGTCAAATATGGCACCTTTCATTGCTTTAAACATTATATCAATGACTTCTGACTGATACAATCACAGGATCATTTGATATATGATAGAATTGCGGTACTGACTGCTTTTCGTTTTGGTTTTTCAGTTTTTGGTTCTTCTTTGTTTTTGTTTTGTTTGTCTACCCTCCCTCCCAAATGTAAAGCGTCTTTGGGTTCAGAAAAGCGCTATATACAATTAATATATTATTATTATTACTGTACTACTAACCTACAGAGTATTTGAAGTATCTAAAATGTGTACATTGAAAAACATGAAATGTATCTGTTAATGATAAAAACGGAATGTTAAATATTCTATAATGATATCACGCTGTGAAAGCAGCCTTTGATACTTAACCTTAAGCGATAATACTTTTGTGCTTTCATTAAAGTAACTTAGAAATTCAGGATTTCTTGTCTTTGTCAACATGTGATTGTTGATTTAAGGCGTACAAAAGGAAAGGTTTCTTTGTCTTTTATTTATATATGATTACATTTTTAAAAAGATGTTCGTATCCTGAATGAAAGTCGATATATATGGACAGTCCAAGTCAATTAATGAAGCATAACACGTATTATTCGACTATAGTTGACTTACTTTTCTTCAGTTAAAAGTCGGAGTACTTCTAACCTCACAACACACGTTCACTGAAGGTAACCACACGGCTAATGTTTAAAACGTCTTGGCCTCGTTGCAGCCGCATAATAAATCATGCAGCTGGTTACAGAGGAATCTAATTGTAATGTAGTGGCCCTCTGTCCGCCAGATGTGTCGTATTGATCTGAGAACGAAACTAGAGGCCTTCTTTCCTCGGAGCTGCAGGGCAAGGGAAAACAAATAGGCCTATGACGGTTGTTATTAAAAAGGTGCTTGCTTCGTGTCACCCCTATCTGCAGCGAGCGGCCGGTGGGTGTCTGAAGAGGGACATGCTCACCGCTCTGTTCAGCGACTTCAGCCCCAGAAGACAGCCCGGTCACAAAGCAAGCCACATGGCATTATCACGACGTAAACACGTGGCTTGTCGTGGCAATTTCTTATGTTACCTTATATGCTAAAACCAAATGCTTCTAAGAGCTTTGTCTAACTGTACCATTTCTTGATATGTGCCGTTTTCCGTGCATACTCTAATGAGGGTTATTATTCTCTAGCACTTCAAAGCCACAGAGCTGACTTGGCAGACTATGTTGAAACTACTCCTCTTCCCACTAATTTTGAACTTCCGTATTCTGATAATCGTTATTTCTACAGCTCAAGGACCCAGGTGTCTCATAGCGATATGAGACATCCGTGTGAAAGCGCCATGCTACACAAAACGTTGTCTGCCCGCCCTATCGTGTATATACGCTTTGCTATTCGGTCACTATTGCGCACACTCCTGCAGACTGTCCTACACTCTGCGAGACCTGTGCCTTTTGAAGCTTCAAATAAATAACCAACAAGACAACGCTGCTTGCTTTCACCAGTTCATTATGGATTACTCATTGTACATCTTTACAGTATTGACAAGTTTAAAATATCCACGACAGGCTTAGACGGACGGTATTCTTTCATTTCGAGAGGAGACGCAGCTCCTGGTCTTAATAGGGACATTTGCATATCTTGTTGCTTTCAGCCGATCAAAGGAACAACAGCCGAGCCATCCTTCTGCTGTTTGGTCCTGTTTTCAAAAGGCTGAAATAATAATGGTTTTCCTGCAAATAGCTGCGATGTTGTGCTGATAATAAACACCTGGGACCAAGAAGGAGGGTACTTGCAAGTCTCTTTGGCAAAGCAAGAAGATAATTGCATTCCACTGCTTCGTCTGTCCACTAAGCCGCGCACCCAAACAGCGATTGTCCATTTAATGCCTGGTGAACGTAACGAAGTGCAGCAGGTCTGTTGAGCGGTGGATTTCTTTGTTGTACGACACGACATTCAAAACAAGTGGATGGTTTTCTGTTTTCTGGCATTTCAAAATAACCAAAAAACAGTGCTGAAGGAATGAGTCCTTACAAGTTCCTATCTTTGCACTTTTCGGGTTTCCTCGTCTCAAAGTGTTTTTGGTCAGAAGTGCCTAAAACAGTTCTGGGCTTATTACAGAAATGTCAAGACTTTCACATTTCTGCCCTGGGACACAATATGATGCGATTACCCTCTGGATAATGTCTGATGTTTTGCTGATATAGGCTTAGTTTGTCGGGGGACATCTTACTTCTTCCTTCTCTCTGTCTGTACCCGTGTCCTCTCATGTTCCGATTAACCCAGTTTCCCCACATGTCTTTCTTTTTGGTGTCTATATACGCCGGGATCCGGAGTCATGGATGATCCTGCGGTCCTGTGTCCTGGATCGCGAGCGCTGGATCTTGAGTCGTGGCTGTGGTCCTGGATCATCGGTCCTGGATGGATATCCTCGTGGATTCATCTTCCTATTATACACACATGCATTTCCAAACATTTGGACTACCTATGTTTCAAATGTATTATCTCTTCAATTTACACACGGCATCTATTGCACGTCTGTCCGTCCTGGGAGAGGGATCCCTCCTCTGTTGCTCTCCCTGAGGTTTCTCCCATGTTCCCTTTAAACTGGGTTTTCTCTGGAAGTGTTTCCTTGTACGATGTGAGGGTCTAAGGACAGAGGGTCTAAGGACAGAGGGTCTAAGGACAGAGGGTGTCGTATTGTCATACTGATATTCTGTACACACTGTGAAGACCACTGAGACAAATGTAACATTTGTGATATTGGGCTATATAAATAAACATTGATTGATTGATTGATGCTTTTACATTGGTTGGTTTGTAGCCTACTGTTAGCTTGAAAATCAAACCCGTGAAGGACTCTGCTGCACAATAAGTGTCTGATAACGAGAATGTCACTTTCTCCTGAAACTAAGGACCAGCTGTTTTGATAAACTGCATTTAATCTGTCATACTGCACGTAAGAAACAATGAGTAGCTGACTGTATTTAATAATACAGCCGGAAACAGAAGTATTTTTCTAACCCAGCATAAGAAGACACGTCTCTAGAGAAGACCTTCCTTGCTTCCAGGATACGTGGATCATGACACCAAACCCACTGAGTGTTCACTCTTTCCTCCCCTGCCAGGGATATGGTGTGTTACAGTAGTGGTGCGTGTGTGTGTGTGTGTGTGTGCGTTGTAGCTGAACCTCTAACCTCTCTCTGGCAGAAGCTGAGAGCCGTTTCAATGCCAGTGTGCACAGGGGCCTCTACCATGACAACTATCTCGGTTTGCACTGATCCCACTTCCATTCCTCTCCCTTTATCAGATCACCAGATTCCGGCTGGTGCCGCGTAACGAAGATGAAAAATGTAAAAAACCCATTGTTATTTTTCTGCTTTGTCTGAAGCCTGAAATATGAACAGGTGTTCCTTCTGAGATGTAAAGCTGGCTCTCTGACAGCTCGGCACCTCAGACTTTCTTTCCCCCATTCTGCCAGCTTGGCACTTTAGAGATGAAGACATGCCTTTGTGGTTTCCTTCCAGAGGAAAGCCAGAACTCACGGATTTATAGCCCGTTTTCAACAAGTTTCTAAAACGCACACAGTGCAATCATAAAAACGATCCTCCTCCATCAGCCTCAAGCCTCCAGGCAGTGCGCCGGACTCGGATGGAAGTATTCGTTGTCCAAACGGCGCTACTACAATTTCCGTATCAGTCCGTGATGTCACTGGGCCAGAAAGACGTTAGAGACGTCTGTAAATGAGCGGATACTTTTAAAACTAAATAAACTACTCGCTTATCAGAATCATTCGGTCCTTAAAGTTGTAAAATGCACTAAAAGCCGAATCTAGAGTCTCCATTCATTCTAGTAAGCCGAGAGTGGGAGCTCGGGGGGTGGGGCTTAATGCCAGGAGGCGGGGCTTAAGGGACGTATGCTCTGTGAGCGCACATACAGGTTCTTCTGCTCTGACAGCGAGGCATGCTGGGTAATCTGGGACGTTTCGCTCTCTCAATAGTTGGGCCATTTTGTCCTCATGCGCCAATGAGCAGCTCTCATAGGAAAGAACGAGACTCCGCCTCCCACGCTGTATCCAGTTCTTATTATACATCCATGGACAGCCTCAGGTGGCCATATTGGACATTTTACCAAATATATGTCCAACAAATCTGTAACTTTAACACACTTTTAAATCAGCTTTATCTTCCGACGGGCCATAGACTCAGAGTTATCTTCCTCTCTTTACATCTACATCAAAGCGGTATACAAACAGCTTTGTTCCAGCAGCCATCGCATAAATTACCCAGATGCAGCGGCGTTGCACAGCTGCTTTGGAAGCAACGCCTATTTATTTATTTACTTGATTGTTTCATCTTTGTACTAGTGGTTTATACATGTGATGAAGCTTCGGGTCCTCTTTTCAAAGATGGGCCTGTTGTCTGTGTCGTTTTAAATCGGGCGTCATAATGGACCCCTTTTAACTGCAAACCAAATGTACCTACGGGTGCCAATAAAACAACCCGAACCTGATCTTTGACTCACCTGAACTCCGCAGTGAGGAGGTTGAAGCCGTTGTACAGGTGGCCTTCTGCAGACACCTTCTTTAGGTAAGAGTAGCTGTCCACATCCCGGTCCATCAGGTAGTGAGACACGAGAAACCCTGCAAACAGACAACAGTAAAGAAATAGCTCTTACATTAAGCACTCGGTAAACAGCCTGGTTGTTAATAAGAAACGAACATATAAATAATACAAAAGATAGATATGTTAAGCTTGCAGCACAACAGTCTTCAAAATGTAATGAAATGCACGAGTAGGCTATAAGGAACAGTTATCATATACATCTGAAGTGTAGGCAATATGCAAGACTGTGCAGAATATGTGCAGACTTCTTTAAAAGGTCCCCCATTACACTGTTTGTCATCAGATATACACAGAGCATGTCTCTGATTGGCTGAAACACCAAACAGATCATTGCAGCATTACCCATAATCCCCTCTGTTTCAGCCCCGTTTCCAAAGTGCTGATTCTCTGTCTGTTACTTTAGATGAAAATAAGGAGCCCCTCCCCCACGCCCCTCTGAGAGACATTTGGTTACAAAGAACTCAATGGAGCTCTAGAGGAGATTCAGGTGATAAGGGAGGGGGGGTACCTTGGTTGCTGATTGGCTAATGGTTACTCAAGACAACACATCGTTATGACATCACAAAGTGGCCAAAATCTGATCGGCTCATTTTCAGACAGGTTTTTATAGAAATGGATCAAAAAGAGAGAGAATCTTTGTTCCTGAAACTTTCAGAGTCTCTTTCCACAGAGGGGACACATGTTGATGTAGAAGAGACATGGAGAAGAGGGGACACATGTTGATGTAGAAGAGACATGGAGAAGAGGGGACACATGTTGATGTAGAAGAGACATGGAGAAGAGGGGACACATGTTGATGTAGAAGAGACATGAAGAAGAGGGGACACATGTTGATGTAGAAGAGACATGGAGAAGAGGGGACACATGTTGATGTAGAAGAGACATGAAGAAGAGGGGACACATGTTGATGTAGAAGAGACATGAAGAAGAGGGGACACATGTTGATGTAGAAGAGACATGGAGAAGAGGGGACACATGTTGATGTAGAAGAGACATGAAGAAGAGGGGACACATGTTGATGTAGAAGAGACATGAAGAAGAGGGGGACACATGTTGATGTAGAAGAGACATGGAGAAGAGGGGACACATGTTGATGTAGAAGAGACATGAAGAAGAGGGGACACATGTTGATGGAGAAGAGACATGGAGAAGAGGGGACACATGTTGATGTAGAAGAGACATGAAGAAGAGGGGACACATGTTGATGTAGAAGAGACATGGAGAAGAGGGGACACATGTTGATGTAGAAGAGACATGGAGAAGAGGGGACACATGTTGATGTAGAAGAGACATGAAGAAGAGGGGACACACGTTGATGTAGAAGAGACATGAAGAAGAGGGGACACACGTTGATGTAGAAGAGACATGAAGAAGAGGGGACACACGTTGATGTAGAAGAGACACGAAGAAGAGGGGACACACGTTGATGTAGAAGAGACACGAAGAAGAGGGGACACACGTTGATGTAGAAGAGACACGAAGAAGAGGGGACACACGTTGATGTAGAAGAGACACGAAGAAGAGGGGACACACGTTGATGTAGAAGAGACACGAAGAAGAGGGGACACACGTTGAAGTAGAAGAGACACGAAGAAGAGGGGACACATGTTGAAGTAGAAGAGACACGAAGAAGAGGGGACACACGTTGATGTAGAAGAGACACGAAGAAGAGGGGACACACGTTGATGTAGAAGAGACACGAAGAAGAGGGGACACACGTTGATGTAGAAGAGACTTGAAGAAGAGGGGACACATGTTGATGTAGAAGAGACATGAAGAAGAGGGGACACATGTTGATGTAGAAGAGACATGAAGAAGAGGGGACACATGTTGATGTAGAAGAGACATGAAGAAGAGGGGACACATGTTGATGTAGAAGAGACATGAAGAAGAGGGGACACATGTTGATGTAGAACAGACATGAAGAAGAGGGGACACATGTTGATGTAGAAGAGACATGAAGAAGAGGGGAAACATGTTGATGTAGAAGAGACATGAAGAAGAGGGGACACATGTTGATGTAGAAGAGACATGAAGAAGAGGGGACACATGTTGATGTAGAAGAGACATGAAGAAGAGGGGACACATGTTGATGTAGAAGAGACATGAAGAAGAGGGGACACACGTTGATGTAGAAGAGACACGAAGAAGAGGGGACACACGTTGATGTAGAAGAGACACGAAGAAGAGGGGACACAGTTGATGTAGAAGAGACATGGAGAAGAGGGGACACATGTTGATGTAGAAGAGACATGAAGAAGAGGGGATACATGTTGATGTAGAAGAGACATGAAGAAGAGGGGACACATGTTGATGTAGAAGAGACATGAAGAAGAGGGGACACATGTTGATGTAGAAGAGACATGAAGAAGAGGGGACACATGCTGATGTAGAAGAGACATGAAGAAGAGGGGACACATGTTGATGTAGAAGAGACATGAAGAAGAGGGGACACATGTAGAAGAGACATGAAGAAGAGGGGACACATGTTGAAGTAGAAGAGTCATGAAGAAGAGGGGACACACGTTGATGTAGAAGAGACACGAAGAAGAGGGGACACATGTTGATGTAGAAGAGACATGAAGAAGAGGGGACACATGTTGATGTAGAAGAGACACGAGAAGAGGAGACACATGTTGATGTAGAAGAGACATGAGAAGAGGGGACACATGTTGATGTAGAAGAGACATGAAGAAGAGGGGACACATGTTGAAGTAGAAGAGTCATGAAGAAGAGGGGACACACGTTGATGTAGAAGAGACACGAAGAAGAGGGGACACATGTTGATGTAGAAGAGACATGAAGAAGAGGGGACACATGTTGATGTAGAAGAGACATGAAGAAGAGGATTCTGCATAATAGGGGACCTTTCATGTGGTGCTCACCTCTGCCCTGAGCGTCAGGGTTTTGTCCCTCCATGTAGTTTGTGATGGCGGCCATTTTGCCTCGCTTGCTGATCCCCAGCCATGACCCTCCTTCCCTCCCACCCTCCAAGTCCAGGCCTGGGGAACACGAGAGAAACAGTTTTGATCAAACGATCTAATAAACACGTATAAGAGTTATAAATAACTATTGGATCATGACTCTCGTGTTTTAACGCCTCACAAGCAGACGTGTAGTATCTTTAAGTTCTTATTCCAAACGTTGTGACGGTGGCATCGACTCTATATTCTGTGGTGACTCGTGTGCTCTCAACTGAAGGACGAGTGAAATATTTAAACCCAAGACTATTTATTTGTTGATGCAAAATAATGCTTCATTTGTATAAGCACAAGTTATCTTTAGTGTCTTCCCCCCCCCCTACCTGAAACGCCTCGATTAGACTCCTCTGTTTACTTGTGTAACATTGTGACATCACTATGCAACACTGCTTCTATTGACTGTGACTATAGTGTGGGATTGAATCCATACTTGTTCCTGTAACTGTTCGTATCCATTTGGTAATATCCCATATTTCCCTTCTGCAACTCTTACACAATGGTTTAATAACCCTACGTTGAAAACAGTTAAATCTCCTTTAAGGATTACAATTTTAACTGGCATCATTTTCAAGATGTGTCCTAAGATCTACCTTTTTTATCAAATGATAGACTTCTAATTGGTTAACTTTAATTGATTGATAGCAATTTAGGAACAATAAGAACTTTTTATTTGTCTAATTTGGTCCGTTTAGTTCATTGTCACGGTTTATGGATTTTTCTTCAACGTCATTGAAGTCCTTTGAACGCCTTCTTCAAGGAGGCTCTGGGCGTTTGGATGTGAGGATTAAAAGACCTTGTGAATTTATATATTTCAGATCTTTTCTAGCGAGATTTGTGTCGTTATAAACTCTTCCACAAAATACATTTTCAGGGTGATATGACTGGAGTTTTTTGTTCATCCATCCATCTTCTCCCGCTTATCCGTGGTCGGGTCTCGGGGTAGCAGTTCCAGCAGAGAGCCCCAGACGTCCCTTTCCCCTCATCAACCAGCTCTGACTGGGGGTCCCGAGGCGCTCCCAGGCAGCGAAGAGATATAATCCCTCCACCTGGTCCTAGGTCTACCCCTCGGTCTCCTCCCAGCTGGACGTGCCTGGAACACCTCCCTAGGGAGGCGCCCAGGTGGCATCCTAACTAAATGGTAAATGGTAAATGGACTGTACTTATATAGCACTTTATCCAGTCTTTAAGACCCCTCAAAGCGCTTTACATACTACATGTCATTCACCCATTCACACCCATTCATACAGAGCAGTGTATATCACTCTAGGAACTAACACGCATACACATTCACACACCGTTGGCCATGCCATCGGGAGCAACTCAGGGTTAAGTATCTTGCCCAAGGACACATCGACATGTTGACTGCATGGGCTGGGATCGAACCCACAACCTTCTGGTGGAAAGACGACCGCACTCCCTCGCAGCCACAGTCGCCCTAACTAGGTGCCCGAACCACCTCAACTGGCTCCTTTCGACGCGAAGGAGGAGCGGCTCAACTCCGAGTCCCTCCCTGATGACCGAGCTTCTCACCTTATCCCTAAGGGAGACGCCAGCCACCCTGCGGAGGAAACCCATCTCGGCCGCTTGTATCCGCGATCTCGTTCTTTCGGTCGTGACCCTGGCTCCAGAAGGGGACCCCGGGTTCATTTATCTTAATTAAAATGTGAGCTTTTCTCTCAAAGAAGTTCCTATTTCTACAAACATTGGAACCAAAGTTACTCTTTGGAGGTCACTTCCTAGAAAATTGTAATTAAATGATATACTTTTAAAAAGACATCATGAACAAAGCCTTAATGTCATAGGTTATCTCTTCTCTGTGAAACATTTGTGTTACGACTGTCAGACACGTCCTTGTGAAGGAACATCTGCAAGCCCTGCATCAAAATGTCCTTCCTTTGAATGCAACAGGCTGACGAAAAACACTCTGGACTTGAACTAGCCTGCATTAGGAAGCATGTCATTGACCTGTAACTAAAACACACAAAGGAGTATACTTCGATATGTCTTCTGTAGATTTTAAAAGAAAATAAGTGAACTCAATACATCGAAGTCTTTCTTCTTCTTTGCTCGACATGGAAAAGGCGTAATCAGAGATAGAGGTAGTGGAGTACAAATATTTCGTTACTGAACATAAGTACATTTTTCTTGTATCAGTACTTTACTCCACTACTTATTTTTCTGATGACTTTCTACTTCTCTCATTTCCCAAACAGCTGGTTCCTTTAGTCTGAATGTGTGTTTGGTGCGTGGTCATTATTCTTTAGAGTCACTGCGTGCCTATTGGTTTGAACACGATCCGTGTATCCATCACTTCCTGGTCTTCTCTAAAGAAGAGGGACCAATGGAAACGTTGTCCTGTTGCCGTTGGTCGGCATGGAAACATTCATTAGCTAACAATGACATCATTGTTCTATTAATATAAAGGGAGGTCAGGTACTCTTTAAAGCAGCTGCTAGCTATGGGTACTTTCTACTGAAGTACACTTCAAAGCCTCTTTACTTTCACTTGAGTAAAGAAGTTTAGTCACTACTTCTACAGGAGTATTTTTAAACACGAGTATCTGTACTTCTACTTGAGTAAAGGAAGTGTGTACTTTTGCACTCTCTGCATGTAACACACAGGAGTTTATACTTCAATGTGTCTTTGTGTAGATTTTGAAAGAAAATAAGTGAAATCAAAACATAGATACATCTATGTTTTTTCCACGTTCTTCTCCTTTGCACGACATGGAAAAGGCGTACTGCACGTCTCCTTCACTTCCTGTGATCGATAAGGACAGGTCCATTTACCCTGACAGTGACCAAGAGAGACCAGCGCTCCCACTCCTCAGGGGGAGGAAGGAGAGCTTTCCTGATCCCACTGGGAGCTATAGCTTACTTCCCTTTTCGTCATGCTATGTCTCCTTCAGCCTCCCCCCCCCCAGATAAGGCAGGGCCATTTATTCCTGTCACATCGCATAAAAGCGGCCATCAATTAAGGGCCCACTACTGGAGTCCTGACCCCTCTATTACCGGGGGGGGAAGCAGGCCGATGAACAACGAGGCCATCTGTGCGTTTCCTCCTTCAGCAGAAAAAAAAGGATGATTGATTTCCTCTGCTCAGCTGTAAGGTGTAATGGACATCAGTCAATTACATATAATCCACTGCGGGTGGGGATGTCCCGTGATGGAGCGGAGGAGAGGAGGTGGAGGAGGAGGAGACACATTCTCCCTACATTTTTTAAAAGGCTTTTAGTCTGGGATTGAATTGGGACTCAAACGCAGCTAAAAAATACAAAACATAAGACGATTTCACTTTGAGTCGTAAGAGAAATATGTTTTGAAGTTTCACCCTAGACTGCAAAATGTTGATGATTTTGAGTGATATTGCGATCCACGACACTGGAGCCGTTGTTCATTAATGTTCTCATTATCATGTGTGATTTATTTAAGAAGATAATGTTAAAACAAAGATATTTTTAAAGTTAATTTCAGACCGGGACATCTCTGCAGCAACACAAGCCTTCATTCAGAATACTATCGACACGTATTTATCTCCAGAGACCCACCCATTCATGTGTGTCCTCTGTGGAGCACATTGGGTTTTGGTCCATGACTTTGAGGTTATACATGCCACGACATTACGTCCAATTGTACTCCACAGAGGACATCCTGGGCTTTCAAACATATGTGGGGGTGTGGCTTTGAAAAAGATCATTTCATTGCATTTCAAAATGGCGTCCATCAACACAAGCGCTATTTATAGAAAGAGAAAAGGTGTGTCCTTGGGCAAGACACTTCACCTGAACTTGCTGCTGTGGGTATCGTCCACTGTATCTGACCATTGCATGTATGATATATGTGTAATGTGTGTATATGTAAAGCACTATGTAAAGCGCTATAATAAATGTAAGGAATTATTATTATTATTAAATGGTAAGTTTGTTATTTTGTAATTAGTGTTGTGAGTTCAATATGTTTGATTAACTATAGTAAGGGAACCTGTTAGGAGTTAGCGTAGTGAGTTTCAGAGCAGTGTAATACGTTATTTGATATAAAACTAAATGTTTTTATGAGGAGGACATGGGGATTTGCTAACTTTTTATCTCCCCCATTGTACACAACACAAATGGAGTCCACTATGGGCCAAAACGAACACGAAGGTTTCTGTAGGGTTCATGGCAGACGGATGCACGGGGAGCTCATCCATCAAGTGCCTCAAGATGTATCTCTGCATTTCAAAAAGGGAGGACTACAAATGAGGGCTCAGTGTGTGTTGCAATGAGTTGTTGTGCTCTAATGTTGTCTAAATGCACTTGTATGTTAATGTTGTTTGTATACTATGCTTCGAATAACTAACCCGATGTCCTCTACATAGGACACACAATAAAACTAAAATATATATTTTTAGTTTGTGTTAGTCATGATGTTTATGTTATTATTATTATGTTTATTATGTAGTTATCTTTGAAGCTTTTACCCTATCCGATAATAATCCAATGCAGAGGCAATAATGTAATACAATACATTATTTTATATATATTAAATATTTATATATGTATGTTTATATAGTCTTAAAGTTACAACCGGCCCTTTGAGTGCAACCATAATGTGGCCCGTGATGAAATTGAGTTTGACCCCCCTGTCCTAGAGTAACATACACTGCTCTGTGTGAATGGGTGAACGGCATGTAGAATGTAAAGCGCTTTGAGGGGTCGTAAAGACTGGATAAAGCGCTATATAAGTACAGTCCATTTACCATTTACTTCCCATGTCAGGAAATAGGACCTTCCAGAAGCAATGAATGCACCTTGGAGGAGGTCTATGCTCTCCAAGTCCCATTCTATTTTGAAATGCATGTGGGAGGAAGTGAAATGCTTTCCGAGCTGGACTCAAACTCACCGCTGAGGATCTCGTTGTTATTCGCCCAGAAGTCTGCAGCTTTGGACGGCCGGACGTAGAACTCATCTCTGTTTGCAGCCAAAATCAGCCTGAGGAGATTCAAAAAGGGAGTTCAGAGATGGGAGTTACGCGTTTCCTCTCATGTCCCTTCACTCGGGGAGTTTAGTGTCGTCAGGCCAACGATCGGAGTCTCTCCCTGGCTTCACAAAGACCTCAGATGCGTCCAGGAGTTATCTGATACAGTAACACAAGTGATTGAGCAGGATGCGGCGGTTACAAAAGGTCGAGGTGACTTGAGTTCTTTGATGATGAGAGGATCAAAAGAGAGGGACAGCTCAGGGACAAGCCAATTTAAAACATCAGCCTTTTAAGAGAGGGATAAATGTTATACAGCCGCTCGGTGAATTACTTATTTCCTGTTCAGTGCATTTTAAAAAACACACTTAGAAAACTGGATGTGGACCAAATTCACGATACAGTAAATATCACACTGTCATAGCAACACTGATGTTATGATATTAGCTGAAGCATCCACATTGTACAAAGTTTAAAAAGGACATATTATACTAATTTCCAGGTTCATAATTGTATTTAGTCTCCACTGTGACATGTCTCCATGCTTTAACGTTCAAAGTGTGGCGCAGTGGGTTGTGCGTTGGTGTCAGGGTCAGGGGGGCACAGGTTCAAACCCCACTGCAGTCAGCATGTCGTTGTGTCCCTGAGACGCTTCACCCCAAATGTCTCCTGTGGGGATCGTCCACTGTACTGAGTATGGAAGTCGCTTTGGAGAAATGCGTCTAACAAGTGACATGTCATGTAATGTAATGTAACTACAAATAAATAGTGTTGGGGTTTGAATATTTCACTCGTCCTTCAGTTGAGAGCAAACAAGCCACGGAAGAATAGAGCAGATGCCACCGTCACAAAGTGTGGAATAAGATAACTTCTTTCAAACTTACACATTCGGCACATCTGCTCGTGACGGGTTGAAACTACGAAGGAAAATGTATGTATCCGTGACAGACGTAGAATACAACGTCTCATCTTGTCTGCACCTGTCAGTAACCTTTCCATCTGTTTTTATTGCATAAACAAGAACAACATTTACTGCTACAAATAAACATCCTGAACGATTTAAATAAATCCCCTCGACTGCCACTCTGTTGTCTGCCTGTCAGTTAAGTGCCGCTGCTCTCTGACCTGCATTATTAATCAGTCAGTGAGTAACGATGCCATTATCTCCACGGACATTAACAACTGCACGGTGACCTGTATCCAACGCATCAGCAGGCCCTCTCCAGCAGGTCACGACCGACGATGCTGCAGACAGGAAGTGAAACGTCATGGAGTGGCTATGGTCGGAGAAGTACACCGATTGGCATCAAAATAAACTTCCTTTACCAAACGTAAAATGACTGATTTCATCACAGCTATTAGAGGTGGAGATTATTCTAATGACTTTATAAATTGCTGCTTGATATCTTAATCTATATATTATTTTTACTGATATTGCAATTACGTTATCATTCACGATGTTGGAGGGATTGATCGTTTTTTAACTCGTAATATCAATGAAATATACATCAATGATCACCGTGAGCATTTTAAGATGGCATGTACTAAACAAATAGGTTTTTTATTTTAGGTCTGAGGAATAGAGAATCCAGAGATTTTGGTACACTTTTGATCAAGTGTGCATCCATCATTTCTGTTTTATATAATGTGTGATGTAATAAGTACGTTACCGTCATGATGAAGATGATGGCTCACTATTGCAGCATGAGACTTTCTTAAAACTCATACATTCATGTATGTTATGCCGTGCTAACATGTAAATTCATTTATTATTTAGTTCTTTATTTTAATATTTATAACACAACACAGGATTTCATAAAGTATTTTTAAAATAGTTTATACATTATTCAAATATAGGAATAGTAGATAGGATTACTTAAAATATAGAACCTTATATTTCATATTTTTTCCCTTTAGACCTTTGCGGTGTATTCTTAAAAACCCTTAGCCTTACCCACCCCCCTTTTCCCCTCTGCTGGTCTCTGCCCTGGTAGAGGGTGACGGGGTACAGAGGGTGACGGGGGTACAGAGGGTGACGGGGTACAGAGTGGCTTAGATACGCGGGGGAGTGCATCTGACGAAGAGATAGGTTGTTGTGCTCCCTCTCTCCGTCTCTTATCTATATCCAATAGAACTGCTCGGGTCTTGATGGATTGAGTGGGGAAGTTCATGAGATCTTTCTAGAGGGTTATCAAGAATAGCTCTTATCCAATGACCTTCTCCCTCTCTGTCTGTGTCTGTGTATTCTCTTGTTCCGATCAACCCAGCCAAATCTTTCTTCTTGTTTTGTGTCTATATCTACACCGGGATCCGGAGTCGAGGCTGATCCTCTTGCTGTAGTCCTGTGTCCTGGATCCTCTGTCCTGAGTTCTGGATTAAGTCGTGGACTTCGGGTCGTGGCTGAACCTGTCTCTGCGGTCCTGCCTTGGGTCTCGTCATGCTGCTTCCCTGATGGCTTCCTCAGGATTGTAGCTGACATCCTCGTGGATTCATCTTCTTATTACAGACGCATGCATTTCAGACACATTCGGTCTATATGCTGTAAAATGTATTATCTCTTCAATTTCCACACGGCATCTATTGCTCGTCTGTCCGTCCTGGGAGAGGGATCCCTCCTCTGCTGCTCTCCCCGAGGTTTCTCCCATGTTCCCTTAAACTGTGGGTTTTCTCTGGAAGTGTTTCCTTGTACGATGTGAGGGTCTAAGGACAGTGGGTCTGAGGACAGAGGGTCTGAGGACAGAGGGTCTGAGGACAGAGGGTCTAAGGACAGAGGGTCTAAGGACAGAGGGTCTGAGGACAGAGGGTCTGAGGACAGAGGGTCTAAGGACAGAGGGTCTAAGGACAGAGGGTGTCGTTTCTCTCATACTGATAATCTGAACAATCTGTGCTGTTGTATTTGCTGTAAAGTCTCTACTGTAGGCTATTGTTATTATATGTACAGCACTTTGGCTCCACCAGTAAATCGTTTATAAATGTGCTATATAAATAAAACTTGATTTGATAAATCAATCAATCAATGTTTATTTATATAGCCCAATATCACAAATGTTACATTTGTCTCAGTGGACTTCACAGTTTGTACAGAATCTCAAATCCCAAACAGACTGTATACGCAGCCTCGTCAATAATACAAATTGTTGTACATTTATAGAATTAGAGTTAAAAGGTCATTTAGATATGGATTTGAAGTGACTGTTATTTTGTATATATTGATTGTTGTGCTTTTATTTAGGTCTTAATGTGTGCATATGTATACATATGTCTTGATTGTGTGTGTGTATATATATATATATATTGGTATATACATATTTTTGATTTTGTATTCGGAATTGGGAAATGGTATTTCGATCTCTCTGTCTGTACACACAAAAGTTGACTGATTTAAAACACTTAAAAAAAACCTTTGAGCAACCAACACAAGCCAGACAATTAAAAGAAAAGCTCAATAAAGTGCATTGACCTCTTTAAAAGCTGCATGTTCCACTTAGACTTGACGACGGTCCGCGCATTAATCACGTGTGGGTGCTCGGATCAAACCGATAAACCAAACTGACCTAATAGGGGTCGACGTCTGTGCATCAAAGGCTAATGATAGCATGTTCCCGCGGCACTACAGCCACCGCTGCTCCAACAAACAAAGCTCACACTAATGATGCTCCACCAGCATCTGCGTGTGATCCTGAGGGAGGAACCACGTGCTGCGAGCAGCTCCATGGCAGTAACAGCTGCACTGTGTAGGAGGCACGCTGAGAAGAGAGGCATCGGAGCTCTGAAGAGTGAACTCTGAGTCTTTGTCTCTGCAGTCAACACAGCAAAGTTAAAGTGTCTGCTGCCAAGTCCACAAAGCTGTGTGGACTTGGCAGCAGACACTTTAACTTTGCTGTGGCTTTATGTATCCAAGGATATTCACCATGACACATTGAATCATTGTATAACATTTCTGACAGCTCTTACATTTCAAAAGATTCCGCTATTTGCTCCAATACAAGCTTTTTAGACAAATACATGGAATTAAATTAACTTTGTAGATATCTATTGACCCTAGAAAGCCTGTTGTGGTGACATGTCCCTCTAAGGACAAGACAAGTCTGAGACTATCCTCTTAGAACAATCTTAAAAAGGCATCCCCTCACTAGGGTTGCCAGAAACTGACCATGATCAAAATCGATTATTCGGCAGCCCTGGCGAATAATAATCGATTATTCGACCGACCCCCAACATGATGTTGGTTTATTTTTTGTTATTTTCTAGCCTTTATTTGGAGATGCTCTATGCACGCACAATGTATTTATTGCAATGCTGCCATTATTTAATACAGGCTACAGCTTGTATTCATAATAGCAGCATCGCGCATCTTCAAATGGATGCACTCAGAACGCATTGTTGAGGTTGAGCTGTGATAGACCAACGTCTTTTCCGCAGAGCTTGCATTTAACTTCCTTTGCACTTGTAAGTTCGAAGTAGTTCCACGAGGAGGAACTCTTTTCACCTGCCGGCTGCCGCTTTGTTCATCTTTAGTCGCACGTGTGAGGGAGAGGGAGAGGGGGGGGTGGGGTCGGTGTGTCGCGTGCTGCAGCAGCAGTCTGCTCTGCACGCAGGCTTCCTCCAAGTTTACAGTAAAACAAACTGGTGGTGTGACCAATGGCCATTTACAATTATTAATACTATTATTAGCATATATATATTTTGGTTGAAACTAAGCCAGAAAAAAAAAGACATAAATAAAATCGTTTTTTAAAAATAATATTAGATGATGGAGACTGTAACGAATATCCGAATCATCAAAAATCACTGGCATCCCTACCCCTCACCCCCTTTGTTAATATTTCAATCAATACTTGGATGCCTATGGAATCATCATTATGTTATTTGAGTCCATAGACATTCAACAACTAAGCAAAGATAGACAGCTGAACAAATCGTGGTTTGATCCTAGGCTTTTATGACCATTTGACAACCACACGATGGATGCTGCTGCTAGGGGCGCCAGCAGGTACCAACACATATTATTTTTAATAAATAATAGTAAGTGCCAACCCTTTTTGATTCTTTGTTATGTGGATTTGTGGTATTTGTGTTACTGTATGTTCAAAAAAGTGTATTTAACAACATTTTTAAAAAAATAAAAAAATAGTAAAGTACAGTAACTTAAATCCATTTAGCGAAATCACACACATTTAGGCTATTTATGTAATCTTCTGTTGATAACTTATTTCAATCTGTTCCCTTCAATTCACTGAGTGTCCCTTGAAACAGTTTGGAGCCCCTCGGGAAGCTGCCTCCCACTTTAAAAACCTAGCAGCTCTAAAGAAACCATCAGTAGAGGGCGAGATGTTCACTAAGTGACAACTTTAGTAAGAGCATATAATATGGCGCGATAGAAAAGGTCGGATTCACCCTTTGGGAGAACGCTGGATATCTGTTACACATTTCTGACTGGATTCAGAGGTGCTGCAGGCAGTATGAGAACAACAAAGAGGACTCTTTAAAGTAGAGACACTACATACTGATATACACCTGAACATCAACAGGAGAGGACTCTTTAAAGTAGAGACACTACATACTGATATACACCTGAACATCAGCAGGAGAGGACTCTTTAAAGTAGAGACACTACATACTGATATACACCTGGACATCAGCAGGAGAGGACTCTTTAAAGTAGAGACACTACATACTGATATACACCTGAACATCAGCAGGAGAGGACTCTTAAAGTAGAGACACTACATACTGATATACACCTGAACATCAGCAGGAGAGGACTCTTAAAGTAGAGACACTACATACTGATATACACCTGAACATCAGCAGGAGCGGACTCTTTAAAGTAGAGGCACTACATACTGATATACACCTGAACATCAGCATGAGAGGACTCTTTAAAGTAGAGACACTACATACTGATATACACCTGAACATCAGCAGGAGAGGACTCTTAAAAGTAGAGACACTACATGCTGATATACACCTGAACATCAGCAGGAGCGGACTCTTTAAAGTAGAGGCACTACATACTGATATACACCTGAACATCAGCATGAGAGGACTCTTAAAAGTAGAGACACTACATACTGATATACACCTGAACATCAGCAGGAGAGGACTCTTTAAAGTAGAGACACTACATACTGATATACACCTGAACATCAGCAGGAGAGGACTCTTTAAAGTAGAGACACTACATACTGATATACACCTGAACATCAGCAGGAGAGGACTCTTTAAAGTAGAGACACTACATACTGATATACACCTGAACATCAGCAGGAGAGGACTCTTTAAAGTGGAGTCACTACATACTGATATACACCTGAACATCAGCAGGAGAGGACTCTTTAAAGTAGAGACACTACACACTGATATACACCTGAACATCAGCAGGAGAGGACTCTTTAAAGTAGAGACACTACATACTGATATACACCTGAACATCAGCAGGAGAGGACTCTTTAAAGTAGAGACACTACATACTGATATACACCTGCACATCAGCAAGAGAAGACTCTTTAAAGTAGAGACACTACATACTGATATACACCTGAACATCAGCAGGAGAGGACTCTTTAAAGCCAGCTAAGGTGAACATGTCTTGCTTACAGCACGTCTCATCAAGGCAGATTCCCACAGCATACTGCCAGCCAAAGGGACAACGTATTTATTGCGGTTGTTTGGTCAATCACTTTCGTATTTGTGGTGCTATGAACACAGCAAGCTCTAAGGACTGTTAGTGAAGCTGGTGGCATTAAAGGAAGTGATATAATTAAAGGTCAAAACCACTGATTGCAGAACTGCTTCTATTCTGAGCCAGTTTGAAATGCAGAAATCTCAGCATGTGGGTAATCATCGAGTCATTTGTGCTGAACATGAACTCATTTACATCCCGTAGGTATTGTCCTGTCATTTTGGGAATTGGGAGTGTGATAATTATTTCCGATTACACTTTAAATGTGTATGCTGAACATTCCTTGTGATTTACACATGGCTGCAGCAGTAGAACATGACTTCTGCACATCGTAGTCTATATATAGCACTATTGTTACCACATTAGGTCACAGTGCGTTTCACCTTTCCTCAGGTTCAGGCTTGAGTCAGGACTCATAACACCCCCCCCCCAGGGGAGGACAGAGATGCACTAAGGCCAAGTTCACTCTCAAACTCAGGGGATTATAGTGCACGCCCTAACTCACAGTGACTTCACATCGAGCACTGGTTAGCATTTGCTGCTAGGTAGGGCACATGGAGGTCATGCACAGATTCATTCAGTGCTTTAAAGCTCCCCTATTATACTGTGGTTCATCAATATATCATATATTCAGAGCATGTCTCTGATTGGCTCCAAACACCAAACAGATCATTGCAGTATTACCCATAATCCCCTCTGGTTCAGCCCTGTTTCCAAAGTGCTGATTCTCTGTCTGTTACTTTAGATGAAAATAAGGAGCCCCTCCCCACGCCCCTCTGAGAGAGATCTGGTTACAAAGAAATCAATGGAGCTCTAGAGGAGATTCAGGTGATAAGGGGGGGTACCTTGGTTGCTGATTGGCTAATGGTTACACAAGACAACACATCGTTATGACATCATAAAGTGGCCAAAATCTGATCGGCTCATTTTTAGACAGGTTTTATAGAAATGGATCAAAAAGAGAGAGAATCTTTGTTCCTGAAACTTTCAGAGTCTCTTTCCACAGAGGGGACACATGTTGATGTAGAAGAGACATGGAGAAGAGGGGACACATGTTGATGTAGAAGAGACATGGAGAAGAGGGGACACATGTTGATGTAGAAGAGACATGGAGAAGAGGGGACACATGTTGATGTAGAAGAGACATGGAGAAGAGGGGACACATGTTGATGTAGAAGAGACATGAGGAAGAGGGGACACATGTTGATGTAGAGGAGACATGAAGAAGAGGGGACACATGTTGATGTAGAAGAGACATGAAGAAGAGGGGACACATGTTGATGTAGAAGAGACAGGAAGAAGAGGGGACACATGTTGATGGAGAAGAGACATGAGGAAGAGGGGACACATGTTGATGTAGCAGAGACATGAAGAAGAGGGGACACATGTTGATGTAGAAGAGACATGAAGAAGAGGGGACACATGTTGATGTATAAGAGACATGAAGAAGAGGGGACACATGTTGATGTAGAAGAGACATGAAGAAGAGGGGACACATGTTGATGTAGAAGAGACATGAAGAAGAGGGGACACATGTTGACGTAGAAGAGACATGAAGAAGAGGGGACACATGTTGACGTAGAAGAGACATGAAGAAGAGGGGACACATGTTGATGTAGAAGAGACATGGAGAAGAGGGGACACATGTTGATGTAGAAGAGACATGAAGAAGAGGGGACACATGTTGATGTAGAAGAGACATGAAGAAGAGGATTTTGCACAATAGGTGACGTTTAAAATTAACATTGTTGAGCAAAATGAGGTGAATTTTTTTTTAAATAAAACAGAAAATAAACATCTCGTCCCGTAACTCCTCTGTTACTGTCCGTGTGTGTTTGCACCTTTAAAAGCTCAAAGCGGCTCACGAGACAATCCTGGAGAAAGATGAAATGAGGAAACATTGTCAAGGTGTGAAAACCTGAAAGAGGCTTTTCACCTCATTTGAAAAACCCTTCTTAATATTGTTTTGCTGCATGTTCCAACGCTTCACTGAAGTCACATGAGGCGAACTGAGGGAAACATTGAAACGCAGTGCTCGTTTAGTTTCATCAACAAAATCACGCATAATATTTGTACATAAAAATACAGCATGATATTGGGGATCATATGGAGAAGTATCCTCACTAGCGCTTTCAACCCGGAGTACTTCCCCCCCCGAACTAGGCCGATAAGGGGGGGGGGATTTGGTTTCCCTAGAACCTTTTCACCCCCAGATAGTCCCTGCTAGCGAGGAAGTACTTTCCTGGGGGGGAAATGGTTCGCGGGTGTGTCAGCCACGCTAACAATTTCTGATAGGCTGGGCGAATTGCTAACCACGCCCCGTAAAAAAGTTTTGTGAGGCCGCCATTTTATTTCCTCGTATTAGCATTTTCTTTGTTTTTATATTGTTTGTATGTTTCATGTGGAACCAAATTGATGCAGGTCTCCCTTGTAAAAGAGATCCATGATCTCAAGGGACCTATCTGTCTAAATAAAGGTTTGAAATGAAATGAAACGAAGCATTAGCCCAGCGCACCAACGGAGAGAGACTGACTTATGGCAACACAAAAGAAAACATGAGAGCGGTGGAGCGATGAGGAGGGGTTGGAGCTTCTGGCGATTGACTCGGCAGACGCGACCCAGCAGCTTCTACTGAAGCCAGTCCCCAACTCCAAAGAAGAAGTGACGTCAGCGGCTTCATTTGCCTCATCCTCCCTCTGGGACTTTTTCCGGTGAGAACGCGATCTACTAGGACAGTTTGAGGGACTAAAGAGTTCAGGGGGAACAAGTACCGCTATATAAGCTGAAAGGTGCAGTGTTTCCCCTATATACACATAGGGGGCGCCAGCCAGGTACCAACATTTTTTTTTATTTATTTGTTATTGGCTATGGTGGGTTATTGGTTATGCTCACATACTTATTTGATTATTAAAATGTAAACCAATCTTTTTCATATGGGTGTTTTAGAGTTGTACCCCCTAGATCAGGTCTTGAGTAATTGTGTGCTCAAAGTGCACCAGATTGAAGCATTTTACTTTAAAATGTTCAAAGGATGTGACGTCCACCCCCCATGTTCATACAATACTGAATACATTTGAAGCCATTTTGACGTATATTACCTATGTCAATACGTTTGTTTTTGTATTTTTCATTTAATCTTTATATATAAAAATCTCGCCTAGGGCAGCAAATTGTCTAGAACCGGCCCTGGTACGAGGCCTCAAGAGCCTTTCTTGTGCTGGCAGACTCATAGAAACAAATTGGCACGCACTAAAGAATTCCACGCGCTCACATTATGCTGGGCCCACGTGCCTTAGCACCGCTGCTATGACTCCATCCTAGGGGAAACACTGAGGTGCTTTTCATGTTTGATCCCTTTCTTCTGCCGTTTGACACTTAAGATGTATGAGATTCAATCTAAAAAAGACACCATTCATAGACTGTCACAGTAAGCCAGTGGCCTAGGCAGCTCCCTTCATTGTAATCAAGAACTCTTTATTTGTGAAAGTTCGCAATGATGCTTTAGATAAAGTAACTTACTGTAGCTCTGATTGCAACAAAGATACATTTTCACATGATGTATTTAATGAATTTCCGGGAGCATCATCATGCAAAGGTAGTATCAAAGTGTCTTGAAAGGGTTATGTACTCACCTGTAGGCATTTTTGGAGGCAGGCCGGGGGTCAAACTTGAAGAAAATTATACACATGGATGTTTTGGGGGATTGATGACAAAGTTTCACTCAGTCATATCTGAATAAGAGAGATACAAACAGGAGACAGTGAACACAAGTGTTTTGGAAGACCATTTAGGACTTGCTCAAACTTTGCAATAACAAAAATGTAGAAAACCACAACTAAAGTTCATCTGTACTGTCTGTGTACAAAGATAATGTATCTGAGTAAAGAATAATTGGAAATGTTCCATAACTTTAGCATACAGTCATTGTAATACATGTACTTAGCACACTTACACAGTGTACTTGGCTGTAGGACAAACAAATGGTCTGTCCAGAGTGCATGCTGTGTACACCTGTTAACAAAAGGTTGAAAAAAGCAAGTGTTAGGTATTGTATCACAAAGGTTTACTATCTTTATCACTTACACAAAGTAATGAGTGCAAAGGTAGTCATTAAGCAACAGGACTTCAAAGGCTAAGCCATGACTTAAGAGGTCATTATAAAGTGTGCTTTGTAGGGTACTATACATATCCCTACTATCTCGCTAGCAGCCTGTAGCAAACGATACTTCATAAACAATCTACTATAATTGAATGTTAACGGTCTAATGATTGTGTGTACAGCCATTTAGGCAATAATGAATGGTGCGTAAAGCCATTAACTAACACTGTGTCAAGGACTCAATGTATTAATAGTTGTCCTATATCAAGATGAGCCATTGTATGTTCTGCATGTGTCTGGTAACAACCCAGCCTTGCATTGCATCACTAACAGTGTTTAAGTACACAATATATGTCTAGTTTTGCAGCAACCGGCAAACATAGTTTCAACCTAGCAGTAGCATTTTCAAGATCACTAAAGTTATGAAACAACAAGCTGAATTAAGATACTAACCTTAGATATGCAAGACAGATAAGATGTTCATTTGCTAAGATAATTGTTTAGCAGCTGTAGTTTACTGGTGTGTTGTATCAGCTAGTTCAGTGCACCTTTACTCGCTGTTGTCAACTAGAAGGAAGTGTTCCTATTGAGTGATCTCGATTTGTGGCTCGCGAACATCTCAAGCGGGCGGGAATACTGTGTTTTCCATTCACCCGCACACACCGGCACTACACATGGACAAGACGAGCGCACTTTTAACACGGCTATGAAGTCTGCTGCGATTGGTCAGTTTACAAGCAACGCCAACGGCAAGCCAACGGTAAACAGTTACGATTACATTTCCGGTTATTGCAAAAATAAAAACATCGATAAAGAAATATACGTTATTATTTAACATAATGGATTCAGACTTTGCTTCTTGAGGGCAACAACACAGGGAAAGTTATGTATTTCCCAAGGCTACATCACAATTGTCAATGCTGTATAATGTAGCCAGCACCTAATGAAGAAACGAAATTAAGGACCAACGAAACAACTAAAAACTCCAGTAAAAAATCTAAAAGACGCATATTTACTTTGACACATGAAATACTGCTCTGAAGGTGGTCCACTATCTTAACATGTTAAATCAAATCAATTGCTCTTGGTTGATTTTCTCTACACTCATTATGCCCTGAATATATATTTTTTCTGGTGGTGTATCGCTTTTACTTTGAAAAAATATGCACCATACGTTTTCTTTGCGTTCAAGTCGACTTGACAAAGCCATGGTATCAGTGAAAAATAACAACACATCTAAAAAAGATGAACAGATGATAAAATAAAACATAATATTACTAACATAGGTGACTCAATAGTGTGTTGTGTTGCTTTCATTCATAGGCAAATTATGGGAAAGCTGAATAATATGTGAGGAGCATTGATTATACCTACCACATGAACACGTTTAAATTAAGCTGATAAGGACACTAAATTACCTGATTCAAAACTATTCAAAAATGAAAGACCCATCACGCACCCTTCAATACAGTGCGGGTGGTAATGGGGCGGAGACTTGCTGTGACCGACAGCATCCAGCACTGTAGTGGATGAGAGGGGGGAGACAGAGGCTGCTTTCATACAACACACCGTCGCAGTCACTAATTAGTGGGTTTACAATTAACCATAGTCCCTTTGAGCACAATAAGTAACTTTTAAATCAGTTCAGGATACTTGTGTTTCGCACCCGGTGTGACTGAAAGGACGCACACGGCGAGCACCTGACAACCAACCTGCAATTTGAGATTAAAGGGGTTTGTAAGAGTGATATCCCTGCAGCAGCCAGGTTAACTGCAACATAGCGTTTCTCATCCTATCCTCGGACTACTGCACACCACAGGAGGGTCTCTTCGCTGTCCAGAACAAGGATGCACAGGAGAAACTGAGGTAATGCATCTCTTCGCTTTCTCGCGTAAATCCATGTGGTGATTATTATCCTGCAACGCCAAGTTTTAGCCGGGGCCATTTGGGGATACTACTCATGAGGAGGGCGTGACGATAATTTAACAACAATAATGAAATAAAAATGTGAAGTGAGGTTGGAGAAAGCTAGCAATAAACCGTCGGCTGTTTTTTTTTAATGAGTGCAAATGAGGCATTGATTAGGACACACGGGGCCGGTGTGTAGGACAGATGGATCCCGGTTTTGTTAAATAGTCGGTGTTTTTGTATGTCATAAGGTGTACATTTCATGATGCCCGATAGCTTATTGTATGGAATGCATTGTTAAAAACGTAATATAGGCTATATTGGTGTATGTGAGCTCATACCGCTAACGGTTGCAGTCAAAGGCAGCGAGCTGTCAATCATCTCATCCTTACTACTCCATTGTTGTACCCCTCCTGTTTGTGAGTGAGTTACCATGGAGAGTCTTCCGGTTTCTCCCCTTTAATTACCTTATTTGGACACGGGGCAGCTGTCAGTGGCTGCTGGACTCATGGAGCTGCTTTCATGTCCCATGTGAGGAACCGCGAGAATCACTGAATGCTTCACACATAATCACCACGAGCTTTGAATGAAGTTTTCAGTGCACTTGTACTGCTCCTGGTGAGCTTTTTCACACCCACTGATATGCAATGCATGTGAGCATGGGCAAATCATTTGCATTTACTTGTCCTTGAGCTCTACTGTCCATACAACCCCCTGCTGTGAGAAGCTTCTGCTATAATGCATTCCTGTTGTCGGTAGGCCTACTTATGGGAAAGTGGCAATAGCCCAGCTTTTAACATTGGTATGATTCGTTCTCTATTTGCGAGTTTTGCACCGATAAAAATGCAATACCCTGTTCTTTGTATTAACTCATTTTTCTATGGCAGGGTTTGTTTGAATGATTTATGTCTTAACACATTTCTGCTGGTTTTAAATGCATATGGTGTCCTTGAGTGTTTTTCAATGGCGCTTATACATAAAATGCATTTTGTATAGGCGAACATACTGTAACAGACAGCCCTAATGTTATTACTGAATTAATATCTTCTCTTAAATGTATCACGATGCAGTTTTAAATGAGACTTGGCATGGTTTGCAGATTTAACCCAGTAAGGAGCATTTTTGTCCACATATTAGTGTTCACTCTTCGGTGCAAAATGCAGGTTTGCACACAGTTGCAATAGGGTGCTGTGTAAGAAAGATGGTTGCCTTTAAAGGCAATGTTATGGTGGTATCCTACTTTTATAACGTATATTTATCACCCATGGTCAAGCCCCTGTAGGCCTGAAGGGCAATGCTTAAGGCGAACATGGACATGACAAGTCGAATTAGTATACGGTGTGTGTGTTAGTTCCAGTGTACTGTGTCTGTGGATGGGATTGCGTGGTGTGCTGAGAGGTATTTTTAATATTAAGTTAAGAAAAGGGTTTGCAGGTGCAGGAAGAGAGAAGCGATAACTGCGGGCTTCTTGGCACGAGGCCAGATGCTCCAGTATGTTATGCAGTCCTTTCATTTAATATATAAAATCATTGCCGAAAAACCAATTTTAGCGCAATCAGTTCTGTTGCAAAGTTTTTAAAGATGTGTGGCAAGACTTTGGAACCAATAACACCCGCATGACCTGAGAATCTAGACCATTCAGGCTCTTCAGAAATTGTCAGTGAGTGTGAGAATCAATGTGATGGCAAATTCCTTTTACGTGTTACTTTTAATTCCCTTGCATGATGTGTAACCAACGCCATAGTCTTCTTGAATGATTGAGTGTTAACTGAGGCGTGTTTTATGTTAAACTGCTCAAGGTGTCAACATGAGAGACTTTTAAGAATCCAGCCTTGTTATTACAGATTGAATTCTCCCCTGCAGCTTTCATTCTAGTGTTACAGTCTGCAGGATCTGTCCCTCCCTGAAGACTCCATCCTTTACATAGGAGCCAGAATGTATTCTGTTAGCGGGAGGATGTGCTGACTTCGACACATCGGTGCAGACCTTTGCAAATATGAATGATGTGAACTCACTTACACCTAGAGGCCCACCACCACTTGTTACTCTGTTGAAAACGGAAAAATGCTCTGTAACCGGGGGAAACAAGAAGACTTCCCATGAATGCTAATGTTTAAAAAAAATCCAGTGGCCCTATTATGCTCATTTTCAGGTTCATATCAGTCTGTAGTGTCTCCACTGGGACATGTCTCCATGCTTTAATGTTCAACAAGCTTTTTATGTTTCCCATACTGCCTGTGCTGCAGCACCTCTTTTCACCCTCTGTCTGAAACCAGAGCCCAGCTGTGTTGTGATTGGTCAACTGCTTAGGCTAAGGGGAGGGACATCTCTATCACCTAGCCAATAGAAGCGCGAGTATTAGCGATGTCACTGCGTTGCAGAAGTAAGCAAAGGAGTTCAATGTGTGTGGGAGAGAAGCTCCCTCTGGAGGGGACACGGGGATGTTAGCCTTTGTAGACCATTTACCTGAACAATAACTTACCCAAAACGCATAATAGGGCTATTTAAGTAGAGCAAGGTTTCACATATTTTTACTGAACTCGACAACTTTGACTTGTCTTTTTTTATGTATTCAGTTTTGCCTGAAGCAGAAAAAGCACAGTTGTTAAATTCACAGACATAATCACCAATCAAGCCCCTTATTGGCCAACACAACATGGACAATCGTTGCCAAGGTTTTCGTATTCATGAGAATAAAAAAATCTGGCTTTTACATCGGAGACCTTATCGGGCCTGTCGCCCTGAAAAGACTTCCATAACCACTTGACGATCTTAAAGGTTGAAACGTCATTTTCTAATGGACTTGACAAGACCAAAGGTCAGCTTTAATCTCCCGAGCAGTTCATGCTCTGATGCACTAATTTAGTAGGAAGTACGATGCCTGAAGAAGGTTTTGTATTCTCCTCAGCCCTGCAGCGTGTTGACGAGGTGGATACAAATGGAGAAGCTAGTTACTGTCGGCTCATGCTTTTGTCTCAGGTCTGCACGAACTGAATTTGCATGGCACTTTCTGAATATTCCCCCTGCTCTGAAAACTGACTTAAACTCCATCTATTTTCTCTACAGCCGGTACCCAATAGTTTCAAATCTTCAAAATATTCATAACCGGACATCTGTTACCAATATGTTGAATACTTAATGATGTTTTAATTCATGTTCTGCACGATAAACATGCAGCTTAGTCTGTACTAATGATAACATTGCGTGATATCCAATGTTTAGAAACTCCAGAGCGTTGTCCTAAACTTTTTGAAGAAAGATAGTTATAATCATATCCAACATGTAATTATTTGTATGCAAAATAGTTTAAACATGTTTGCTCTGCTTTTCGCCAACAAAAAGGACGTGTTTTGAGATGGTGAAACATCCCATTGACAACACCAGCATTTACGTATAGTCACTTTGCAAGTCGATGAAATCATAAAATAGCACGACAAAATGGAAGCATAATTTGAAACCACTTTTCAAAGCAGTAATGCAAAACACAATGACATTCGATAGAGATGTAATGCTTATATTGTTCAGGGCCGTCTCATATATCTTTTAGTTTTAGGTTAGAGTGCGGACAGATGGATTCTCCGATCAATGAGCATGTGTCACGGCAGCCATTACACTGATGCTCCAGATGTGCTTATGGCAGACATGCTACTGAAGCACCTGTTCCACTCGAGCTTCCTCAGAAATGTGTCAGTCAGAAATCATTTTTATGTACTTTTATGAGGTCATTCCAAGAACATAATGTGTACACTTCAATTTAAGATAATGAGAAACTTATTTCACATTTCCCCCACCGCTCCTTTTTTAAATAAATCCTTCTGCTGTAGCTGAGGAGTGTCCCTGACTTCGGAGAGACGTGTGAATAATGTTGGGAAGACATTTTCTCTACAATAAGGTTTTATTTAGGGTGGAGGTCTACTTTTTTCCGAAGCACTGTTTTTCTGAAGGCTGACTAACTGTCATTTCTGCAGCCAGTATTCTGCATTGTTGCTTGCATCACAAGTCCTCATGGCACTTGTAAAAGCAGAGAAGTAAACAGATAAAAATGGCTTTTAATTGGTTTTGCAACGCAGTGCAATAACGGCTGCAATGCGTTTCAATCAGGAGAGACTTCATTTTGTTTAGAGAACATGTCATATGATAAATGTTAAGTCTTCGGCGATTAGACCCCGATCCTGAAATCATATATCTAAAGGGGGAAATGCAGCCGTGAGCATGTAGGGAACCCCCCGGGGTCGAGACACTGGTGATGATGCTGAAGATCTGGATGTGATGAGGTCTTTGGATTAGCTCTCCTGGCTCTGGATGTGATGAAAGGAGGCGGATGGGGAGGAGGCGGGCGGCACCATGACATCACAGCTGACTGCAGGAGAGAGGAGAGCCATTTTAAAGTGTGGCTGCAGCGCGTGATTGGCTGCTGGAGAATGAGGTGAAATGTAATGGGTTAAAGCAGGGGTTCTCAAAGTGCGGCCCGCGGCCCAATGGCGGCCCTCGGAAATGTTTCTGGCGGCCCGCGATAGTTAATGTGACGCGCTGAAATGCATGCGTTATATTTGAATCCTCCATGGTTGTATCTAGTAAGAATTAGAATGGAATTTAAGAATGGTAAAACTGCGCCCCCTGGGTTTTCATTCCTAAATTATGAATGACAGCTTGTGGAAAGTTTGCTAGACTACTGGTTGCATGGCAACTAGGCATCTATTTGAATTATTTTGTGTTCCGTTTTTTCTTGGGAGGCCCTCAATACAATATTGGGTACCTACATTGGCCCTCACTCATCAAAACGTTGAGAACCCCTGGGTTAAAGAGACACCCGTGGTGAGCTGATTATATGCAGCTGCGGAGTGAATGTACAGTTGCAAGAAAAAGTACGTGAACCCTTTGGAATGACCTGGATTTCTGCATAAGTTGGTCATAAAATGTGTTCTGATCTTCGTCTAAGTCACAACAATAGACAAACACAGTCTGCTTAAACTAATACCACACAAACAATGATATGTTTTCATGTTTTTATTGAACACACCATGTAAACATTCACAGTGCAGGGTGGAAAAAGTATGTGAACCCCTCGGCTCAAGACTTCTTCAAGAGCTAATTGGAGTCAGGAGTCAGCCAACCTGGAGTCCATCAAGGAGACGAGATTGGAGGTGTTGGTTGAAGCTGCCCTGCCCTATAAAAAATACACACCAGTTTGAATTTGCTATTCTTAAGAAGCATTGCCAGATGTGAACCATGCCTCGCTCAGAAGAGCTCTCAGAAGACCTGCGATTAAGAATGGTTGAGTTGCATAAAGCTGGAAAGGGTTATAAAAGTATCTCTGAAAGCCTTGATGCTCATCAGTCCACGGTGAGACACAGTGTCTATAAATGGAGAAAGGTCAGCACTGTTGCTACTCTCCCTAGGAGTGGCCGTCCTGTAAAGTCGACTGCAAGAGCACAGCGCAGCATGCTCAATGAGGTGAAGAAGAGTCCTGGAGTGTCAGCGAGAGACTTAAAGAAATCTCTGGCACATGCTAACTAGGGATGCCAGCGATTATTCGATTATTCGAATATTCGTTACAGTCTCCATAATAGAATATTATTTTTAAAAATCGATTTTATTTATATATATATTTTTTATTATTTATATATATATATATTTTTTTTTCTGGCTTAGTTTCAACCAAAATATATATATATATATGCTAATAATAGTATTAATAATTGCAAATGGCCATTGGTCACACCACCAGTTTGTTTTACTGTAAACTTGGAGGAAGCCTGCGTGCAGAGCAGACTGCTGCTGCAGCACGCGACACACACCGACTCCCCCTCTCCCTCACACGTGCGACTAAAGATGAACAAAGCGGCCGGTAAACAGAGTTCCTCCTCGTGGAACTGCTTCGAACTTACAAGTCCAAAGGAAGTTAAATGCAAGCTCTGCGAAAAGACGTTGGTCTATCACAGCTCAACCTCAACAATGCGTTTGCATTGAAGACAGACGCAGCACAGTTGGCCATTACCAACTTCACTTCAAGGCCACGTCGTTGTGATGACATGCTTGTTTGTTGTTTGTACTGTTAAACATGTTCTAGTAAAGACAACAACGGAATTCCTTTACAGAGTTTTTTTTTCTTCTCCCGCGGGGGGTCGAATAATCGATTATTATTCGCCAGGGCTGCCGAATAATCGATTTTGATCATGGTCAGCTTCTGGCAACCCTAATGCTAACATCTCTGTTGACGAATTTACGATACGTAAAACACTGAACAAGAATGGAGTTCATGGAGGACACCACGGAGGAAGCCACTGCTGTCCAGAAAAATCATTGCTGCACGTTTGAAGTTTGCAAAAGAGCACCTGGATGTTCCACAGCACGACTGGCAACATGTTCTGTGGACAGATGAAACCAAAGCTGAGTTGTTTGGAAGGAACACACAACGCTATGTGTGGAGAATCCAAAGGGTTCACATACTTTTTCTTGCAACTGTATATACACCCAGGGTGTTTCTCAATGTCGACGAAGGACTGTTCCAATGTGCAGCATACTTGGAATTCTACCGAGGCCGGCGTACTTCGTTGCGGGAAATGTCGAGGCTGCACATGTGTAGACTCCGCGGTCTTAAAATCCCCACAATGCTTTACGCACGGCCTCGCACATGACGCACACCTGTTAGCCTGTTAGCCTGTACCACCATTCTTCGTTTTCCGAGGCTAGGAAGGATTCTTGCTTCGCTTCTGAAGGACCTGACTCGGAGGGACATGTCCTACCAAGGAAGCGTCCTCGATATTGAGAAACACCCCCAGTCTTCCTGAAAGAACTTGCACTGAGCTTCATTGCAACACACCATGGAGGTTTTAAGGCAAAACGTCCAGGGATTGAGTAAACGGCAACTTTACATATTTAATTTAAATATTTCATATATTTTGAGACATTATGAGGCACAAGTCAAGCACATCCTTTTAATCAAAGTTGTATCCATTCAATGTTTACATTAACAAGCAGGGAATACATGATTTTAAATATATATTAAATAAGATGTACTTTACTTGATTAATCCACTAACAAGACATTATTTTGTTGCAGCAGCATATTAACAAGGCATTGCACATGAATTACAAATAGTGTTACTGAAATAAAAAGGCTGGCTGACGTGCGATAATAGAGGACTTCAATTTAACGGTGAAATATCCTCCGCTATTGTTCTCACCTTACCATTTGTTATTAGAAGTTGTTATTTTAATCACACTTTGTCCCCAGCAGCAGCAGCAGCAGCAGCAGCAGCAGCAGCAGCAGCAGCAGCAGCAGCAGCAGCAGCGGGGGAATGTTATTTCCAGACTCTCAGGGGTCCTCTTAATGCATTAGTGTGTTTTGTCTGTCATTTTATGTTTTAATTGGATGGAATACTTTCCCCATAGATGACGTGCTTTAAAACCTAAATTATAAACGCCTCACTTCTTGCAGTCTTACATTATTTAAGAACTTCAATCTAGTTAAAGGGGACCTATCATGCAAAATGCACTTTTTGATGTCTTTTATACATCAACATGTGTCCCCGGTGTCGTCGGGGAACTCACGCAGCGTCAGAAAATAAAACCCTCTCTCTTTTCCCCCGTACCCAAATCTCTAAAAACGGGGAACAACGGAGCTGATCCAGATTTGCGTCCGATATGACGTAACATCTGAAATGTGGACCCACGGGCCAATCAGAAACGTCGCTATCAGAAACAACGCCCGACTGTTTTGGACGTAATATGGTCGGTGTTTACATGAGCATCGCTAACACTCAGAGCTAACCTGTGCTGGAGAGCATGGCCCTTTCTCATTTCTCTAACTCCCCTCCTCGACTCCCCTCCTCGACTCCTATCCTCGATACTTAGTCCCGCCCACAGGAGATGCGAGCGGAGGAGCCGAGGAGGGGAACCGAGGAGAGAGGAGGGGAAGCAGCAGGCGGTTAGAGAAATGAGAACTCCTCTCCTCTGAGCGGTCATTTTAAAGAGACGTCCATTAATGATGACAGGAGGCACAGCAGCCCTCTGTCTGACGGACAGATGTGTTCATGATGACTTCTATATTTACTTTGATTCATTCACAGTGTGGTATAATGAGACAATAACAGGCACACACACACACACACACCCACCCACACACATATATATATATATTTATATATACAATTTCAGAATCAAACAGAGCATTCATAATAACGTAACCCTATCAGAGACTGGATATATCCCCCCCCCCTCTCTCTGGTCGCTACAATGAGGAAATTAATTACGGGCCAAAAGTTTTATTTACAAGTATTACAAGTTAAGCAGAGGACACCAAACCAACTGAGACTTGTCTGTCCGCTGCATCTACACACACACTGTACCACACACACCTACACGTAATCAGGCTACAGCTGTTGCGTATTTTATTATGTGAAGCACTGAATGGTTTTAGAAAAATATCGACTCTTTGTTTGTAGATATCTACTAAAACAAATACAGAGAGTAGGCCTATTATAGAGTGATATATGTTATACACACTGCTCTGCTTTCTGCACGGACCTCACAGCTGTTCTCTCTGTAAACATCGCGTCGCAATGAAAGCAGTTTCTAAAATAATATCCAGGGGATGCATGCAGAGCTGTAATTGGCTGAGATAAGTCCGGCCGTGCGTCACGACTCTTTGAAACATCTCTGTTCCCGGAAATGCATCCGCGAAGGAGCCGTGGAGGAGCCATCAGTGTATCCTCGGTTAGAGCTCCTCCAGAGAGCCTCCTCGACGCTCGGTCCTCGACGTGCATTTAGAGATGTCCTTCAACATGGCGCGCTAAAATTAATTTCCGGGTCACTACCGGAGGACAGAGGAGTCGAGGAGTCGAGGAGGGGGATTTGATGAAATGAGAAAGGGCCCATGTGTGTGAAGAAGCAGGAAGTAAAAAGGAACTCACCTTGTGGTATAACCGGCGAGAGAGAAAGCCTTTGAGCTCCAGACGGTTTCAGATCCTTGATAATCCATGATATGGAGTTTCATCACGGCAGCATTTAGTTTAGACGGTAGCTGCCGGGTCCCGCATGAGCTCAGAACCCTCCTCTTTAAAGCTTTATCCCCAGAATCAGCACTTTTGAAACAGGAAGTGAAACAGAGGGATATGAGGCGTGGCTAGAACGGGTGATCTGTTTGGTATGTTGAGCAGAAGACCCTATTTTTTATAAATCTGAAACCTATGCTATTGCCTAAAATAGCATGATAGCTCCACTTTAAACAACAACATCACACCAAATGTAATGTTTCATTATTTCTTCCCGTAAGATATTTATTTATATATTACTGCTACCTCGGCTTGTATAGTTTCGACTTGTTAAGGCTGTTTTATTTCTATTATCAGATAGAGATTGCTTTTGCATTTTAGAATTAGTTATTTCTAGTTATGTGCAATGCCTTGGTTTCTATGCTGCTAAAACGCAAACATTTCCCAATTTGGGATCAATAAAGGACTCGTATCTTATCTTTACTCTGCCTAAAGCCTAACTTCTTTCTTTACAACAGCTATTTTGAATCATAGCAGGAAAGGTAGAGGTGTTGTGAATGCTATCATGATGCATCTCTCCAGTAATATCGAGTTAGTAAAATTGTTATGAACGTCAAATTGTGTGACGTCTTTACAATGAATTTCCAATTGTTTTAATTGTACCATTTATTTAAGTCCATTAATAATGTAGTCTTACTTAAAAAGATGACACGGCCTATAGAGGCAGCGAAATAAGTGAAGTTGATACAAAACTAGTGCGATAAAAGCAACGTTTGACTAAATTAAAAGCTCACAATTCATACAATTCCTAACAGAGATATAAAAGCACATTTTAAAAGCAGCTTTAGTGATCAGTAGCTATTGAGTTTTTAAAGGGGGTGTGAGGAAGGCGGCGTGTTTATCGATATTTTTATATAATAATTTGACTTTTCAATTAAACACCCTAACAATAGATGTATACACTGATTTCAGTCAAGCAGCCTCCGCCCAGTGTAAGCTACATCCCTCGTTCAGTGCGAACAATGGAGAAGAACCGACCCATTAAAATTACCCTTCGGATATGAATATAAATATTTGACCAGTTAAGCTCGGTGTTATGGTCTTCATTATATTATCCTTATACCTACCTCGTTATAGTTTCATGGTCAGTGTAGCATTTCATTACTGACGGTGCGTTGGGACCGCAGGGCAGCAGACATGGTATCGATTAAACCTATGCCTGAAGTGGAGATCATGTAATGCAGTATTTATGTCACATAGTGGTAATTATCATCATGTCAGAGTGCACGTGAATTATTATGTGTGCCTGTGTTAGAGCATGGAGTGCTTGTGTTGGGAAAATACTGAATGTCCTCTTCCAAAATGATGACAAAGGTATCCCAACTGTAGCTGTGAACATGACAGGATGTATGATGACCTAGAAAAGCATCAGGACTGTTTGAGGCATGTGATAGCTATGTGATGAACATGATGATTCAGCCTCTATGGAGAGAGACATCAAGCATGCTCATTTCTGACGTGGAGCTGATCTGAAGTAAACATTGAAGACTGCTTTCTGTTCCTCCATCTTGTGACTGTGACTCCCTCTCTTGGATATCAGCATGTGAAGGACACTGCTCAGGAACTAATAATAATAATAATAATACATTTTATTTTTAGGCGCCTTTCATGACACCCAAGGACACCGTACAATTTAAAAAAAACAAAATTAAAAATAACTAAATAAATAAAATAAAAGCTAATAGGCAACAGAACATGATAAAAAAAACACAAACAGGAAATCATGGAGGAGACAGTCAAGTGGACACTAGTCTAGTTGATGCTCTGAATGTGATGACTACTTCTGTATGTGATGACTACTTCCATTCTGGAGAGGATCACAGACACATGGATCCTCATATTTGAAGCTCAAGCCGGAGACGAGTAATTATTAACATTGTTGAGTATTAAAAAAAATTGAGATTTTGAAAAAAAGTCCAAATATTTCAGAATTTTGAGGAAAAGTCAGAATGTTGAGATTTTGAGCCAACATTTTGCGAAAAAAGTCAGTATTTAGTATTTGACAGGATGTATGATTACCGAGAATAACCGGTATTCCTCCATCTTGTGACTGTGTGACTCCCTCTCCTGGATGTCAGCATGTGAAGGACACTGCTCAGGAACTAGCTGATGCTCTGTATGTGAGGACTGCTTCCGTTCTAGAGAGGATCACAGATACGTGGATCCTGATGTCGAAGCTCAAGCCGGGGACGAGTGATATTTTCTAACCGTTTGTAGGTCAGGCTTCTCTGCTCTCATGCATGTGTGTGTTCTGTGGACTGAAGAGGTCTGTGATGGTGGTGAATGGTTCTTTGTGGAACACCTGCAGAGTTCCCCCTCCCGCTCATGAAGTGATTAACATTCACGTCCGTCCGTCTCTCTGACACTGATCCCAGATCTGCCCTGATGTCCTGGCACCTGCTCCACACCACGCTAAACTTTTCTGTATCTCTTTTATGCATGTTTTTTATGAATCTGTTATTCCAGTGTGTTTATGTATTGTGTTCCTTTCTTTTGTCTTCCTAATACAGTAAGTGTTGATGGAGAGGCACTTTGAATTGCCTCTGTGTCTGAACATGTGCTATATAAATAAACGTACCTTACCGTACCGCCCATCCTGCACCGGCTACAACTCCTGTCTTTGTCTCATGGGACCAAAGAACTGTTCTGCAGCTGCATCGATTACATTTAAGGTGTTGCGTTTGGAAGTTTCGTAAAAGTGGGCTGTGTTCTTTTGCAATGATGTGTGCAAAAGGCCTGTATGCTTTAAAAGGATTTGCTGGTGAGCCAGTCTGGCCCCAAGGCACGAGTTTTCGACCAGAAAAGTATAAAAGCAAAGCATAGTTTTCCGAATATGTGAACTTAATTGCATTGATTTCCACATTCAAGGGGTAACATTTAGAAGTTTTGTAAAGCTGGCTTTCTTTTTACCCCGAGTGAAGGAGTTCAAGTATCTCGGGGTCTTGTTCTCGAGTGAGGGAACAATGGAGCGTGAGATGGGCCGGAGGATCGGAGCAGTACTGCAGTCGCTTTACCGTTGTGACGAAAAGGGAGCTGAGCCAGAAGGCAAAGCTCTCTGTCTACCGGGCCATTTTCGTTCCTACCCTCACCTACGGTCATGAAGGATGGGTCATGACCGAAAGAACGAGATCGCGGATACAAGCGGCCGAGATGGGTTTTCTCCGCAGGGTGGCTGGCGTCTCCCTTAGCGATAAGGTGAGAAGTTCGGTAATTCGGGAGGGACTCGGAGTTGAGCCGCTCCTCCTTCCCGTCGAAAGGAGCCAGTTGAGGTGGTTCGGGCACCTAGTTAGGATGCCACCTGGGCGGCTCCCTAGGGAGGTGTTCCAGGCACGTCCAGCTGGGAGGAGACCGAGGGGTAGACCTAGGACCAGGTGGAGGGATTATATCTCTTCGCTGGCCTGGGAGCGCCTTGGGACCCCCCAGTCAGAGCTGGTTGATGAGGGGAAAGGGACGTCTGGGGCTCTCTGCTGGAACTGCTACCCCCGCGACCCGACCACGGATAAGCGGGAGAAGATGGATGGATGGATGGATGGATGGCTTTCTTTTTCAAATGACAGCACGGTCCAGAGACATGAGTTGCATCCCTTAGTTTTCTGAATAAATGACCTATTTTTTACAATTGTATCAGTTGCAACTGTCAAGGGGTTACATTTAGAAGTTTTTTTAAAAAGGTAAACAGTGGCTGTGTGATTTGTAACAAGGAGTTTGCAATGATGTGTGCAAGGTCCTTGTATGTTTTGTATTTGCTTTAGCCAGTGGAAACGATGGTCCCAAGGCATACGTTGTATCCCCTTCTGCAAAAAGTGTGAATATATGAACTCCTTGTTGCCATAGAGAGGTGAAGTCCCGTCCATCTTCCGACCCCCGGGACCTTATTTTGGAAAAATTATATGTTGAAGTCAATGGGGAGAGAAAACGTATCTTTCGATCCCGTTTGAATTTGTGCCACGAATTACATGTTTACATGCATTTTGATGTTTGTCAATCTTAAAAAATTATTTCCATGTCAAAAAAGTGTTATGAATATAGGAACTTATTTTTGCTGTTGTGCTACATTTGCCATTCATTCCATCAAATTTCTCCCTGCAGAAAAATAACGTATCTTTGCCACAATTTTAGATGCGGATTTTGTTAAACTAATACGTGTGCGCTGTGGACCAACACTATACATTGACGGGGAAGGGGGTAGCAATAAAGATAACACCATTAAACAGTTACACAACATAACAGATATAATATCGATAGCAGCGTCCCTAGCAACCACCTTGGTAACAATGAAAATGTTCTATGGACGCCATTTCCTGAAGTAATCTTCGTAATAACTAGCAAACTAAAGATCATGTACATCCACTGCACGCATAATCTGAAATAACAACTCATATTTCTCGCATCAAATGACATCAAAACGCATTTTAATGGCCAAACTAACCTTAAAATAGGCATTTTACACCGAGAATAAAACGAAGTTCGGCCATGTTTTTTTTTCTGCAGGGAGACATTTGAAGATCACGTGACATAGACGCCAGCCGTTGGAATGAATGGTGAAAAAAAACATAGGGATTTTACAATTTCAGAGGCGTTTTTGTAGAAATACTACGTCCCAAGCTATGGTCCCAAGTTGTGGACCAACGTAGTTATTACACGTTCTTTGTGAGACTGGGTGCTACAACTGTTTTAGTTGCCACTGTCAAGGGGTTACATTTAGGGGTGTGTGAAAGGTTGCTTTGCATCGCACTTAGATTTAGCAGAGATTTGAGCAAAACACCTGCATGTTTTAGAAGGTGTTTGTCCTTTCTGGTTAGCCACAGAAAAGTGTAGTCCCAAGGCACGAGTTAATTTGCACCCCTTATTTTCCTGACACAAAAGTATAAAAGTGAATAAATCATATTTTTACGAATGAACTCCTTCTTGCTGTTGTGCTACAATTACATTGAGGGAGTAACATTTAGACCAGGGGTGTCAAACTCAAGGCCCGGGGGCCAAATCCGGCCCGTGACTTCGTTTAATGTGGCCCCACAAGAGCCTGCAAAGAATATAATACGTTTACTATACGGTTACATGCTACTTTACAGAAGCACGTTGCCCATAAACTACATGTCCCACAATGCATCTCAAGTTTGACTTTTCTTCTCAGAATCGGACTTTTTTTTCAAAATGTCACTTTTCCAGAATTTGGCTTTTCTTTTTAAATCATTTTGTGACCTTCTCACTGAAGAGACTTAAGTTATTACCCTATCCGATAATAATCCAATGCAGATGGGAATAATGTAATATAATGCATTATTTTAAATATATTAAATATTTATATATGTATTTTTTGTATGTATATAAACCAGCCCTTTGAGTGCGACCATGATGCTGATGTGGCCCGAGATGAAATTGAGTTCGACACCCCTGATGTAGACGTTTTGTAAAAGGTGGTTACTTCCTTTTAACAATGCAATGCTCTCTGTGCTATACCTGTATGTTTCAGAAGGTATTAGCTTTTCTGGTGAGCGAGCGAAAAGACAGAATAATCCCAAGGCATGAGACGCAGCAAAAAGTTTAACAAATTCTTATTTTCGCTATGACCGATAAAGGACACAAAAGGCTGCTGCAACTTCTGTGTTCAAAAATATATGAATTAATATTCGCCCATAAGTAAAACATGCATTAAAAATAAATCGTCTTTACTCCCATCACAACTTTGTTTAAACCAGTGGAGATATGTTCAGTCTGCCGTCACTCGGACTCATTCCCTCAGTAGATTTCACTTGTGTTTGTGAGTCTGCGAAAGGCTGTGTTGTCTCCTTAAATCCTGAGTCTGCCTGACATCATGACGCTCGTGTCAAAATTGGTTTTAAATCAGATTTGCGTGTCATCATCTCTCTCCCCAATTGTTTGGGCGTCAGGCTGCGTTGTTATTAGAATATCAGCCGGCCGGAGCTTTGTAACACGCTGGTAATCGCTGTGTCGAAGGCTCCGCATTAACACGGAGACGATTGAATTCTGATTGTTTCTGAAAACCTGTCTTCATGCCTCTCCCCCGCCCTCACTGGATTGATACAGCTGTTTATTCTCCCTTTTTATAAAACGCACATAAACCTATACTGCTAAAGTGCCCCGATAAACATTCCTGTTTGTCGTCTCGCAATATACTTATTTCTATAAATAGTTATCCACACAATAAACCGTATTTAATTGTGTCTTAATTTACATTATTTTATTTCATATTCTGTTCTTGTACATATCATATTCTATTGAGAATCTGAATCAGAAACAGGTTTATTACCAGGTAGGTTTACACGTAGGAGGAATTTGACTTGGTGCATACAAACAAGAATTAAAAACACAGATGGAGAACGAGAAAAATATTGAAAATAATTGGATTGTTGGACGAGCTCGGGTCAGAAGAATTTCATTGCCATTTTTACACTGCAGCTTTGTAACGATAAAACCTTTGAATCTTTGAAAACTGAAAATCCCCACTGAGTGTAAAGTTATGTTGTTTACTTGATGTTTCCTCTGTTTCTGCTCCTCCTCCTCCTCCTCCTCCTCCTCCTCCTCCTCCTCCTCTCCCAGACTAGTGTCTCGAGGATTAAACCCGCCCTTTTCTGGCCTGCCTTGATTATATCCAGGGATAAGAGCCGCTTAATTGTAATTACTGCAGCCGTCCCGCGCTTCGTAAACACAGATCTGGGATCAGCCCAGGCCACACACTGCAGATAAAAATAGCCTACAGTATGAAAAATATAAACAACATTTCCCTACCTGCTTTTAAACTCCCAAGATGACACACTTTCTCACTAATTAACTGTCTCTGCAAAGGAGGTCATGTTTACGTTTTGTAGCCGGTTAGCAGGAAACTACTTTACATCTAAATTAAATTCATCAAGCTCTTCTAATTACAGATAGCGAGCCAAGAGGTTTCAATCATGTAGATCTCTGTTGTTGTAAATACTGATGCCTCAAGTGTTGTATTAACTTGACCAGGTCGTTATTGTTGGAAATAGATATCGTATTGCTAGTGTAGATAATGGTTATATTATGTTCAAGTTGTAGCATTAACGCTATGCTTAATATTTATTTGTATGTATTTGTGTCGACATGTCATGAATAAGTTGTATAAATAGGCTTTTTTCAGTTTTTTGTTCATTTTATTAAATGTATTTATTAGGGCTGTAAAAAGTATTCTCCGTCGGGACTTCCTGCACTGCTGATGGATTTAATGTCGTAGAACAAAACGCGATCCGTCTCTTCAACGTGTCTCAACCACAGACCTGATTTCCAGCTATTTTCCAAAAACGAGTTCAAAAATCCGTTGCCTGAGACGAGGGAACCGGAAGTGGTCACATGCTAACTCACTACCGGGTTTTAGGACTCGTTCCTGCACCGCTCTATTGCCTCGCACAGAGAGGTCGGGGGAGCTCGATGAGATGGTTCAACACTTACCCATTCTTCTGCAGTGAGAATATCCGTAAACTGGGGTCAGCACGCCAAGCTCTTTCCTCCCCTCGCCATCTGCCAAGTCGCCTGCGTGCCCTTTAGGGGGAGATATCTCTGGAGGAAATCTTCCAGTTGAGCAAACCCCTTGTTCTATTTACAGCTTACTAGTGAAGGTTACTTCTGTTCACGACACCTTTGGAGCTCACCACAGCTCTATTTTGGGATTTATATTGAATATCTATGGAAAGCATCCATTTTGGCACTCGTTAAGTATTTTGTCAGGCTTGTACTTTTTATTTGGAAATATATTACATTTTAATCCTCTACATTTATTAACACGTGATATGCTGATATGATATGATGCACTACATGTACTATTCTAATTTGTCTCAGTACAACACAACCACAACACTAAAAGTTAAGCAATGCATTGTTTGTGATAGAAACTAAATAATAATATTCAATAATACTGTGAAAAAATAATTACTTATACATAATTCAGGACCTTTACTTGCAATGGACTAATTTAAGATCATTTCTACTTATGCTAATGTACAGGTTCGTATTTATATTTGCTCTGATTGGTTACTTTCCTGCTCTGTTGTGATTGGTCAACCGCTCAGAGATATCCCGCCCCCTCATCACGTACAATGTGTTGGAGCGCTAGCCAATAGAAGTGCGAGTGTCATTTACATGCACAAAAACCTATAGAACGCACCGGAAAGGGAAAACCCAAACAAGCACAAAGGGCCCCTTTTTAAAACCATTGTATTTCTACTTTTACATTTAAGTGAAGGATCCGATCCCTTCTTCTACATCTGCATGTTTCTGTCCTCAGGATAGCATGTCTGCTTTTTTTTCTTGCTGGCTTCATTGGACTCAGTGAATCATGGGTAGCCTGAGAGGCAGTGTGGGAAAGCTGTGTCCTCTGAACTCTCCGCTGAGTGCAGGCCCTCTAGAGAGTACAGCTTGATGTCTTTTTCACTGAAAAGGACATCCTTATGCCAAAAAAAACCCACTCCAACGAACATTTTGAGAGGAACAAGTAAATTGAGAAAACTCTCATGTTAGAGGCACTCCAGCAGAACAAGTTGGCCATCTGGCATTTAGCCGTGTCAGAGTCGAGGTCACATCTCAGGCGACCTGTCCTTGGTACACTTCACTATCAAAGCCAATTACTGGACCCTTACAATCCTCTCCACTGCACTTTGTTCCATTTTGCTTCTACTCAGTTTCAGTTAAATTACATGTTGAGACTTAAACTTCACTTTTTGCCCAGTAACATACGAGGATTAATACTACCCTTATGTCTATTTGGTATGTATATGAAGCTACAGCCCTCTAGGCGATAGTTAGCTTGGCATAATGCCTCGAAAAATGCATATCCATGTTGATTAACCATATTTTAAACAATGAATTGTCTTTAAGTTGAAAAAGTTGTAATACACCTCATTTTGGGACTCAAAACGTCAGTGCAATTACCTTACAGAGGCCCTATTATGCTTTTTTTATTAAACGTATTAAGCAGTTAACCAATCACAGCAGAGCCGGCCAGCTAACCAATCAGAGCAGACTTGGCTCTGGTTTCAGACAGAGGGTGAAAAGAGGTGCTGCAGTATGAGAAAAATAAAGAGCTTTTTGAACATTGAAGGTGGGGTAGGTAATTTTGGAGAAACCGGCTCGACTGCGCTAGAATTTGAAAACACACAGCCGGAACAAATCTGCCACTTCCTCACAGAGCCCCTCCTCCAACACACACAAACATGACCAATGAGGGCACGAGATAAGTTTGTGCACAGGTGGAAGGCTGACAGGCAGGTAGGCCGTCCAGTTACTTTGTTGTCAAAGCACTTCAGATATTCATTGCTATCGGGATGTTAAGAGCATTCCATGGAAGATAACAAAAAGTGTATCTCGAGCCGGTTTCTCAAACGTACCTACCCCACCTTTAAAGTACGGTCCCAGAGACACGACATACTGATATGAACCTGAAAATGAACATATGTCCTCTTTTAATTGCAATCTATGGTAACATAATGTAATCACTTTTTATTGATGATTGATGAAGCAGATTTTGTTCAACAGACTTTGAATAAAAGGGCTAGCATAACGTCCCTCACAATAGGGACATGGCACAAATTAACTTAGCGGTGTCCTCTAATGTTGTTTTCTGTTATTTGATTAGATGGATATTGTATTTGCACCGGTCCGTCCTGCCAGACGGCATCTTGCCCCCCCGATGATCCCAATAAGCCTGCAGCTTTCTTGTGTAATTTAATCTTCGACAGTTTGAAAGTGTTTGTGATGACTCTCTTCAAGTCAAACAAATACATTGATGATCTACAGCCAGCGTGACGTGGCACCTTCTAATCTCTCAAATAAATATATATAAAAAACACGGTGTAGAAACCACAATGGGAGTCAATATTTTACAGGTTTTGAAACATCAGTATTCCCATCTACTCTGACTAACTGACCGACGAATGAACAAACTAAGATTATTTAATTTAGCAACAAATAAACGAGCTTTAAATAGTGTAATAATGAGTTCTATTTGCTATAAGCAGCCATTCAATTCGTATCTGACTTATTCTTTCCTCCAAGTCGTTTCAGAGCTTTAAAATGGATATAAATATATTGTGTTGAATGCAAAATGTAAATAGCTTGCAGCACCCCGACAGGAGCACACAGGAGCAGTTTCAAACAGAGAGTAGAACATAGGCGCTTTCACACAGAGTACTTTGCCGTACTTAGTTCATCGGAACTCTTTAGTTCTGATGAACTAAGGAGCAGATCGCGTTCACACCGGAATAAGTTCTTGATGGCCCGTCCACGCGGCGGCGTGTGTTGAAGCTTCAATGCTTCTACCCTTCACTTGGGGTGGGGTGACGCCACGCTTTGCCGAACTGCATTGTGGGAGTGTCGCTTCGCTTTGCTCGCGTCGCTTTGCTCGCGTCGCTTTGCTCGCATCACTTCGCTCGCTCCGAGCTTCAACCTGTGAGCTTCGGCATTTTTTGTAATAGCTGCTTGTCTCGAAACTCCTCTTCCCTCAACAATTTCCTTTCCCGAGCGCCACTCTCAAACTTGTTCTTCTCAAACTTGTTCTTCTCAAACTTTTTCTCCTAAACAACCTTCATCTGTCACTCAATCACTCGCAATTTGAATAAATCACATGTGAAACATATTCTCATTCTGATTGGCTGTTGAGTGGTGCCCACGGACTGTTTCGGAGTCATCTCTGGAATCCATCGATCTGATTGATTAGCGGAGCAAATGATCAAAATACTACGGAGGGAAGATATTTTCGTTTGAATTACTGGTCTGGGGGAAGCTCACGAGTGTGTGTGTGTGTGTGTGTGTGTGTGTGTGTGTACTTTTGTGTTTGTGTGTATTGTGTTTGTTTCCCGGGGAAAACACTCACGAGAAACACCGGCTGTTGTTATGCCTGCTGTGACGTCAAGTTACTCCGTTCTCCGCTTGTAATTATGCCGTTACAAGCTTCAACGCTGTATCTATCATCTGAATTTGCAGAAACAAGTTTAATATTCTGAAATCCAAGACCTTGTTTATTTTAAATCAGATGAAAACAAACTGTCACGGACCCTGCCGTGTTATCTATGATTACTCTACGCCTTACATTCATAATGTCAGCGGAGGGAGGGGGGGCGGCGTAGGCGGGGAGGTTTCAGTTTCAGAGGGAGGTTTCAGTAGAAGCTGCTGGGAGTCCCAGCAGCTTCTACTGAAACCTTCAGAGTAAATTCACCTGGTTAAATAAAGTGTACAAATCGCCAGAACGCCGACACCTCCTCATCTCCACCGCTCCCATGTTTTATTTAGTATTGCCATACGTTAGTCTCTCTGCGTTTGTGCACTGGGCAAATGCTAATAATGCTAATGCGAGGATAATAAAATGGCGGCTTCACAAAAGGTTTTGGAAGTTTTGCGGGGCGTGGTTTGCAATCCGCCCAGCCAATCAGAAATGGGAACCTTTTTCTCCCATAAAGTCCCTGCTCTCTAGCGGGGACGGAAAAGTGGGTGAAGAGGTTCTCATGAACTAAGTTCTAGTTCCGGATTTTTTTTTGGCGTGAACGCACATTTTACTGCAATGTACTGAAAGATCAATGAGGTATGAGAGAGGTATTCCTGTCTTTCATGAGGAATAGAAAGGCTTCAATTACACTTTCTATCCCATACCTTCATTATCATCACTCCCTGAAACCGATGTTCTTCTGCATTTAATTATTGAACATAACATTCATTTCTCAACTTACATATTTTGAGAGCTAACATTTTACACTCCTCTGCAAATGTTGTTTCACGGTGGGAAAGCATAGCTGTTTTCCCCCTGATTCAACTCTTCACGCGAAGCTAAGCTATAAATATCTTGGCTGTAATTTAACATTTAACAGACAGATATGATAGTGGTATCAATATTTTCTTTTCACTCTTTAACTCTAGCAAAAAAGCGGATAAACTTAGTGTATTTTTTCTAATATTCAGATTTCTAATGTCCTTTTAACGAGTGAAATCTGAATTCACATTATTATTATTATTATATATTCGTTACAGTCTATAATTGATATGTATTTATTTATATTGTAATACATATCATTGATTGATTGATTGAAACATGAAGGTGGCATTTTCCTAATTATGTCATACTTTATACAATTATATTTATTTTAATTTTAACTATTTATTTAATTCTTGTTTTATCCAGTTGTTTTTGTGTGTAGGAAAAGTGCTTTATAAATATGATCGATTGACAAATGAAGGTTCCCTATGTACTTTATACAATTGAAAATGAGATTACAAACAATGTTTTTTCACTCCTATATTATTATAGAAGTCAGCAACCAGTTTTGTTTTAATTCTTGCATATACAGTCAGTAGAATAAGGATACTACCAATATATACGTTTCCATGTTTCCCGCTCTGACAGCCGATTCCCGCGGAGGTCAGGCGCGATGGCCTCATGAAGAGGCTGTCAAATAAAGACAGGGACATGTTTTTCTCCCCTACTTAAGAGCTGGCAGCAGATATAAAGGGACACTGTCGGAACATGAATGTGGCGCAGGAGATGCCAGCGTATTCATCAATGCTGGGCTTTATGTCGAGAGAGTTTTGATGTGCAGGGCGCGCTCAGTGGAGGGTGAAAGATCTCTGCCCAGCTGCTGAGAGACGGTGGTGGAGGCAAGCGGTCTTTCCTGAAGAAAACCTCGCACACTTGAAGAGAAATTATGGAAAGTACCATTTATAGAGTCACTGCGTGCCTATTGGTTTGAACACGATCCGTGTATCCATCACTTCCTGGTCTTCTCTAAAGAAGAGGGACCAATGGAAACGTTGTCGTGTTGCCGTTGGTCACCATGGAAACATTCATTAGCTAACAATGACATTATTGTTCTATTAATATAAAGGGAGGTCAGGTACTCTTTAAAGCAGCTGCTAGCTATGGGTACTTTTCTACTGAAGCACACTTCAAAGCCTCTTTACTCTTACTTGAGTAAAGAAGTTTAGTGAGTGCTTCTACTTTCACCAGAGTATTTTTAAACACGAGTATCTGTACTTCTACTTGAGTAAAGGATGTGTGTACTTTTGACATCTCTGGTGATTGGAAGTGTCTCGTTTTGAGTTTGTGAGCTTACCTACTTCCTCTTAAAGGTCTCATATTCGACTACTTTTAGGCATATAGGTCTCAGATATATAAAAAAACATGTCTTTGAAGTACTACTACCAAACAGATCACACATTCTAGCTATGCCTCATACCCCTCTATTTCAGCCCTGTTAGACAAGTGCTGATTCTGGGTCCGTAGCTTTTAAAACAAAAACAACAAAAGAGAGGAGAGCTCATGCAGGTTATGTCTACCCAGATACTCAGCTAAATGCTGCCGTGATTAAACGCCATATTATGTTCCAAACCACATCAAGGATTATTTCTGAAACAGTACGGAGCTCAAATGCCGTAAGCGCTATTTGTGGGTTCATTAATAAGGCATGTTGTTCCTCTTCCTATCCCTCCTCCATTTGAATTGTGGATGCAGAATATGGTATCATGAAGGAGTACAAAGGAGGGTGTGTGTGCCACCTTCATGTTGTGGCTGGGATGAAATCAATGCTAGCTGCTGGAGATATAGAGGCCAGTCTGTATGAGGCTCCTTATGCCATTGAACCAGACATACGGTATGCACTAACACAGTGCTTCTCAAAGTGTGGTCCGCGGACCAGTGGTGGTCCGTGAGCGCCCCCTAGTGGTCCGTGAGTATATTGGTAACATTTCACATTTGAAATAAATAAATACATTTCATTCTCACTCTAGCGGGAATATCTCCGCAATGGAGTGAGCTTAATGCCCCGGCCACACGAGGACGAAAACGGTCGTTTGCGTTACTGTTTAGTGTCATAGAGACCGTTCGGCCACACGAGGACTACCGAATACGGCACTAAACGACTGAGGAAACGATAACGGGTCCCAAGGTGGATAGAACGGCATATGCAACGCTCTGGGGGGTCCAACGGCTTCGTGTGTGCGCCCTATACGATCATTTTCTGATAATGATGAGGCAATAGCCCCGCCTCTCCCCACCTCTGCTGCTCACCCCCGCGTCAAAGTAAACTGCACTGCATTCAGATTATTTATCTTTCTCTCGAAATGGACCTAAACGCGAGTGAAGTCTAATCTGACAGGACGGAGACGCCTCTCAAACTCCCTAAACTAGTTATAAATATGTTTATTTTTTACTGTCGGCCGGGTCACTGATTACTGGATCAGCTGCTGCATGAGACAGACACTGACGCTGTCCGAAGAGAGGGAGGAAAAAGAGAGGCTCTGTGTATTTTATTATTATATTATATAGAGTCGTTATTCATTTGTTTTAAAGCTCAATACATAACAAAGAAGACCTTTGACCGGCACTTTTATCATTTTGTCGGAAGATTTAAACTTTAATACACGTTGACTGGCGAAAAACGCTGCCCGGTTCCCTCGGCCTCCACCGCGGAGAATAAACAGAAGGGCAACCATGACAACCATGCTTCTTCGCTGCCTTTGTGGAGGAAGTTACAGCGCCACGTAGAGGCTCCTGCATGTACTGCAGCTTCTCCAGCGGTTGGAGCTAAACGGAGCGGTCTCGTGTGGACAGACACTATCCGGATAACTATTGCGTGTGGACGGAAGCTTTTTTGCGTTTGCGTTAATCCTATGAGTTTAGCCGTTTTCGTCCTCGTGTGGCCGGGGCATTAGTTTCACTTTCGATTGCATGATATATCCCAGATAAACACCTTCATCACACATGTGGCCATTTGTTTGTACCATTTTCAGGCGATTTGTAAAAAACGATGTGTTTTTGGATATTTGTGGAGTTAGGTGGTCCGCGAGTGTTATTTTATTGGTTAAGTGTCCTTGGTGTGAACAAGTTTGAGAAACACTGATCTAACACACTGGGTAAGTACTTCATAAGAGATAATAGAACATGTCAAGCCAATGTCAATGGAAACCAGTAATTGTTTGACCGATTATTTTCCAACGAGTAAAGCTTGGCTGAGTTTTATTTTGTGCCCTATTTTCATGGGAGTCACTTTGTTTTTGAAAAGTTGCATGCTTGGAATCGCAAACTATATATTAAGTAATGCAATGTAACGATGTCCTCTGTTTGGATACAAATGAAGGCGAGTCCAAATCCACCTCCCCAACAAAGAACAGTGGGGTTTCTTTCATTTCAGAAATGGACTAAAACGTCACAAAACATCCCCTCTGTTGTTGCCATGGTGTCTGCACTATACCTCGTCAGCATCACATCTGCAGGAATCACTATAACCCTCTTGGTAACGCCACTAAAAAACTAGAGTTCTCAGTGAGCCTGGCCGAGCTGTTGCCGTGTGACCCTCGGTTTGTGTCGGGACGTTAGGCCTGCGTCTTCATCTCTGCATGAGGAGAGGATTCCTGCAGCAGCTCTACCAGAGAGCATCATGGGAGCCCCGCAGGCACCACCATGGCACAAAATGATCGATCTGGGCAAGCCAAATGTGCATCTCCTCAGTGCCTGCGTGGAAATCAGAGCCTCAGAGATTGAGCTCTTCCCGCAGAGAGCCTCGACTTGCATTTCAGCCGAGGTTTTTCACAGTGCTTCAGGCTCGCACTGGTGCACTTGGAGGGGGTTTTCAATGAAAAGCTCCAAGCAATATACACAGATCGGGCAGACAGGAGGCCTCGACTACTGGAGGTCCATAGGGGAGAGGGAGAGGGAGAGAGAGAGAGGGAGAGAGAGGGAGAGAGAGGGAGGGAGAGAGGGAGAGAGGGAGAGAGAGAGGGAGAGAGGGAGAGAGAGAGAGAGAGGGAGAGAGAGGGAGAGGGAGGGAGAGGGAGAGGGAGAGAGGGAGAGAGGGAGAGAGAGAGAGGGAGGGAGAGAGAGAGAGAGAGAGAGAGGGAGGGAGAGAGAGAGGGAGAGAGAGAGGGAGAGAGAGAGAGAGAGAGGATCATTCAGAGGTGTGTGAACTTTGAGCTGTGATCCCTCTGCAGTGGCTGTGAGCTTTAATTATGAATGAACTCCAGTGTGATAACGATATGAGTGGGAAATCCCTTTTCTAGTCGTACCTGTGATAAAATATTGAAGTCCAGTACGGAAGGAATAGTTCAGTTTCTGACCTTAAAGTATATCTTCAATCACAGCCGACAGTGTCCTTATTTACGTCTTCCACTTCCTGAAAGTAAATATCTCAAAGTCTTTTCAGGGAATCCTTCATTTCTTCTTCGTTTTATTCCATTATTCTCTTACTTGTCCAAAGCACTAACCAGCTTGATTGCTCAGGGTTCTTCCGTTCCCTGATCTCAGACATTGATTGACATGATGATCAAAACTACACATATGTGACGGTCATACATTAGTATTCAGTTTGAGTTGAGTTTCAGGCGAAGTGAAAACCTTTAGCTCAAAGATGGTATGGATCGGTCGAGCTAGATGATACACGGGCTTAAGAGAGTGACTTCCCTGTGGGTCTCTTCTCTAACACTGCAGATGATCACGAATATAATTTCTTCGGTTTTGAAGCTTCGGTAAGAATGAAGGTTTCCTCCAAGACGTTTTGGAAAAAGAAGAAGCAAGGTTTTTACTTATTAATACCCGATAAGGGAAATGTAGGTTTTACACGGTTGTTGATAGTTACAGTTCAACTACTCCCAAAGAGGAAACAGTTATTCTGCATTTTAGTACAAGCATGGACTGACTAAATGTACTTTTGCAAAACAACTAATCATTATTGTATGAATGACCAAAATAAGATGAAAGATGTCTACCCAACATGTATCTCCAAATACAGTCCTGGACTTTACACATACAGTTGTCATTTGATCCGTTGTTATTAAATCTCCACATTATTGCGGCTTTAAAAAGGTTGTCCATTTCAAACTAAAACCAACACAAAATGGTTATATTTCGAGAACACTACGCTCAAATCCTGAAAATCCACGCTTAATTATGAGATGGATTCCACAGCACCTATACGCTGATATCCACACAGTATGTCACAAACACATTTTCCATCTCTGAATCACTTTCAACAGATGCTGGCTTGACGAGGAGCAAAGGCAAGAGTGTAGGGGCTGAGGGGGAGGGATGAAGCAGTGGCTGATGGGATTGAAGGGTAGCTGATCCCCGAGTTGCTGGCATGGCAGATGACGAAGCCGCGATCCACAGAGACCCAGTTAGTATTTGTCATGCTGGATGATATAATGGGCTTTGTTAAGGGATGTGTGTGTGTTGATTTATTTGAGTGTGCTCTGACATCCTGGAGGACACATGCACACACTCCCCTTCTCAGGATGAGATCACGCAGTGCTGCATGACTACAACTCAAATTAATTTAAAGGTCCCCTTTTATACTATTTTTCATTTAGATATTATCGGTCTCAGATGGGAGCCCCTCCCCACGCGGTCAGTGTATGTTTTGGTCGTTGGATTTTCTTTTCACAAATGGTATTCAAAAAACAACAAAAAAGCTGGATATTTGATTTTCGTTTTCAAATTGAAAAACCAAAATTCTATAACACATAGGTTTGAGCAAGCTCTCTGATTGGTCAATAGGCGTGTTTGATTCCACGATCAAACAACGATCAAATAGAACGTGCCTAATCACAAAGTATCCAGTGGCCTACACACGCCACCAGCCTACCGAAACTACTTCCATGAGCCTACATCGTGTGGTTTCCATAGCGACGTTTAGCGACACACAGCCGTTACACTGTTATACATTGTCTCTCGTTGGAAATCGGCCAGAGAAATCATGTCCGTTAGCGGACACAAACGCGAGTCATCGCTTCGCAGCTACTGGGCTCCATCTCTGGACAACAGAAAGATTTGGAGCGACGGTCCGGGACACGCCATGAAACGGCCACTGGAGGAAAGCTCTTCCTATAACGTAGTCCTACCCGTGAACACCACGGCACCACCTGCAAAAAAGTCTGGCATGGAGTTCATGGAGAGCTGTTTCAAGAATTACACTTCTAATGGCAGCTTGAACATCCACCTTCATTCTGAACCCAACATGTTTCCGCACGATGGACAGCCTGATTTGATTTGTTCCGCTAATCCCACACAGTGATTACTCAGATATTTAAATAGCCTAATTCAAGAATTGTTTTCAATAAATTGGTTAATAATATATTATTTACTATAATTATATCAATAACTGTAAGCGGGGTAGCAGGAGTGTTCGATTGATCGGCTATCGTTACCATGAGAACTACTTTCTGACGGAGGTTAACTCAAGCAGAAAGCGTAGGTTTGGGAGCAAATTAGCCCACATTATGAAATTATGTTTCGATATTGTTGGTTACAATGATAGTTTGTGTAATAGAATCGCAATCATACATATATTGCTTAATTGAAATACAAGGCGTTTTTCTTTATCATGGTCAAAAATGGATTTACTAAACTTAAAAAACGGGATGATTTAGATTTTCTACTTCTCAAAACAAAAAATATAATCACTAGAAAACAGAAACAAAAACCCCCCCCGGTTTTTCATATTCTGCTACAGGAAGTTGTCTTTCAAAATAAGAGCGCAGATGAGGACGGTCAATCCGTCTATCTGGTCCCTTTGTTTTCACAACGAAAACAGCCACGACACATTTTGAGCCAAGAAAATGAATGTTCTTAAGGGCTGTAGATATAATAGGCCTATATCTAAAATGGACAGCCGTCTCTCGAGTTTGTGAGATCGATCCTGTTGGACTCAGTAGGCTAGAAACTACTCTCACAACAAGTACTATGAAGTACTTACTGTGTACTTTTTGAGTAATATTCTGTCAATGTCCCCTCCTGAGAACAAGAATGCATGTTTCTCTGCTATTTTGAATCAGCGTAAAAACAAGAGGGGACACATGTTGTTGTAGAAGAGACATGAAGAAGAGGGGACACATGTTGATGTAGAGGAGACATGAAGAAGAGGGGACACATGTTGATGTAGAAGAGACGTGAAGAAGAGGGGACACATGTTGATGTAGAAGAGACATGAAGAAGAGGGGACACATGTTGATGTAGAAGAGACATGGAGAAGAGGGGACACATGTTGATGAAGAAGAGACATGAAGAAGAGGGGACACATGTTGATGTAGAAGAGACATGAAGAAGAGGGGACACATGTTGATGTAGAAGAGACATGAAGAAGAGGGGACACATGTTGATGTAGAAGAGACGTGAAGAAGAGGGGACACATGTTGATGTAGAAGAGACGTGAAGAAGAGGGGACACATGTTGATGTGGAAGAGACATGAAGAAGAGGGGACATGTGTTGATGTAGAAGAGACATGAAGAAGAGGGGACACGTGTTGATGTAGAAGAGACATGAAGAAGAGGGGACACGTGTTGATGTAGAAGAGACATGGAGAAGAGGGGACACATGTTGATGTAGAAGAGACATGGAGAAGAGGGGACACATGTTGATGTAGAAGAGACATGAAGAAGAGGGGACACATGTTGATGTAGAAGAGACATGAAGAAGAGGGGACACATGTTGATGTAGAAGAGACATGGAGAAGAGGGGACACATGTTGATATCGAAGAGATTATGCATTATGTTTTTATGAGGAGTCAAAATCCCATGCTCATGAAATGCTCATATATATGTTTCTCTTCATTCCCCACGCCCCAAAATAAATATATATACTAATTTTAGGAAAAGTAAGGAAGTTTGAGCAGTGTGGGTTTTATATGAACAGAGTTTCACATATTTTAAAACACGAAGTGTAATAACTGCAGTTTAGCCTCCCTGTCAGAATGACAAAGACCCTCAGTGAAGCTCAAGCCCATGTTTCACTACTTTGTAAGTACAACTTATTAAAAATATCAGTTCAAAGCAGCTAATGTCGTCTCTGTGTTATTGCATGATGTTAAAATGTGTTGGCCATGAATTTAGTGATGGATTGTGAACATTTGAAATGTAGCATTTAAGTATTTCTCAGTTACAAGGTTGTTGTTTTAATAAATCAGACGCTGACGGTGCAGCGCTGTGCCGTACCTCTTTATATAGGCATTTCTTCCCTAACAATTTGTTTTGCGCTGATCAGGGGGTACTTGGCTGAATGTTTTTTCAAAGGGGAACATTATTGAAAAAAGTTTGAGAACTACTGGTCTATACGATAAAGAACTTTAGCGGATACAACTGAAATCGTCTCCGTGTAGACGGGGCCTTAGTGATATGTGGCCATTTATCACCTGAGCCACAGCCAACCGTAAATAAGCACAGGGACTAAGTTAACCAAACAACCAAGTGATAACTCGAAAACGGTATAATGGCATTTAAGAGCTCGATATTTCTCTCAGGTGTCCAGAAAGTCCAAATAAATGCGACTGTGACTTTTTCAACCTTAAAAGGTGATTAAATGCCAATGTTGTGTTCATTTATTACACTGCCACTAATCAGCCATGAAACATATCACACCGTTCAAACACACACAACTGTTTGTTATAACTTGCAGTAGACTTTGTCTGACAGAAACATTTTTCTTTAAGGAGAATCACATTTGATTTAAGGCTATGATGAGGCTAGTTTGCCCACGTTCGGTCCTTTTAGTCCTTTCAATCACACAGCCGTCTTATGTTCCACTAATAGGATATTAAAGTGCTTTCTGGCCATAAGGAGTATTTTCCTTCACAAATGAGAGGAGATTTATTTTTTCAATAAGCTGTCACAAAATTAATTAGCACGCTTTGGGACATGCAAAGTTTTCCAGGAAGAGCTGACGATGGAGCTTTCAAAGTCATATTTCTTTAAAGTGAGGGACTTGCAGTCTATCCATCAAACTAATGGCTGCTTTTTCTCAGATGTCTCAAATAATGTAGTTTTTTGGAAGTGTGATCCATTATTTCAACTATGTTTTAGATTCACTTTCAAGTCGTGGTCACTTTATTAATTAATTATTCATTAAATATGACAAAAAGATGAATTGGACACTTTTTAACTCTGCAATTAACTTTGCTAAGATATTTATTCTCAACTTGTGTCTGCTCTGCAATTAACTTCATATTTATTCTTGACCTTTTCAAACTTTGTCATTTGCACAGATTAAAATAAAGAGGACAATCAGGATTTACATCTGATTGCACCCTGTTTGGGGAATTCATTTATTTAACTGCAGAACCATTTTAATAATCATACCCCATTTGCTGGAATCCGACCCACTTCCACACATCACCCCGTCACCGTTAAACCCCCAGATGTTTCCATGCAAGTTTAAATATGCAAAAATAATCTGGAAATCATGAAACTGTAGGAGAAGTGAAATTACCCCAATTACCTCCTTCTAGATGAGGCTGCAGTGTAGAGAAAGATGTAGGCTCTGCAAATGTCAGGATCTTTGCTAATAAGGATGATGCACTCGTACACAAAAGGTGTACACAGCTCATCATAAACAAAATAGAGTACTTTTCTCTTTCGATGCTGCTTCATATTTGTCTTGTATTGCCCTGTAGAGATTGTAGCTTTAGTAGGAGATGCTGTGGATTCTCTGTAATTACAACGCAGTCAATTTTGTAAATTCAAAGTAATCCTTTAGAGCAGTGGTTCCCAACCTGAGGGGTGCGCCCCTCTTGGGGGGACGCCAAAGATCGCAGGGGGGGGCGCCAGGCCACAGATGATTTGAGGCCAAATATCAGACTTTTTTTTTACATGTAATTGTAAGGCAATACATGATTGTCACTAAAAGCCTTGTCTCTACATTACAATAAAATATGAACAAATAATTGACTTAATAATTTTAATACAAATTCAAGAGGCATAAAAAGACAGAAATGTATAATTGTTTCTTTGATAGAAATGTTTCTTCTGCCCGTAAAGTGTCCAAACCAGGCTTGTCTGGTTAAGTGTATTTTTAAAACATAGTCATTGTCCATGCCGGTTTCAGTTGGATTAGCTCCGATCAGATCGGTCTCCTCCATGTTGTAGATTATTTACGACTTTTGAATCCACATAAACACATCGGCAAAATCCGGCTTACTTTGAGCGTGTGTTTTAAACAGTTTAATCCCTTTGTGAATTGTTTCCACTTCCGTCGTCCTTTAATTTCTTCATACAGCGGGAATCCAAATGAATTAATCCTGAGTCCAATAACCATCAAAGTCGCTCCAATAGTGCTCCTTGATTACGCTTTCATCCTCCTTTAACAACATACTTCACATTCATCCAGTTTATGACAGTAGCTGTAGCATTTTTGAGACTTTTAAACTACCGCTGTGGCTGTGTGTGTGTGTGTGCGCAACTTCGAATGGGAGTCATTTGGGGGGGCTCTTGGGAAAAAAGGTTGGGCACCCCTGCCTTAGACTGTGTAGAAATGTTTCAGGCAAGAATTATCACAGCTTGAAATGCCCTCAAATAGTCTCCCGTCTCAATATAATGCTGTATCTTTGCTTTGTGTACATTGCTCACAAATAAGATGGTTGCTCAAGGGGGAATTGGAATACATTATTATAGATCACTGCAAATCAATTGGTTGACTGCAGGCAACACAGAAATCTGAGTGCAGTTTCTAAATGCCATCTTCTTGCATGTCTCTGCCCCTTTTTTGTAACCGCTCCCGCTGGGTTTAGCAATCTGCATTCAGCTGTTCGGGACAGGATAGGAATATTCTGAGCAGTTTTTCTTTTGCATGCACAGCACAGCAAAGCAAAGCCCTTCCAAAAACACATTCTTGGGTAAAAGATGTTTCTTTAATGTAGAAAATCACAGCAAGACGACAGCAGAAAACTGATACATTCGAAGAAAAATAGTCCCCATTAATACAAGCAAAACCTTTTTTATGTATTTCTTTTTCATTGATTTGTATTAACTGCACTACTTGTTTCATCTAGATCAGGGGTGTCAAACTCAAGGCCCGGGGGCCAAATCCGGCCCTCGACTTCATTTTATGTGGCCCGCAAGAGCTTGCAAAGAATATAATACGTTTATTATATGGTTACAGTATGTCTATATATGTTCATTTTAATTAATTTCTTATTTTACAGTTATTTATCATTCTTTTAATCTTTGATTTATCCTTAATTGTATTCATCTGTGTGAATCTGTGCTGTCCTGTTTTTCAATCTTACCCTGTTGCTGTTAAACAACTGAATTTCCCCACGGGGATTAATAAAGGTCCATCTTATCTTATCTTATCTTACAGAAGCGTGTTGCCCATAAACTACATGTCCCACAATGCATGTCATGTTGTGACATGCGCACTGAAGAGACTTGCAATTATTTTCCCTAGACTTCTGCTTTCAGACATAGTTAATTACTAAGTTATTACCCTATCCAATACAAATCCAATGCAGAGGCAATAATATAATGCATTATTTCATATATATTATGTATTTATATATGTATATTTATATAGTTACAACCGGCCCTTTGAGTGCAACCATAATGCTAATATGGCCCATGATGAAATTGAGTTTGACACCCCTGATCTAGATGGTAAAGCGCTGGTTCTTGCTATCATAATGGTTCAGGTATTGTGCAATCATTTTGTTGATGAGGGGGAGTGATAATCATCATCATCATCAGCTTTATTGAAGAGACTCTAGGTCCATTTTTAAAAGACTGTAATGTCTGTCATATGTCGATAAGGTTTGCACAATATGAAAATCAATAGAATCAAGAAATGGTATGTCCTTTTGGTGTCCGAGGAGGGCGTGAATGATTAACCCTGATGTACAACAGGTGCAGTTAATAATCGTGGCATTTGCTAGAAGACGCAGAGAGGCAGCCAGTTGTCAGAGTAAGAGGATGGCCCACATGGCGCCTCCACCACCACCATGATGAGTGACAGGCCTTCAGCACTGTAACCCGCAAAGCCTCTACCATGTTCCATATTTGTGTTTCAAAAAAATCACCCTCGTCGTTCCCCCTTCCCTCATCTCCTCCTCCTTCTTGTTCCATCCTAATCTGCTCTTATGGGTCTCAGCCCGTGGCGTCTTAAACCCTCCGCCTCCACCAGCTGCTGAGGACAGGGAGGTATAGGCAGATTAAATGAGTGTTTGCAGCCCCCTGAAGGGATCCCAACATGCCTCCCTGCCTCCAGCCCCCTGCCAGTGTCTTTGATCCGTCGCGTTTTCCAACCCAGTCGAGTCCCACTGGGGATCCTACACATGCCATACAGCGCACAGACATCTTTAGACTTCACCAGAGATGGCACACATCCTTTACTCAAGTAGAAGTACAGATACCCGTGTTTAAAAATACTCTGCTGAAAGTAGAAGTACTGACTAAACTTCTTTACTCAAGTAAAAGTAAAGAGGCTTTGAAGTGTCCTTCAGTAAAAAGTACCCATAGCTAGCAGCTGCTTTAAAGAGTACCTGACCTCCCTTTATATCAGGGGTGGGGAACCTCCTCCACTATACAAGAATACAGTTTGAAAGGAGAGTGATTTGTAAAATATCCATAAAGAAAAAGTAAATCTGTTTACAGTTCTGTTTCAAATGGGTGTTGAGAGATGTTTCCATAGATCTCTTGATGTTGCTCTCAAAGTGCACCAGATTGATGCTTTCAACTTCAATATTTAAAAAATAATCTTCCCGGGGGAGCATGCCCCCCTGGACCCCCCTAGAAGAGGTTAGGTCCCCCCCCCACTTAAATCATGTTCACATGGATAGGAAACTAAATGCATTTTTTGCACACATCTTTTGTCCATATCTTTCTGTTTGGTGGTCGTGCCACAACCGTGCACGTGCATGCATGCACGAATCATGGCAATATATCTGGATTAAGAGGTTGCTTTTTCTTTGCACAGCATGAAAGAAAGGCCAAATGAATGGGCTGTGATTTTTAAGCAGAGGTCAATAATTTGTACGGCCCTCGGAGGATGTTGAAAATATTGAAATGGCCCTTGAGAGGAAAAAGGTTCCCCACCCCTGCTTTATATTAATAGAACAATAATGTCATTGTTAGCTAATGAATGTTTCCATGCCGACCAACGGCAACATGACAACGTTTCCATTGGTCCCTCTTCTTTAGAGAAGACCAGGAAGTGATGGATACACGGATCGTGTTCCAACCAATAGGCACGCAATGACTCTAAAGAATAATGATCACGCACCAAACACACATTCAGACTAAAGGAACCAGCTGTTTGGAAAATGAGAGAAGTAGAAAGTACAGGTATTTGAGTTCAACATGTGAGAAGTAGAAAGTACAGGTATTTGAGTTCAACATGTGAGAAGTAGAAAGTACAGGTATTTGAGTTCAACATGTAAGAAGTAGAAAGTACAGGTATTTGAGTTCAACATGTGAGAAGTAGAAAGTACAGGTATTTGAGTTCAACATGTGAGAAGTAGAAAGTACAGGTATTTGGGTTCAACATGTAAGAAGTAGAAAGTACAGGTATTTGAGTTCAACATGTAAGAAGTAGAAAGTACAGGTATTTGTGTTCAACATGTAAGAAGTAGAAAGTACAGGTATTTGAGTTCAACATGTAAGAAGTAGAAAGTACAGGTATTTGAGTTCAACATGTAAGAAGTAGAAAGTACAGGTATTTGTGTTCAACATGTGAGAAGTAGAAAGTACAGGTATTTGGGTTCAACATGTAAGAAGTAGAAAGTACAGGTATTTCAATCAATCAATCAATCAATGTTTATTTATGTAGCCCAATATCACAAATGTTTATCCCAGTGGACTATACAGTTTGTACAGAATATCAGTATGACAATACGACACCCTCTGTCTTTAGACCCTCTGTCTTTAGACCCTCTGTCCTTAGACCCTCTGTCCTTAGACCGTCTGTCCTTAGACCCTCACATCGTACAAGGGAAGACTTCCGGAGAAAACCCACAGTTTAAGGGAAAAATGGGAGAAACCTCAGGGAGAGCAACAGAGGAGGGATCCCTCTCCCAGGACGGACAGACGTGCAATAGATGCCATGTGTAAATTGAAAAGATAATACATTTGCAACATAGGTAGTCCAGATGTTTGGAAATGCATGTGTGTATCATGGGAAGATGAATCCACGAGGATATCCATCCAGGACCGATGATCCAGGACCACAGCCACGACTCAAGATCCAGCGCTCACGATCCAGGACACAGGACCGCAGAATCATCCATGACTCCGGATCCCAGCGTATATAGACACCAAAAAGAAAGTCATTTGGGGAAGCTGGGTTAATCGGAACATGAGAGTACACAGGTATAGACAGCGAGAAGGAAGAAGTGAGATGTCCCCCGACAGACTAAGCCTATATCAGCAAAACTAGGGGCTGAATCTAATCAGCCCTAACTATAAGCTTTATCAAAAAGGAAGGTCTTAAGCGCACTCTTAAAAACGAATAGGGTGTCTGCCGCCCGAACACAAACTGGAAGCTGATTCCACAAATGTGGAGCTTGATAAGAAAAGGCTCTGGCTCCCATTGTACTTTTAGAGACTCTAGGAACAACCAACAACCCTGCATTCTTGGAACGCAATGCCCTAGTAGGACAGTAGGGTATAATGAGTTATTTAAGGTAAGATGGCGCCTGCCCATTAAGGGCTTTGGCGACGAGAAGAAGAATTTTAAATTATATCCTGTGTTCTATAGGGAGCCAGTGTAAGGCAGCCAGAACAGGAGTAATGTGGTCCTTTTTCCTAACTCTGGTTAGTACACGAGCCGCAGCATTTTGAATCAGCTGAAGCGACTTGACTGACGTCTTGGTACACCCTGATAATAAAGAGTTACAATAATCCAGCCTTGAAGTAACAAATGCATGGACTAGTTTCTCTGCATCGTTTTGAGGCAAGATATGCCTGATTTTTGCAATGTTACGTAGATGGAAGTAGGTGGTAGATGTGGGCGTTAAAGGATAAATCCTGATCAAATATAACACCAAGGTTCCGTATTTGTGTTCAACATGTAAGAAGTAGAAAGTACAGGTATTTGAGTTCAACATGTAAGAGGTAGAAAGTACAGGTATTTGTGTTCAACATGTAAGAAGTAGAAAGTACAGGTATTTGAGTTCAACATGTAAGAAGTAGAAAGTACAGGTATTTGGGTTCAACATGTAAGAAGTAGAAAGTACAGGTATTTGGGATCAACATGTAAGAAGTAGAAAGAACAGGTATTTGAGTTCAACATGTAAGAAGTAGAAAGTACAGGTATTTGAGTTCAACATGTGAGAAGTAGAAAGTACAGGTCTTTGAGTTCAACATGTAAGAAGTAGAAAGTACAGGTATTTGGGTTCAACATGTAAGAAGTCAAAGTAAAAAGTCGTCAGAAAAATAAGCAGTTGGAGAAAATGTACTCAAGTACAGTAACAAAGTATTTGTACTCCACTTCTTCCCACCTCTGCGCTTCACCATGAGCTCATGAGATGTTTAGTGAGAGCAGATAAAAGGCTCCGTTTCTCTTAAACTCATAGATAGTGCTTGAGGAAACTGGTGCATTGCTTGTGCTCCAGATGTTCTGCTTCCTTCATTCTACGATGTGCTGTTGGTTGTGAAGCTATACCACTCATGGGTGTCATGGTTTCCTCTCCCTCTCTGCTTCATGGTCTCTCATATAAAGCCTTCTGTGTGGGTACAAGTGCTGGACAGGATGAAGCAGTGGGATCGGGATGAATCGGACTTGATGACCAGTCTCCGGGGAATATCCTGCCATCTCATATTAGCCCGATTGTGATGAACCGCCTGCGATGGCCCCGGATGATGCACAGCTTCATAATAGAGCATGGAGTCATTTAGTTAATGCAGTGCAGCATACAGAGGACACGCATTTCTGCCTTTCATCCAGCCTCTGTTGAAACCAATTCCTTTTAAACTCACTCAAAACGAAAGGCATAAATGCATTCACTCGAGAGTCAGAAGCCTTTATTTGTCTACAAGCGGGGAAATGTACAATGCTGCAGCAACGGCGCAGACAAAAGGCAAAACAAAGGCGCGAACAGAGCACAGGTTTATAAAGAAAATACCAACCCAGTCTCACAAGAAAATGTGTAATAGCCACTTTGGGCAAAACCTAGTATATTCACAAATAACCCTCTCCAAACGTGACACTGATATGTTTTCCTATTCATCTCTAATGACCGGTGTCTATGTCACGTGTTCACACACTTTCCCAGCGTGAGAAAATAAATCCTAAATGTCACGTTTTGAGAGGGTTATATTTGTGATTATAAAACGGACAACTCAAATCAAGCATCATTGGTTCTTAGCCGTGATATACTGAGCGTATACCACGGGTAGAATTGTAGTTACTTTTCACAACAAGTCAGTTTCCCTCCGCGTCTGAGAGAAACAGTATACCGTTGGGCTTTTTCAAACTGGAACAAGAAAGCAGCGGAGAAGTAACGTGGCAGAAACCCTCCTTTTTACGCAGCGGTCCAGACATAGACATCAAACGGCAAAATATATTCAGTGTGCAGTTCCTTTGGCATTAGGGCAGGGATATCTAGATACTTTCCGAGGTTTGTCATAATGAATTGTGCTACTTTTAAAGCAAACAACGATGTTTTCAAATCTGTAATCAAAAAGCTCCGCGAAAACGCTATCGACCAATCAGATTGCTTGATTTTACTTGTCCGTTTTATAAATATATTTACATTTCTTCCGTTACGAAACAAACTTACAAAGCATAAGATTGAGAAAAAAGCACCTAAACGACGACATGCAGAGCTACGTGAAGAGCAGGTAGACCAACTGGAGAAGTACCACCGTTCAAAAGCTTTCTGATGCGGGTCTTGAAACAAAGCAGAACAATTATGACCGTTGTCGGGCCGAACCGCGCCCCTTAGCTGTGATATAATGAGCATATACCACGGCCTGTCGTGAGCTATTGCTTAAATATACTACGTCTTGGACCAACGTAGCTATTTCACGTTGTTTTGTGAGACTGGGTTGAAAATCCATAACAGATAAAATAATGAGGCATTGGCCGAATAATGCCATCAGATTTTTGTATCTGTGCCGTGTCCTAAAAATCCTTTTTTGGATGGACTCGGACAACACTCATCGACCAACAGGTGGTAATACCTAAAGAGAAATGTTACACATTACATTTCTCTGAAACATTCACTGTTGTAGAGAAACATCAGCGACAAGAGCATTGTGTTCTGTATGAAAGAGGTAAAAGAAAGTCCTATTCATGCTCCTACTCACGTTTACATGGAATTAAACCTTTTAATCTTTAGTATTTGTTGAACAATTATTGTCATTTGTGTGTATATATAGCAGAATATAAAAATAGTTTTAAAGTGAAGGACTTTATATTAAAGCTTATTCCATCATGATTATAGTTTCTTAAGAAGTTAAATTCAAAGTTGATTGGAGCTGAATGGATTTAAAACCATTATGTTTCTGAAAAATATCGATTTGTTTCCCTGGCAACAAAAACACAAATCTCTGGCGGTGAATATCTGCCAAATTGTAATTTTAGACTTCTGTATTGGTGCAAAACCTAGCTTTTCCAATGTCAGTGTGAACATGAAGATCCAGCTAAAACACAGTAGAAACTCTGGTTATTTCATCGTGACCTTATTTAAGGTTCCGTTGGTAACGTATAATTAACTGGCTTGCAGATAATTAACGACACAGCAATCGATTCCAGAGTCTGTGTGTGAGAGAAGACGTTTAAAGTCACTTAATTTGACACTCATTTCTCCCACATACTAGACTGAGAGCCTCACTCGCTGATGGACACTGAAGCATGCGGAATATCCGGGCTGCTGTAACCCTGGTAACGTTCGGAGGGAATTTGGAGGATGGGTGCTAGATTATTCTCAGTGGGCATCCGTTAAACTAATACACTCTGTCCCTCAAGTGTATGCAATTTCACATTCAGTTCCTAGTACAAGCCTCCTGCGGATTTTAATTTCACTTTACCAGTACTGAAGGGAGCCTTGTAACCATGGAGAGAGTACGAGGCAGTTACCGTAGTCTGCTAATAAACACCCGAACATGTTATGTGTGTATTGTTATCCCTTGCATTTTAGCCTCTGTTGAAAAATCTCACTCGTCTCCGGCTTGAGCTTCAATCTCAGGATCCATGTGTCTGTGATCCTCTCCAGAATGGAAGTAGTCATCACATACAGAGCATCCACTAGTTCCTAAACAGTGTCCTTCACATGCTGATATACAAGAGAGTCACAAGATGGAGGAATACCGGTTCAAAACCGTATATAATTCTTTGTTCAGATTTGCTAATGTTTAATGTACCTTTCTGAATCATGCTTGTAAGTTGTATTGTTATCTGTTATACTGCTCTGATACAGCACATGTGTACCCCTGGATGTACCCGTTTAACGGAAAATTGGGTTAACATTTGTCACCACACTTTTTGGTTATGCCAGGGGTGTCACTAAATGGGCAATGCTGCTGTTTTGGTCTCATCAGGATACATTTTGCATACTAACTTTCAAAGTCTAACGGTACGTCCACACAGCAGCTTCAGAAGAATCTTCCACCGCTTCCAACGCTTCTCTGCCCATTGACTTTGAATGGGGATGACGTCACTTTGCCTCGCTTTTCGCCGAACTGCATTGTGGGGGAGCGAAGCGAAGATTTCCAGGATTTCCAGGATTCAAAAGTTGAGCAATGTTCAACTTTTGAAGCTGAGCTGGAAGCGCCAGCCAATCAAACACGTTTATGCAAATCTGACGGTACAAGCGCTAGCCAATCAAACCGCGTGTAAGCAGGGAGAGCCAGACCGCAGTTCATTTCCTCATATTCCAAACGAGAAATGACGGTAGCAAATCACTCGGTTCTTTACGACCAGAACTATTAACGGGATACAAACCGGAGGAACCAGGCATGGAGGGAGGAGGCAGAGGCAGTGGGGTGAAACCGGTAGGTTTTCGCCTGTTTGGGGAGTTTTTATAGATATATATTGCTCGCATAAAATCCCCGGGGTTTTTTGCTTTGTGTGTCGGGGGCGGGAGATTCATGTTATTGGTTGTTGGTCGCATTGCTCGCAAAAAATCGCCAAGCTGTCAGACACGCCCAGCTCCAAGATTTTCAAGATTTTTGAAAAGCTTCTGTGTGGACGTACCGTAACACCCTTTTTGTGCCAATAATAGTGCGTATATTCCGGATAAACTACCACCAACCCGACCATTCCCTTTGCCCGTAGACTACTATGATTTTCTGTCTTTGTTCAGGTGAGATGTTCGTTTTTACAGACTAATGGAAAGCCGGGGGGAAATATAACAATAATGAAAGTGTTACTTCTTTTAACTCTCAAACTAGAGTTGGTACAAGTTTTATTTGAGTTGTCAAGTTTAAATAAAGTGTTTTTTTTACGATTGGTTGGTAAGATGTTGTCTGACTGTGGTCAAATGGCATTGAGTAAGGCATATTGATGTGTAGGAATGTGTTTTGTATGTTAAGAGATCCAATTCCCTTTTGATTTTATTTCTTATGCATCACTTCAAAGCTAAAGTAAAGGGGTAAAGGCCAATAACAGAAGAGCTGGAAGTGGAAAGCTCACAGTATAACATTGTTCAACGGGAATGCAGCTTTTAAAATGAGAGAAAAGACGACACCTACGCCAAACTATGGTGTCCAAAATGTAGGACAACATCGAATAATTAGTCTCATTTAAGGATATAGATATCATTTCAAATATTGCCCTTGAAATAATGGACATGCCTGATAAGAAATGAGGTTAAAACAATGATTGGAAATGTTTTGTGTGGGTTATGTGTGTGATGTTTTATTATATCTGAGTATTTACTTGTATACTGTCGTCATCATTATTTTGTCATATTTATTTTTTGGCCTATTCCTTATTTTTATATATATTTTTTATGACCATTTATTTATTTATCATTCTGTCATACATGCATGTGTGTTTATTCATTGGGGAATACCACCTGGAGCGGGATGGGGGTGGGGTTTGTGGGGTTTGCAACTTTTTGTCATAGATGTTGGACATAACGAAGCGATATAAAAACAGTTTTATCCCAGCAGCTCTTGCACACGTTAACACATCATAGGAGCGTCACACTGATGCCTATTTTTATTTATTTATTTAATTTTGAATTGTGAATTTTGAATGTCCATGTTTGTACTAGTGTTTTCCTTCTTAAAATGTTTTTTAAATATTTTTGAGATTTGGTTGAGCAGGGTAAACTTGTACTTTTACTAGTCCTTTATTAGAGATGTGTCTGTTTGTTTGTGTTTGTTTTTAGTGTCAGGATGGAACCCTTGTCTTTTTCTCTGCAAACAGAATCTACCTACGGGTACAAATAAATAACCTGAACCTGAACCTGAACCCGAACAACTGAAAAATGAAGTTATTAGAATGATCGAGATTTGGTTGAGGAGTGATCTTCACAAGAAGCATTTGTACCGGACACACAGCTTTGTCGGATTTCCCTGTCTGGAGGATTACATGGTGGGGGTGGGGGGCTTTCATTCATCTTTCTGCACTCTCCTTGACTCGATATCCGGTGAGTTAGCAGCTCGCATTGACCCCTGACCTAGAGGTGCTTTCCATTTTCGTCATTCCTCAGATTCTCTAGTCCCATTCGCCATCGTGCGCCGCCGTGACCATCATTACACTGAGTGCTAAAATACATTAGCTCTTACGAGAAGCCAATAAGCTCGTGCCCATCTGCTGCTAGCAGGGGATTAATTAAATCATTCTGCCCGGCCTATTACCCTGTTGTACCTTTTTGTGTGTGTTGTTTCGCGAGGACAAACACACTTTTTTTAGAAACATGCATAAGATTAATTTGCATCCCCTTTTCACTTGAGCTTGTGTGGCCAAATGAATACAGGCGGGGCTTAGGGAAACCACACTAGCAACGTTATTCGTGAGGAGCAGCCATTTATTATATTTTGCCGTTGTGACAGCTACCTTATGGACTTCAGTACCAATCGTGTTTTTATAATTGAGAACATTACAAGCTCCACGTCGTCCCTGTGTGCTGCTAAATCGCTCTAAGCAACGTAATCAGTCATCGTGTGCCATGTTCTGCCACAGATTGCAAGTGTAAGATTGCATTTTCCCAGCGTCAGTGTATGTTGACAACTTAATGGACGTTATAAAATAGTATTCAGCTCAATGCAAATTACTTCAAGGGTAATGCTTAGGCTGTCACAGGTGCAATTAGTTAGACAGTAGTTTACTTTAAAGGGGACCGACCTATCATGCAAAATGCACTTTGTGATGTCTTTTATACTTATGTGTCCCCGGTGCGTCGGGGAACTCACGCAGCGGCAGAAAATAAAACCCTCTCTCTTTTCCTCCGAACCCGAATCTTTTAAAAACAGGTAAAAACGAGCGGATACAGATTCCATCCGAACTGACGTCAACACGGCCGCGGACCCACAGAAAGTTGCTATCAGAAACAATGCCTGACGTGTTTTGGACGTAATCTCGTCTTTGTTTACATTAGCACGCCTCGCTAACACTCAGAGCTAACCTGCACTGGAGAGCACGTGTTTAAAAAGCAGGAAATCAAAAAAGGAACTCACCTTGTGATAAACCCGCAAGAGAAAAAGCATTTGAGCTCCATACTGTTTTCAGAAATAATCCTTGATGTGGTTTAGAACAGGATGGTGTTTTATCACAGCAGAATTTAACTTTATCTCCGGTAGAATTCTAATCAGGCATTAGCTCCGCCTCCTCTTTTTTTCAAGCTAAGGACCCAAGATCCGCGTTTCTCTAACAGGGCTGCAAAAGAGGGGTTTGAGCAGTTTGAGGCTACAACGGGTGATCTGTTTGGGATTTTGAAAAATACACCAACACAGACATGTTTTGTATCGGTATGGCCCTACAATATATGTTTCAAATATAGCATGATGGGTCCACTTTAATGTTGTAAAAGCCACTTGCTTATGTGATTGATTACATAGCTGTTGAATATCAGTTGAATTTAGACCACCACGTTTGTATAGTTTTGTATTGATATACTAAGGTTTTGTTTCTGTTTGCTATATTTCTTTATTTAATACTGATTGTGATATAAAATAGCTTTCCGCATGCATAGAGATACGTTAACTCAAATATGCTAGTAAGATGCTGGAAGTTCAGTTATTAAATTCAGTGTTATCGCCTACTTTCATTATTATCAAGTCACAAAAGCTTTGAAATAAAAAGGAGTCAGAAGTTATCCCGGCAAAACCAAGTGGCCTAGCTTGTCGGTGAACTTGTACAAACGGCTACTTTCAATGTATTTGCACAATTACAAGCAAAGCAGTAAATACGTGTTAAATAAGTGTTTTTAGTAAACTATCTTCAATGTGAAGGAGTAGCTTGACATTTTTGGGCAAATACACTCGGTTGCTTTTCTTGCTGATGTCACCGTCCATTCAAATTGAAGCTGGAGCTAGCACTTAGCTTAGCACAAATGCTGGAGCAGGAAAAAGATAGCCTCTCTCCGTCCAACACACCTTTAAAGCTCACTAACTAAACAACATCCTGTATCTTCTTCTTTCATCCATTAAAAAAAAGTGTTACAAAACGGCAATCTATGTTTTTACAGGGGGAAATTTGGACAGAACTAGACTAGTTGAACGATAACTAGATGGTACATCTATCTCAATATGCCCATGATAAGTTGTTATTATTAAGATCTACTCCATTGGTATTTATCCATTCTCACTCCTAAATAAAGCCTTCTTAAAGGGCCCATGTCAAGCTTCTCCGGTTATCACCCGTCCCCTTGTGTGTTATGAAGGTTTGTATGCATGTAAACGGTCTGCAGTCACAAACCCTCAAAGTACACCCTGTAGTGAGTAAAACTCTAACACAGAGAAGACCTGTCTGCTGCCCCAGAACGCCTCCTTGGAGATTTCTCTTTTTCTTCCTGGGTACAGGGACGTGACCATACCCAAATGGACCCTTTGGTTCAAATGGACCAATCTGCGGACACACACACACACACACACACACACACACACACACACACACACACTCAATCTTTTCTCAGCTGCAGCTTCGTCGATTTCTCCTCCCTGAGATGGCGGACGTGGCGAGGTTTCGCGTCAGTGTGTGTGCATGGTGCAATAGTACGGCATGTTAGTTTACACACGTTTAAATAAGCTGATGATAAGGATATCTCTGCATAAGCTGCTTCAAACACTGTTTACATTGAAGGAAAAGCTTCGACGGGCCTCAGTGATATCAAAGAGACATGAGGCGAGATGAAGCTGAAAGTGATGCACAAAGGATTCTGGACGATTCAATCTCAAAGCACCTGGGAGTCCTGGGCATTATTCAAAGACTTTTAATGATAAGGGAACTTCAAGGGATTCCAATTAGCATCCCGTGATCAGATTGCTCATCGTGACTTTTAGCCAAAATGTGGATAATGATTTCAGAGATGAAACCCATTTCTTGTGAGAGACCGTGATTGTGTGTGTTCTGGGGAAGAATGATCGAAAGTGCATTAGCACCAGTCCTATAAAACAAAATGGGTTTTATTTTCAGTACATCATTTCTTTTACATTTAATAGACTGAGAAAATGGTCAGACCAAATGGAAATGCACTCTTCTGTGGGGGATGTTCTTTGAAGGAGAGCGGAGACACAATGTAGCCGTGAAGGAGCTCAGTATTCGATGCATCAGCATGCAAGCATGTAACTCTAATTTGGGCGTAATTTGATTTGCATTTGTTTGGAAGTCCCACTGCTTCACAATGACCGCTACTGAGCTTCAAAATAAGCTGCAATCCTGCTCATGTGACCTCAGAAGAACCATCGTCCTTTCAAGGAACTTAAATGAATTATTAGCTGATTAGTTTATTGATTTATCGTAATTTACAAGTATACATTACATGTTTATCCAAAGCGACTTACACACTCAATACTGTGGGAAATCCCCACAGCAGACATTTGGGGTGAAGACGACATGCTGACTGCAGTGGGGTTTTGAACCTGTGCTCCCCTGATCGGAACACCAAGGCACCACCCACTGCGCCACACGCCTCCGCGAATAGATTCAGAGTTGTGTGCTTTTTCTAAACTGTTCTTAATTTATTTGATAACAGTTTCCTTGGAACTTCATCCATAGTGGACAACTATACGTCTCACGATATGGGTGTTGGAGCGATGCATTTCAGATCTGCATTGGCTTTTTCAACTTTTTTGTTACCAAAACGACATCTTCACCTAAACTAAACCAGGTGTTGTCTGTCTAACTGTACATGAACCATCATTGTTTATTGTTCACTCGTCTCCGTAGAAACGTAGAAACCGTAGAAACCTCTTCAAGGTTGTGTCTTCCTGGTCGAATGCACTTATTGTAAGTCGCTTTGAATAAAAGCGTCAGCTAAATGTAATGTAATGTAATAAGTTACATTTTCAGATCGAACAATTCATGGGTTTGCAGAATAGTCCAATCGTCATGACTACTCTTGTCCGGTGTAATGGCCAGAGCAGTGTGTGTCATCACATGTTGTTGCTTGTCTTTATTCCTGTTGCACTGGTTTCTGCAAACACTTCAGTTGCAGTTTGTTATTACCGCCTGATCATATTTTGCATTAGATATCTTTATTATCCTTAAACTCCCTGTAGTCAGCGTTGTTCTGTGAATAAGTGTAACAGCTTTGTGGTGTTGACGTTAAGTCACGTGACCGTGATATCGTTTATTTTAAGCCTAACATTAGCTTTTTCTTCATTCTTACGTGTAAATATCAACATTTGCATCACTGGAGCTCGGATTGATCATTCAGAGCATTCATTGGGGGGGGGTGTGTGTGTGTGTGTGTGTGTGTGTGTGTGTGTGTTGCGCTGCGCTGCTGTCCAAGTGTCGGAGATTAATCGGTTTAATGCAAAGAGAGCTAATTATGGCAAACTGGGACCTGCACTCAGTGCCCATCACTGTCTGTCACACACACACACACACACACACACACACACACACACACACACACACACACACACACACATAATCACAGTTTTCCATTTTATTTTGCATTGTATGCTCGGTCTTTGTACTTCCAGTCCTTGAGGCCATATGTTCTCCTCTCTCCGGCCTCCACAGTTCTGCAGCCTCTTGCATTGCCTGGCAAATACTCGAACATATATTGTCTCTTTAATAAAACAGAGGGAAGAAGTGCTGGGTGTTTGGCATTTTCTTCCTATTCTCTCTGGGGAATAATGCATAAACAATTCATGAAGTACTGTCGACATCCTTGTAAATCCGTGAAGTAGTGAATACTAACATAAGTGTTGTATAAAATAGGAGCATACATACCGGGGGTGCTGAGATTTGTGCAAATACTCCTTCCTTTTTGTCAGTACTGGTCTCCGTCTCTCTATGTGACCTCTGTAATCCTCAAGCTGATGACCAATCCCCAGCGTGGCTCAAAGCCCGCTCCTCCTTCGCCCCTCGGTGACAAGTCGTTTAGTGGCCCTCCTGTTGGCCCGGCAGCCATCGAGGTCAGGCTAAGCCACTGTGCAGCGGTTTTCTAGGGCACACATCAGAAATGAGTTGAAATCTAGTTCCTCCTGCAGCCGGAGGAGGCGAGTGGCGTCAGCTAATTCCCCCAAACACCACCTCTCTAAAACCACTCAGTGACCGTTTCATTCATAACTAGGCTGTAGCTACGAATGGCAATGAAAGCCTTGAATCTCTCCATCCCGTATATATAACAGCGCGTAGGCACAACTGGGGTCATTTTACTGCCTTTTCACGTGGACCTGGAGGAGGTCGGATCCGGTTAATGTGGATAAGTGGTTATCTACACTGTAAATGCTTTTTGACAGCACCCACAACTGCGGGGAAGTGAAAGCGAGCTCTTCAGATCCACATATGGACCAGTTGTGCCGTGCATTAACCACTCGCATTGTTCGCCGATTAAAGCTCCTTATGCCCACGTTTTGATCCTATACACGAAGACTGCGGTTTTTAAATAAAACGGAATCTGCTTATTTTTTCATGAGCAGGAGTTCTTACGCTGTCAGCTTTTTATGGTAACAATACGTCTAAATAGCACCTTGGGATTGCTGTTAGCAATGAAAGGTGCTTTATAAATCGAATTTATTATTATTATTATTATTATTAAGTGTTATGTAAGGAAGAACAGATGGTCCTCTCATTCTCACTACTATTGCGATATTTATGAGAAAATGAAATGGTTTGACAGTCGTAAAAACGCCTGAATGTTCCCCCAAGCCAGAGGTGAAAATGTGGCGTTGTCACTTCCCTTCCCATCAGGCCTTAAGGGACAGCAGCCACAGGTTATTATCACCTGGTGAAAGGTTACAAATCAATACTCGTCAGGACACCACATTCCCCTTTTTTCAAGTACAGCTTTGCTATAAAATGAGAATCTCTAATCTCCTCTTGCCGCCCCCGCCTCCTTCAAAGCTTTGGGACATGATAATCTGAGGGAGAGCCAGGGTGATGCAGTGTGTGGATTTTTGGATTTGTGATATAACAGTCTGGGTACAATATTACAAGGACACTGACGAAGCTTATCTATGTGCAGTCGTGATTATCTGCCTGTCACTGTTTTGGGCATGCCAGCATTGACATACAGGACGGGATACAGTTCAGACAGTGCTCATTTAAAAAACACAATAATACATAATAATAATAAAGATACTATCAATACAATTTATCATAAAATAATTCATTTTAATTACAAAAAGGTAGAAAATAAAAAGTTAAATAAAATACAAATTGTTTCTAATTATAGTTAAGGAGGAAAGTCAGACTAATGAATATTGATTTAATGAATTAATGATTTTTTAATTCCTTTTTCTTTGACACGAAATGTTCTGTTTTGTAAAAGCTGAATGTCAGTCAAACGATTTTCTCTGTCCATCCTTCTTCCTTGTCTTATTCCATTTAGTCTCGTTTCATATTCTAATGTAATATGTTGTGCCTCGCTGTACAAAGAACTTCTCCATATTAAAACCAAATGACAGTACTATTAGTTAGCTAATCATCTGAACAATTACTCAATTTCTTTCATGAGTTTCAAACATGCTGAGATTGGTATAAAACTGTGCTAAGAAGGACATTTTCACCACCTCCATCTTCTCTCTCCTTTATCTCTCTTTAAGTTGCCTTCGCCACACTGTGGACGATCCCCCGTCATATAGGAGGTGATGGTGTTATATCTCGCTCAGATGAAATCTTGCTGCTCAGGGATTTACTTCTTAACACAGTGAAAGGCTTGCCTGTCAGGATATATATCATTTCCTATTCCATACTCTCCGTGCAGATTATTTTATCACGCTCCATTTTCTCCATCTCGTTTTATCAGCAGGAAGGTCTCCACTTCCTTGTTCGTCGAGGTTAGGTGATATCTTTTGATGAAGCAAGGATAGATGGGTTTATCTGGCCAAAAACCAAGATTAAATATCCATTGCAAGGAATACATATTGTAAGGTTTTTGAATCTGCTTGGGATGCTTTGAACAGCTTTTTTCTTGCGGTGGTATTTCCCAGTTCCCTTTTATGAAAACTTGAACACTTTCCTTGGTCATTTCCTCTCCAGTGGAAGTCTGGTGATTTATAGAGTTGGTGTGCAGGCCAAACTGACAGGTGTGGGAGTATTAGGGGCGCCTTGCTGCAGTTAATTTGGATTAACTGCCCTGGCGCCGAATGGGAGCGTTTTTAGGCTTTATCTTCAAAATAGTTCTTCATGCAGGATTCGGCTTTCCTTGGTGAATCTGAGCAAGTGGTAGACGTAAGTGGGGTCTGACAGTTACTTCCTGTCTGCTTATTGCAAGTGAAGGCACGGTGTTGTACAGCCGTGAAAGTGACAGAGCCATTGATGCAGAGTCTTAGCCAACATTTCTGTGATTAAAGGCCCGGACACCAGGGGCGGACTGGGGGGGAAAGTGGCCCGGGGATTAATTGACAGACAGGCCCACTTAATGCGCGGCATGTATCGGCCGTCCGTTGACGAAAGTATGTTACTTAACAAAAAACCCTATGCCTTTTAATGTTATTTTGGACAATTATTCATATAGTAATCACATTCAATCAATCAATCAATGTTTATTTATATAGCCCAATATCACAAATGTTACATTTGTCTCAATGGTCTTCACAGTGTATACAGAATATCAGTATGACAATACGACACCCTCTGTCCTTAGACCCTCACATCGTACAAGGAAACACTTCCAGAGAAAACCCAGTTTAAAGGGAACATGGGAGAAACCTCAGGGAGAGCAACAGAGGAGGGATCCCTCTCCCAGGACGGACAGACGTGCAATAGATGCCGTGTGTAAATTGAAAAGATAATACATTTCCAACATAGGTAGTCCAAATGTTTGGAAATGCATGTGTGTGTAATAGGAAGATGAATCCACGAGGATATCCATCCAGGACCGATGATCCAGGACCACAGCCACGACTCGAGATCCAGCGCTCGCGATCCAGGACACAGGACCGCAGGATCATCCATGACTCCGGATCCCAGCATATATAGACCCCAAAAAGAAAGACATTTGGGGAAACTGGGTTAATCGGAACATGAGAGGACACGGGTATAGACAGAGAGAAGGAAGAAGTAAGATGTCCCTAAATGCATCAATCTGGTCCATTTTGAGAGTAAAATTAGGGACTAAATCTATGGCAGTCAGTAGGGGGCTTGGACTGGGAGCCGTAGGGTCGCCGGTTCAAGTCCCCGACCAGACCTATTTGGAGTGTGGACTTCTACTTGGAGAGGTCCCAGTTCACCTCCTGCCCTGCCGTGGTGCCCTTGAGCAAGGCACTAGACATCCCCCTTCCCCCCTCACTCCCATTGCTCCGCGGGCGCTGTACAATAGCTGCCCACTGCTCCTAGTACTAGACTCCTGGTACTAGGATGGGTTCAAAGCAGAGAACACATGTCACTGTGTGTGCTCTGCATGTGTGACCATTAAAGAGGGTTTCATCCCTCCCACTTCTTCTTCTTCTTCTTCTTCTTCTTCTTCTTCTTCTTCTTCTTCTTCTTCTTCTTCTTCTTCTTCTTCTTCTTCTTCTTCTTCTTCTTCTTCTTCTTCTTCTTCTTCTTCTTCTTCTTCTTCAACACCCATATAAAACAGAACTGTAAACAGATTAACTTTTTCTTTCAACATTTATTTGAACAGCAAGTGAAGGCAAAAGTGACTGCACCCAAAACAATAAACCTGCTAGCTAACTAGCCTAAACTGAGTAACAGAATGTGGGCAACACGTTCTACTCCACAGCCGCGTTACGTCTGAGTCAGACATCACTTCCCCCTTTTCTATACGGGTACAGCCGTACAGCCACTCCCCCTGAACCCCGTTTCCCTACCAACCCCCCTCCCCTATGCAAGCCCCTCCCTCTGAACCCAGGGCTCGCTAATACTGTATACACAAACTATACAAAAACGCCTTTATGCTTTGGAGCTTGTTTATCACTGGAACACACCGCAAAGACTTCAGCCGGCGGCCAAGTAGCACGTACGAACTGCGCATGCGTGAGTGGCAATAACTCTCCTTACCAGCAGGCGGCGGTAGTGTGTATTCGTCATTCAAAAGAGGCAACAACCGGACAAACAGACTGCGTGATAACCGAGAGAAGAAGAACAGACTGCGTGATATAAACAAACAACAAATGGCGTGTGCGTTCCATTTTCATTCTACAACGAGAAGCTCACGGGGCTTTCCCGAACCTGTGTCGAGAGCTGGAGGTAAATGAAATCTCAGATTTGCCTTCTTAATCATTTGTTTGAGTCCCTCACTTCCGTTTCGCTTCTCATGCACTGATTCGCTAGCTGAACAGCCAATCGGAGTGATTTATTTTGCCGACAGCCTTTGGCCGACTGCCCACCGATTCGACATGTTGAGTCGGTGGGTTTTCGGCCGAAAAGGTGTCGGCGCGGCTGAAAAGACACAACGGTGCGGGACACACCAATCTGAGTAGGGCGTGTCGACGCTCGTCGTCGGCCTGACGCCCACCGACGGGCAAAATCGGCTTGATGTGTCCGGGCCTCAACAGGCAAACTGGGACTGACTGCTGAATAATCTTTACAGTACATTTTTCAAAATTCAAAGGCTTTATTGTTATATGCACAATAGCTACAGCATCATTTGGAAATAATAACCTTAAAGAGGACATAGTATGCTCATTTTAAGGTTCATATTTGTGTTTTGTGCCTCTACTGACATGTCTCCATGCTTTAATGTTCAAAAAGCTCTTTATTTGTCTCGTACTGCCTGTGCTGCAGCACCTCTTTTCACCCTCTGTCTGAAACCAGAGCCCAGTCTGTTCTGATTGGTTAGCTGGCCGGCTCTGTTGTGATAGGTCAATCATGAGATGTCCCGTCACAAACACCTATATGGCACAAAGGGAATCCCCCCCCCCAAAGCCCTTTTTTAAGACATAAGTACAATTTTTAAAAACAGTGCAAATAGAACAAATTAAAAAGTGCGTTTTTGTTTTATTTGCGGATGTCTACACGTGTGTTGCATGCTTTCACATTTTGAATCATTCAAACTTGATCCCCAAATCTACAACTCCCCACTCTCAGATGTATCGGGACATAATTGGAGGTCTTTAATTTGGGTGTTTGCGTGCGTGGTTTCAGGCGAGGCATCAGAAGCTCCTTTGCTGTGAGCCTTCATCTATCCAGAGATAATGAGGCAGAGGGAGTGAGGCTTGCTTTGATGCTCTCCTGTGAAATGCACACTGCTTCCTTTACCTGCAGGTACTGCTGGCTGTGTGCCTGGGTCAATGTGGTGATGCATCTTGCTTCTTTAGGTGGTGTGGCGGCTCAATTCCCATTTAAATTTAAGTCGCTGAGAGGCTACGACGCTTTATGCTGCGACGAGTTTTTAATGAGAAAGTCCATCTGATGAATGCAATATTAATGATTTGGTTAGCTTAGTTTTGGTTTCAGCTTTTAACTTATGAGGGAAATACTTCAATAGATATTTATTGGCAGCTAAATGGTCCCATATGTACACCAGCTAGTCACCTATTTTGTCTGTTTGCTAACTGCAGCTGGCAGCTTTTCAGCTTTTAAATCTAAGGATGTGTTCAGACAAAATGGGACTGTTAGACACAGCAGAATGCCAATAAAGCCTACTATCTAGTATATATTGAAAGATGGGAAATGTGCTAGGCTTACTTGAATGAAAATGCATCTATGTCTGACAACTGCAACTCCCTCCTGGCTGGTCTACCTGCATGTGCCATCCGACCTCTGCAGCTGATCCAGAATGCAGCGGCTCGTCTGGTCTTCAACCTTCCTGAATTTTCCCACACCACGCCGCTCCTCCGCTTCCCTCCACTGGCTTCCGGTAACTGCTAGAATCCACTTCAAGACAATGGTGCTTGCGTACCATGCTGCGAATGGATCTGGCCCTTCCTACATCCAGGACATGGTTAAACCGTACACCCCAGCACGTGCACTTCGCTCTGCATCAACCAAACGACTCGCTGCACCCTCGCTGCGAGGGGGACCCAAGTTCCCATCAGCAGAAACACGTGGGTTTGCTATCCTGGCTCCAAAATGGTGGAATGAGCTCCCCATTGACATCAGGACAGCAGAAGCTTACACACCTTCCAGACTGAAAACTCATCTCTTTCAACTCCACTTCGAGCGATAGAACTATTAACAAAGCACTTCTATACTAATAAAGGGCTGGCTTATCTAAAGCTAGCTTAGTTGCACTTGAAATGTTTAGCTCTATGAAACCTGATGTACTTTATGATTCTGTTTTCTTCAAGGTTGTGTCTTCTTGGTCGAATGCACTGATTGTAAGTCGCTTTGGATAAAAGTGTCAGCTAAATGTAATGTAATAGAAATGTTTGGAGAAAGAAATTCATGCTTTATAAATCTAAAATGTGAGAAAGGATGCTGCAACTTGCTAACAATTATCTTTTGCAGTCAATATCAGATATAATTGAAGGGCATTGTGACTGTTTTCAAAGCCCATTATCAACTGAGTATTTCCAAGGTTTATTTGAATAGGATTCCCATGAGCAGATGCCAGTAGCACCAGCTCATTTCCCATGGGTTCTGATATGTTAAGCTCATGTGCACGAAGTGATGGAAGAGTACTCCGATGTTCGACTTAAATAAAAGTTACAATTTCACAGTGTAGAAATACTCTCTTGCAAATGAAGTCATGCATTATTGAACTTAAAGTACCACGACTAAAAGTACTACAGCTACTTTTGGAATTACTTGAATTGTACCACAGGACTATAATTATTGATGTGAACGTAATTTCATTTTGCAGTTGGTAAAGGTGAAGCTAACTTGAATACATATCTATACAGCAATGTATCTTAATCCATACAGTAGTACGTCATAATTCCTCAGTCGCTTTATGTGTTATTAATATGAACCTGCAAAGCAACTGACCTTGTCAAATAAATGTAGTTAGAAAAAAGTACAATATTTGCTTCCAAAATGGAAATACTCAAGTTAAGAATTGAGTAAATGAACTAAAATACTTTCCACCCCTGTGTGAACTTTTAATTGTGTCACAGGCAATAACTCTCATTTTCTCAGCATTCCCTTATTGTATACTCATTAACATATTTTAGATTTAACATCTGCTAAACCTGCCTGTCCCTCTGATCACTGAATTCAGATGTTTACATAGTTTCCCAGCAATTATACTCAAAATGAGCGATTCATATAGCTCTGACTCAGCCATCATTTCATCTAAATTAGTTTTGCTGTTGGTTATTTTTCTCTCTAATATGCTGCCCACCTGCTCCCGTGTATTCTGATAAACAGCGAGGCCCCGCGGTCACGCTTTACACGCTCGAGACATCTGCCCGCTCAACAGGTTCAAACGCATATCCACTGCATACTATCACATACACATGAAATGCCCCAACGTTAGAGACCCTTTCATGCCCTGTCGGCATTTTCTCCCAAGCTGAATTTGCTCCGCTAACAGGTTGCAAATCATTCGTCCTGCACTGCTTTTGGAAAACCATTAAAATACCTCTTCCATCTGCAGTATGTTAGTCACCAGAGATCAATGGGTGCAGACATGTTGTATCATTCTATGTTGGTTATATAATTGGTGTTTATCGGACGTTCTGTTATGAAGCGTAAAGAGAGGGAGATAAAATGTAGATTTGATATCATGAGATACGGTTTTAAGGTAAGGTCGATGAGAAGGGCAAATCTGTTTTCAAGTTACCTTTTTTCCTGTAGTTTTGTGTATTTTTGTAATGGTCTGCAAAGGCTACAATCCAGAAACACATCATTAAATTATTTAAAAAGTACATTTAATCATTATAAAGCCAAGAGAATACACATTCAAATCAGCTAATATAGACAAATGCATCACATTACATGTTAGACGCTTTTATCCAAAGCGACTTGTAAAGTCAATACCATGGGCAATCCCCACAGGAGCAAAGGGTCTCTGGGACACAACCACATGCTGACTGCAGTGGGGTTTGAACCTGTGACCCCCTGATCCGAACATCAACGCACCACACACCTCCATGAACTCAGGTGTAAAATACAGGCAGAAAAGGACCAGCGCAGTGGAGAAGTCCTTTGATTTAATAGGAGAGACAAAATGATTAAGCCTTCTGGGTGAGGTCTGTGAGAATGTATCTGATATTAAAACGTATTTTTTTCAGTTTTAGGTTCATTTAATTATTGAAGAAATGTTGGAAACGGGACGAAACGTCTGCAAATGGATAGTTGTAATAACACAAATGAAGCCTTGGTGCTTTAAGTTAGAGATGTCATGGTTGATTGAATTATTATGAGATATGAAAATGTTAAACTGTGAGGTTTTAGAAGCGTTGGAATATTTTCAGGATGACTGTTTCTTCAAAACCCAATGTATCTGTTGTTTTAGCCACTGGTTTCCTCTGAGGCTTTTCTTGTTGAATTTGGAACAGACCTCTGCATATTTCTGGAAGAAAAACCAATCAAATATATGTTTTCCTAGAAGTAATGTAGTGTGGGTCAATATCCTCTGAAGGGTTATGTGGTTTTTGCATTTAAAATACTGGCTGTAACGTTAGGTATGTTTACATTTAGATGATATCTCAGTGATTTAAAAAGCAAAGATGTTTCAGTTTGTGGTCGCAATGAAAAAAAAGCTTTTTCCCCGCTGAATGTCATTCTGGATGATGGCAATAAAGACAAAGCAGCAGTAAACATATCATCTCCCACCAGAGATGCGTTTATACCCCTGGGCTGTGTTGGAAAAAGTTTCTTCATTGTGGGAATCACGCAGCGCAGAGTGATAGAGCTGCATATGTTTTACAACGGAAATACCACTGAAACTCTCTATTCGGGGATGTTTGACCTTTTTAATATAAAACCTCCTCAAGCCTAATCAATATTTTTTTAAAAGAACTTTGTGTCTTAAAGTAGTTAGATTCACCCCTAACCCCAGGCTGTAACGAGTGGTGCAGGGATGGCGTCCTTTTGTAGGCCAACCCAAAAGTTAGCATAACAGGGTGCAATTTGTTTTCATTGGATTTTGAAATATTTTAGAAAATAATGTCGTAAAATCATCTTTGTGATACTCAGACCTTTGGTTCGGCAGGATAACATTCACTTATTCACACCACTTGTGACTTTTGAAGCCTAAATTCACCTCCAGAAGTAAAAAGCTAACGTTAGACTATAAAGGAACAGCAAGGTCACTGACTTCACATCACAACCGCTAAGCTAAAGGTGGCTAATGTTGGGCGATAAAGCAATTTAAATGTTTCCAACATCCTCTGAGGGCGGTACAAATTATAGACCTCTGCTTAGAAATACAAAAATCACAGCCCATTCATTTGGCCTTTCTTTCATGTTCTGCAAAGAAAAAGCAACCTCTTAATCCAGATATCTTACCATGACTCGCGCATGCATGCACGTGCACGGTGTGGCATGACCTTCAAAACAGAAAGATATGGACACAAGATGTGTGCAAATGTATTTAGTTTCCATGTGAACATGATTTAAGTGGGGGGGGGGACCTAACCTCTTCTAGGGGCATGCTACCCGGGAAGATTTTTTTTAAATATTGAAGTTAAGAGCATCAATCTGGTGCACTTTGAGAGCAACATTAGGAGACCTATGGACACATCTCTCAACACCCAGATGAAACAGAACTAGAAGCAGATTTCCTTTTTCTTTATGGATATTTTACAAATCACTCTCCTTTCAAACTGTATTCTTGTTTATTAACAACAACTGTTTTTTACTGTCATAGTATTTTATACCCGTTTGCTGTTTACTTTATTCTCTTGTTGTTGTATAACTATAATGATCGTATAAAGATGTACCTTTACCTCATTGTTGGAGAAGCTTCTTATATTCGTTAGCATAGCTAGCTAACCAGATGCTAATAACAACAAAGCTATTGACTGTACTATGATCAGTGTGACGGATGAACAGATCGCCACTGTGCTCTCAACTGTGTACGGCTCCTTATCGGTACTGCAATTTGTGAAGTGCTGGAGCAGTATTCTGGTGCTCACCGTCGGAACTGCACCCCTGTCAGACGAGACATATTCCACGTGATGACACGTTAGGCTCGTGTTGTGTTCAAGGACCCTGACCTTGGCCAGGAAAAACAGGCACTCACTTGTTTAATTTTTTTGCGGTCTAGATTTCTTTAATTTTTTTCTTTTTTGCGTGTGTTTATAAATTACCTCGAGGGCCGTACCAAATGGTCTTGCGGGCCGTATAAGACCCGGGGGCCGGAGGTTCCCCACCCCTGATATAAAGGAACTACATCACGGTCACATGACTTCACGTCACCACCGCTAAGCTAAAGGCGGCTAATGTTGGGCTATAAATTAACTACAGCACGGTCACATGACTTCACGTCACCACAGCTAAGCTAAAGGTGGCTAATGTTGGACTCTAAAGGAACTACAGCACGGTCACATGACTTCACGTCACCACCGCTAAGCTAAAGGCGGCTAATGTTTGGCTCTAAAGGAACTACAGCACGCTCACATGACTTCACGTCCCCACCGCTAAGCTAAAGGCGGCTAATGTTTGGCGGGTTGTGTTTAGTCGTCTCATTTAGACACTTGACAGCAACCGCCCTAATTAAATTCACCAGTAGGGTATTTACCATAGACTGTATGGTATTTACTCACGTATTTTATGTCGTAGAACTAAAATCTCTTCAGTTTGTGTTAACCACAGACCTTATTTCAGGCTTCTAACCAAAAAAACATAATTAAGAAAAACATTGACTTCGAGACGAAATATCCAAAAGTGTTCAAATGCTGATTGATGTCCGGGTTTTATGACTCACTCTTTTACCACATGGAATAGATACTTTTGAGCCTGTAGTCACATATGGATTGAGTAAGACACCAGCAATAAATAGACATCCATCCAACGTCCATGTCAAGATGTTAAAGTGTCAACATGTGTCGGCAAATGGTTGCATTCACTTCTCTCCTGCCTGCATTGAGAGATAATAAAACAGATGAAAGGGTCTGATAACAGATAATAAAACAAGAAACTTCAATGATCCTTTCTTGGAAAATGGGACCTTCCACTGAAACGGGATACAGTGGAAAAAAGGGGTATAAATATGTTAAACGTAAGAATATATTTGTGTAGTTTTTCCATTTTTGGCCTATAAGGGAAATTGTACTGGTATTTCACTCCCCTTCTGCCTTACTGGGTCACGTTCCCATCCCAGTAGTTGTCACTCTTCTTGACGAGTTATGTATCGTGTAGCCAAGGGCTGAGGTAACCAAAAGCTGCAGTTCATAAATAAAGTTCTTATCGGGTTAGTTATCTCCTTTCTTTACTTTCACTACTGACATGGCTTCCCTGCAGCTGTGACCTTAGAGACTTCACCTTAAAGAAAAATAAGTCTGGTGATTTGCTGTCTTTGTATGAACACCACAACCATGTGTTTGATCCGCATATATCCTGATGAGAGTGCGGAAGTACGAACACATCACACCCATCCTCAAATCACTGCACTGGCTCCCGGTCTCACTCAGGATTGACTACAAAATCACCCTCTTCACTCATCAGTGCATATATGGAAATGCTCCCTCCTACATCAAGGAATTGCTCACCCCACAAACCTCCACGAGGAACCTACGTTCAGTAAAGGCAAACCTCCTCATCCCACCAAGGACAAAACTGAAGACCATGGGAGACCGAGCCTTCTGCTCCGCTGCTCCGAGATTGTGGAATGCCCTCCCAAGCCAGCTGAGGACACCACAGACTGTGGAGGCTTTCAAAAAAGGCCTAAAAACGCATCTTTTTAGAATAGCCTTTAACTAGATTTTTAAATCCCCCACGGGCATGAATGTCACAGCTTGTATTATGTTGTTTTAATTGTTTTTTTATTGTTGTTTTGTTTCACCCTTTTTAATTTTTTAATTGGTAGCACTTTGAGTTTTGTTTACGCAAATGAAAAGTGCGCTTATAAATCAAATATATTATTATTATTATATCCTGGTTTTTTACTTCGGCCATTGATTGCCGTTCGGTCCATAAATGAGCCCCATTGTGCACTATCTTTGAGAGAATGAACAATGGCACTGTAGTCCATTGTAAGTTGATCTTTCTTACTGTCCTCCACACTCTGTAGAGCAGTGGTTCCCAACCTGGGGGGCGCGCCACCCTTGAAGTGGCGCCAAAGATCGCAGGGGGGGGGTGCCAGGCCTCATATTTAGACTTTTTTTTCTTTTACATATCATTTGTAAGGTAATACATGATTGTCACTAAATGCCTTGTCTCTACTGTACATTACAATAAAATATAAAAAATAATTGATTAATTAGTTTTAATACAAATGTGTTAAAGTTAGTAGCTATTAGAGGCATAACAAGACAGAAATGTATAATTGTTTCTTTGATAGAAATGTTTCTTCTGCCCGTAAAGTGTCCAAACCGGGCTTTTCTGGATAAGCGCATTTTTAAAACATAGTCGTTGTCCATGCCGGTTTCAGGTGGATTATTTGTCACAGTTGCTCCGATCAGATCGGTCTCCTCCATTTTGTAGATTATTTACGACTTTTGAATCCACATAAACACATCGGCAAAATCCGGTTTACTTTGAGCACGTGTTTTAAACAGTTTAATCCCTTTGTGAATTGTTTCCACTTCCGCGCCGTCCTTTAATTTCTTCATACAGCGGGAATCCACATTAATTATTCCTGAGTCCAATAACCATCAAAGTCACTCCAATAGTGCTCCTTGATTACGCTTTCATCCTCCTTTAACAAAACACTTCACATTCACCCAGTTTGTGACGGTATCTGTAGCATTTTTGAGACTTTTAAACTTTAATTACCGCTGTCCCCGTGTGTGTGTGTGTGTGTGTGTGTGTGTGTGTGTGTGTGTGTGTGTGTGTGTGTGTGTGTGTGTGTGTGTGTGTGTGTGTGTGTGTGTGTGTGTGTGTGTGTGTGTGTGTGTGTGTGTGTGTGTGTGTGTGTGTGTGTGTGTGTGTGTGTGTGTGTGTGTGTGTGTGTGTGTGTGTGTGTGTGTGTGTGTGTGTGTGTGTGTGTGTGTGTGTGTGTGTGTGTGTGTGTGGCAACTTCCAACAGGAGTCATTTGGGGGGGCTCTTGGGAAAAAAGGTTGGGAACCCCTGCTTTAGAGCACCACATGTGTATCAATCCACCACTGAAAGTAGTCCATTAAAATTGCTCTGTTTAAAAAAGTATGAATGAGCTCTTTTTTATAAAGATTTTCCTCTTTATTTTGTTGGATGGAGTGACTCTAAACTGTTTCGTTGTTGTCCCTAAGTCACCTACTATAAAACATTGTCTTTCCAGTTAAAATTCAAGAGTCTTTGACGTATTATCCTGTTGCGTCAAAGGTATTATCATATTGTATCATATCGTAAATGATTGATGAGTGTCTGTTTGCCCATGAGTAAAAGATACAATTGCTGCGCAGTTAGTGAATGAGCATGAGACAGCAAGTGTGTGAGAAAGTGACTTCGTGGAGTGTGTGGGTGAGCCAGCGAGACGGCGTTTGAATGAGTGAGTGATTCATTATTATTGATGCCGTGTGTTTCCTCTCAGTGTTACTGTAAGTGTCGCTGCAATGTGTTTAACGTTGTCTGGCAGCCAAAGGTCTGCAATCCAGTATAATGGAGCATGTTGTTGCAGCAACTGGTGTAGCAGTGTGAGAAGCTGCTCTCAGCCTCGCTGCACGCTGCACTGATCTCTGCTCACACTCCTCCTCTCCTCTTCTTCTCCTCTTTCCCTGGAGAGATGCTCGGTGTGAAGTTCCTTAAAGGTCCCCAATTATACTGTTTTTCATCAATATATTACAGCTCTCAGATATAGAACCTGTCTCTGATTGGCTGAAACACCAAACAGATTATTGCAGCATTACCCATAATCCCCTCTGTTTCAGCCCTGTTTCCAAAGTGCTGATTCTCTGTCTGTTACTTTAGATGGAAATAAGGAGCCCCTCCCCACGCCCCTCTGAGAGAGGTTTGGTTACAAAGAACTCAATGGTGCTCTAGAGGAGATTCAGGTGATAAGTTACCTTGGTTGCTGATTGGCTAATGGTTACAAAAGACGAAACATCGTTATGACATCATAAGGTGGCCAAAATCTGATCAGTGTTGTGAGTCGTATTAGTTTTGTCCTGTCAAGATCTGTCTTTGGTTTCCTGTTTTATTTTTGAAAAGTGTTCACCCCGCCTTGTCTTGTCTGTTGCTTCCTGTCTCTGGGTGTTTCTCAATGTCGAGTAAAGCTGCTCCAGAGCCACTATTTTAAGCATACTACGTCATCGAGTGTCGACGAAGGACTGTTCCAATGTCCATACTTGCAATTCTACCGAGCCCGGCGTACTTCGTTTGGAGAAATGTCGAGGCTGCACATGTGTAGACTCCGGTCTTAAAATCCCCACAATGCTTTGCGCACGGACCAATTTCCCCAAATCTGTGGCGGAAAATGTAAGACGGGGCCTCTCGTATGACGCACACTTGCTCGCCTGTTCCACTCTTCGTTTTCCGAATGCCAGGAAGTATTCTTGCCTTGCTTCTGAAGCAAGACGCTCGGAAGACATGTGCTACCAAGCAAGCATACTCGAAATTGTGTTCCCTCCTGTTTGATTATCCGATTGTGTTCACCTGGTGCCCCTGTGTTTTCTCCTCCCTCCCCACCCGTGTCTTGTTTGTGTGATTAGTCTTGTGTGCATTTTGCCTGTCGTTGTGAGATTCTTGACGTTGTTGGAAGGGTTTATGTTCTGAGTGACTTTGTGTTTTGTCTGGCCTTGCCTATAGTTCTGGAAATAAAGGATTCCTGCTTTCAACCTATGTTCTGTGTTTGGGTCCTGCTTACCGTTACCTTGCCCCCCAGCCGTGACCACCAGCTCGTTTTCAGACGGGTTTCTATATAAATGGAAGAGGACACAAAGTGAGCGAATCTTTTTCTCGGTAACTTTCAGAACCTGTTTACACAGTGGATTTTGCAGAATAGGTGACCTTTCAGAGAAACTGATAAATGATTCATGGGCAAAGTTTGTCTTTTGTCATATTTAATAAAGTTATAGAAAGGCTATATACAATTTTTAAATCGATCTCAATTGAATTACATATCACTTGTTAGACGCTTTTATCCAAAGCGACTTACATACTCAATACTGTGGACAATCCCCACAGGAGCCATTTGGGGTGAAGTGTCTCAGGGACACAACAACATGCTGACTGCAGTGGGGTTTGAACCTGTGACCCCCTGATCCAAAGACCAATGGACCATCCACTACGCCACACACCCCCAATTGCAGTAACAGAGCAACTTCATCCTCAAAGGATAAAATAGCTTTGCACACAGAACACAGCTTAAATGTCACACATACAGTAGAGAGAATGCCAACTTGTCCCACCCATCAATTGTCTTAGGCTTTATCTAAACATCCCCACCATTAAACCAGAAAACCCCCGAGTCCTTTAACCATTTTCAAATCCACCTTTTGCCCTTCCTGAAAGGTCAATCCAAACATACCAAACCAAAATGTATTATAGCCCCAAATCACAAGAATGGCCTCAAAGGGCTGTACAAAGCAAACAAAATACAAACGTCATAGCATACAAAGTATAAAAACATTATACCTCAACATTAGTATTACCATGATATGTCTGTTAAACACATATCATATAGGACTACAATGTAACCGAGTGAAAGGCAATCAGACTATACAACATAATGAATTCAACAACCTGATCTCACCAGAATGCGTGACTCCACCACGACTCCTTAACACCGCATTGCGTGGTGGAGTCACGCACTCTGTTACATTTACACGTGTCTGCGCCACGCAAACAACCCCATGTAAAGTGAATGAGGCTCTTTTGTCGTGGTGCACACACACATTTCTCCAACGTCCCGCAGTGAGCTTTTATTCTATAAAACGTTTTTAAAATCTACTTTATAGCTTGTAGTAACTCGCAGGAGGCTTCTTTCATTTTATTTGTATTCATAATAAAACATTTTTTTCGTCAGAATGTATTATGGTGCATTAGTTACGAATTTGTTGTTCTCAAAAAACAGTGCAGTGTGTGTAATACAACTGTGATTTTTATTAAATTAGTTTTTGAGGAAGGCCAGAGCTTCAGCTGTGTCCAATAGATTGTTCCCTTTAGTTAACGTTTTTTAAAAGAACATTATATTCCGATTTGATCATGTCCCCTTTATTGTATTACGGAGAGCAATGTGAGCGTCCATTCCCATTGGATAACGGAGGATTTTACACCCGGAAGTAAGTATTCTCTTTACTGCCGATTGATTTTACAGTGATATCTGCACTACTCATCGACTCAAAAACACCAGATTATCCTTGTTGATTACACAACATTGATTGGTTTAAGTTGTGTACAATGCTTTTGTAATTTCCCCCTTCGATTCGGAGAAACAAATATTTGTTCAGTTTAGGATGGCCAAAACAAAAATTCGTATCTAATGCACCATAATAGATTCTGACGAAAAATAAAAATATAGATTTTAAAAACATTTTATAGAATAAAAGCTCACTGCAGGACGTTGTAGAAATGCGTGTGTGCACCACGACAAAGGAGCCTCATTCACTTTACATTGGGGTTGTTTGCGTGGTGCCGACACGTAAATTACATTACATTACATTACATTGCATTTAGCTGATGCTTTTATCCAAGGCGACTTACAATAAGTGCGCACGACCAACAAAATACAAACTTGAAGAAAACAGAATCCTATAAGTACATCAGGTTTCATAGAGCAAAAACATTTCAAGTGCTACTCAACTGGCTTTAGATATATGTTATTTATATTTTATTAAATGTTGTCAGAAATATTACAGTGACTCACTCACCAGATATATTATCACAAAGGTTTATAGCACAATATGCACAACATAACTATCAAACACGACATACAATAGAAGGAAGGTTTGTATTACCCAAATCTAAATCAAATATGGGACAGAAAACAGTCATGTACAGAGCCATGATCAGCTGGAACTCTTTACCGGTTCACATTATTCAGGAAAATTCGAAGTACATTTCAAATGGTTGCTAAACAATTATTTAAGTATTACTGTGCCTGTGGCTATGTATGCATATATTATTATGTACACTTATTTGTATTTACTTTTGTTTGGCCTTAGGATGGCAATAATTGGATGACCATTTGAACCATGTCCTGGATGTAGGAAGGGCCAGATCCATTTCGCAGCATGTGTACCAGTGTCTTGAAGTGGATTCTAGCAGTTACCGGAAGCCAGTGGAGGGAGCGGAGGAGCGTGTGGTGTGGGAGAATGTAGGAAGGTTGAAGACCAGATGAGCCGCTGCATTCTGGATGAGCTGCAGAGGTCGGATGGCACATGCAGGTAGACCAGCCAGGAGGGAGTTGCAGTAGTCTAGGCGTGAGATGATGAAAGCCTGCACCAGAACCTGCGTGGCTTTCTGGGTCAGCTGGGGACGCATCCTCCTGATGTTGTAAAGCGTGTATCTGCAGCAGCGGGTTGTAGCAGCAATGTTTGCAGTGAAGGACAGGTTGTTATCTAGGATCACACCCAGAGTCCTTGCAATCTGAGTCGGGGAAACAACAGAGGTGCCAATGTTGATTGTTAGGTCAAGAGCGGGACAATCTTTTCCCGGAAGGAAAAGCGGTTCAGTCTTGTCAAGGTTGAGATGTCAGCTAAACAAGCAGAGATGCGTGCGACGACCTGAATCTCTGAGCGAGGAAAGGACAGAATTAATTGGGTGTCGTCAGCGTAGCAGTGGTATGAAAAACCATGCGGGCTAATGACTGATCCGAGCGAGTTTGTCTACAAGGAGAAGAGGAGGGGACCAAGAACAGAGCCCTGAGGGACCCCTGTAGTTAATTGACAAGGGTCGGACTCGGACCCTCTCCAAGTGACCCTGTAGGTGCGGTCTTTGAGGTATGAGGTGAGGAGGGAAAGTGCAGAGCCTGAAACTCCAAGTTCTTGGAGAGTGCGAAGGAGGATCTGATGGTTCACCGTGTCGAATGCAGCAGACGGGTCCAACAGGATGATGACAGAGGAGAGGGAGGCTGCATTAGCAGTGTGCAGTTCCTCAGTGACAGCAAGGAGGGCAGTTTCTGTGGAGTGACCTGCCTTGAAACCAGACTGGTGCGGATCCAGAAGGTTGGTTGTTCTGATGGAGATAGCAGGAGAGTTGTCTAAAGACAGTGCGTTCAAGTGATTTAGACAGGAACGGGAGGAGAGAGACAGGCCTGTAGTTTATAACATCAGACGGGTTGAGAGTGGGTTTCTTTAGGAGAGGGTTTACTCTTGCCTCCTTGAGACTGTTTGGAAAGTGACCAGAAGTTAGAGAAGTGTTGATGAAATGGGTGAGAAACGGTAGAATATCAGGAGCCATAGTCTGAAGGAGGTTTGAAGGGATAGGGTCCAGAGGACAGGTGGTAGGGCGGGCAGAAGAAATGAGGGTGAGTGTGTGGGTGGAAGGAGGGTCTGGTGACCCAGCGATGAGTAAAGGTGAGTCAGAAAAAGAAGAGCGAATATCATCAACCTTTTTTTCAAAGTGGTTAACAAAGTCGCTTGACAGAAGGGAGGAGGGGGAAGGGGCTTTGGGGGGGGTCCAAGAGGGAGGAGTAGATGAAAATAGTTTTTTGGGATTGGAATAGGAAGATTGGATCTTATCTTGAAAGAAAGTGCTTTTTGCCTGAGAGATCGAAGCAGAGAAAGAGGAGAGGAGAGGAGAGCCTGAGCCTCACAAAGTTTAGTGAGTCCACCACGCAATGCGGTGTTAAGGAGTCGTGGTGGAGTCACGCATTTTGGTGAGATAAAGTTGGAATTAAATGATTCATCTCTGGCCTCCGGTAGATCTTGGTCATGGATGAAGGAGCTGGAGGATCTCACATGGAGCGAGACCCTCGTTCCATCACCTGACTCCTGCTCCTCTTATGGAGGAGGAGTGTGTGCAGCCTTCCTGACCCTGGCAGAGTGAAATCTCTTCCTCTCTGCTCTCAGATATGCAAAGTGGTCCAGTGAAGTGACAACATGCCAAACGGTGTTGCTGTAATGTGGGGGGAACATGGCATATCGTCAGTCCTTGGTGTGTCTTTATTATCTCACTTAAATCCCTCTCTCAAACTTTGATTTTACGCATTATAATAACACTGCATGAATATCCTTATTTATATGGCTTGCATATATTTACGTAACCACTCAATTCCTGAAGGTTCGTATATTTAAAATGATAATATCGTATAAATAATCAAATGTGTTTTAAAAATGATTTCCCTTTCTTTTGTTTCTCACTTAGTTTGTCCCTCTCCCACAGCGACCCAAACAAAGCACTATTGATTTGAAATAGATATTCCAAATGCTTAATAAACACAGTTAAGGATGAATTGGACTAATAGCATTACTTGGGGAGTGTGTGAAAGAAACTCCCTCTGGAGCGAACACAGGGATTTTAGCCTTTGCAGACCGTTAACATGCATTAAAACCTGTATAACACACTACAGCAGAGATGGGCAACTTTGATGATGGTGGGGGCCACATCATTGATGTACTGGCCACCAGGGGGCCGCAGATTCACTTGGAACACACACACACACACACACCACACACACACACACACACTTTCCATGTGTTGTATGTAATTATTAACAAATATAGTAAGTCTGACAACTTCATTGACATTTTACAATCAAAGGGAACATCCCCAAAAAATGGGAACATCCTCTAATAAGCTCACAGAAATGTTATTTCATTTTTACAAGTGGCATGTTTGTATTGAACAGGTTATTAAACAGTGGAATAAAACTATTTTAAACTATTGGAAAGCACGGAAAATGTGTGTGTATTGAAATTAACCATTAGATGACATACCACCAACCCAGACGTTGTCTAACTTGAACCTAAGACACTTGTAGCCAGTCTCACTCTCTGCATTCCCCTTATTCCACAATAAGGGGAATGTCAACACAGACACCTGTCAGCCCGCACTCTGCTGTTCCTCAGCGCCACTCCCCCTCCCTCCCGCTGAAATTATGAATGCAAAGCGTAGTAATCATAGATAACACGGCAGGGTCCGTGACAGTTTGTTTTCATCTGATTTCAAATAAAAAAAGTCTTGGTTTTAAGAATATTAAACTTGTTTCGCCAAATTCACATGATAAATACAACCTTTAAGCTTGTAAAGGCATAATTACAAGAGGCAACTTAACATCACAGCAGGCATAACAACAGCCGCTGTTTCTTGTGAGGGTTGCCTCGGGAAACAAACACAATACACACAAATGCGTCACAGATTATTTCGCGGTATTTGAAATCATCTACGCAGCTCGCGACGTAACTAGGAGTCTAGTGGACTGTATCAGTACTACAAGTAAAACAAATATATCTTTTTTTAATTTGCCCATCCCTGCACTACAGGGAAGGTAAACCCCCAAAAGGTAAAATAGGGCCCCTTTAAAATTAAAGAACGACCATGCATTACCAACGGTTTGTTTTAATCCTGGATTATTTCGATAACATTGAAGTTCATACTCAGCTTTATGCACATTTCTTTGAACCCGCTAAGGCCTTTTAACGTCCTCTGATATCACCATGGCAAAAATACACCAGATTTTCCTCTGAAAACCACATCTTGTCCAGCTTTGACATGGTAATGAATGTTTTCAGAGATGGAGGCCTTGTATATTCCTTTCATCCTCGATCACACATAATGGCGAGGACTGTGTGATCAGGGGGAAGACCTTAGAGTGGAAGTGGTGGTGTTGGGGGGGGGGTTCATACACAGCCTCCCTCCAAAGAAACTGGATCTCAAGGGTCTCTGTTGGAGAAAACAGCGACCTAGTAATATGAACTGCGGCCTCCTCGGTCTCTTTAAAGCTCAGCAGTGTACACACAGACACATTTGTTTGGGCCGCGCTGCAGAAATCTATTACCGTCCTGCAATGTGTTTTCACCTTGTTTTTATATCCTCCGCATGGGGCAACGAGGACAAAGCAAACACTGCCTCTCCGCGTGTGATATTGCACTTGGCTCAGAACAGTATCTGAATCTGGAGATGTGTGTGTGTGTGTGTTTGGCGTCGAGAGTACATTCTCTGTGCATAAAATAATATCAGAACAGATGCTTTACATTCCAAGCGAGCAAAAATATTTTGTCCTACACCCGAGAAATCCTCCTTGTTTTCCACACGGCTGCAGCTACATTTCATGACTCTGCGACATTAGCGAGATAAGCCGACTAATTAGCTGTGAGGACCACAGATGGAAATTAGCTATTAGCTATAATCTGGCATATTGCATCTCTTCTCTTTGCTGAGATTAATGTTTTTGTATGCATCGTCCTTCTATAAATAAATAAATGAAAATAAAATAAATTAAACACTACAATTGGCACCTCTCCGTTTCTTCCAGAAAGGATGCAGCAGCAGAAGAAGAAACCAGCTTCTCTGCCAGTGTGTGGGGATGTGTTCACACCCATAGAGGGCAGCTGTGCTCTCCGCAATCTCTCAGACTAATAGAGTAACAGAGATATAATGGAGGTGTTGTGACCGGACTACATGCTCAGAAGGAGAGCATTGCTTCTGTTGCTTCAGCCTGTTGGCGTGTGTGAGGCAGAATACAAGTCGCTAATGAAGTCGGGCGTCTGCCAGAGACAATACACCGGCTTGTTTTGATGCTGAGCTCTCTTATTCCTCCTTAGCATCTCCCTCTGTCTGCCTCTATCAGAATCCCTCTCACTTAAAAGCTTTTTAACAAACATGGCTGTGCAAAAGAACAGCCATTGATTACCACTGCCTCGAATTACTCTGGATATGAATCATAATAACAGTGAATGGTCTGCTCCTGACATCGAAGTGTAAATATATATATATAAAAGAAAGGAGGTTTCTTGCAGAGCGTTGATCCACGTTGAGCTGGTCCAGGAAAAAAGACTCTTGCGGATGTAATGTGTTTTTTTCACGGAGCCGAGGCTGAACACACTGGATTTAATAATCCCAACAATATCACATTAACACTCAAGGTCTACTATTAATGGGCCCTGCATTGGCTAGCAGATAGGAAATGCTCGCCATACACACACACATACACACACACACCACACACACACACACACACACACACACACACACACACACACCCCACTGTCTTTCCGCTGTCTGTTTAATTCCGCCGCTGATAATTAGAACTCTTATATGCAGCCTCTGAAAGATTATCGAGCTTGTCAGCACCCATTACTTTACTCTGTGTCGTAAGTGAAGTGGTGCGGGCTGTGTTTCACGTCTTGCTGGGGTAAATGGAGGCAGTTTTTCCACAGGGCTAAATCTGCTTCACTGTACTGCACGTCACACATGACAGATTTTTGTTCTGCTTCCCCCATTCTTTAAAAGCCTGGAGAAAATGAGTCGCAGATAAATTAGCCACAGTTGAATGTGAGTCTGCAGCTTCGATGAGGATGTGTCACACAAGCTTCGGGTTTACGTGCAAATAAAGAAGTTATTTACTGCGAAAATATTATTATTATATTTCAAGAGATTTAACCTTCCGTTTTTACCAGAGGTGGACAAATACTCACATTATTTACTTAAGTAAAGGTAGAAATACTAAAAGTCCTGCATTCAAACTGTACTTATAAAAGTATTTATTAGCACCAAAATATACTTAAAGTACCAAAAGTACTCATTATGCAAAATGGCCCATTTAAGCACCATATCTTTTGTATTAAAATGATTTGTGCATTCATCACTTCAGTGGCACTTGGTAAAAGTGTGGGTTATTGTAATGACTTAATCTAGGAAGCCGAGCGTATAATAAGATATGATAATATATAAGTTGATTTGTATTTTGTATAGCAAGTAGTAACTAAATATGTAAACGTATATGCAGTGGAATAAAATGTACAACATTTGTTCACAAAATGTAGGGCAGTAAAAGTAAAAAGTAGCATAAGATAAAATAAGAATACTTAAGTCCCTCCATTTATAACTTGAATACAGTACTTGAGTAAATGTACTAAGTTACATTGCACCACTGATTTGAACGGCACTACAGATGTCTCAAAGCAAAGACAAACAGACTTAAAGACAGTTTCTTCCCCAGAATATATATATATATATATATATATACACATTCAAACATATTTATTTTTACTTAAACCGATATATTCCTGCACTTTAACTTCATCTGCATTTTGAAGTATGAATGCTTTTTGTTTGTATGTTGCCTTCTCCTGAATGTTGTACGTCTCTTGTTTGTTTTTTATATTTTTGATGGCACCTTAAAAAAAGGATTAGCTCTACTCATCTCATTGTACCTGCATACTGACAATAAAGGATTCTATTATATTCTCTAGTAGACTTAATTTGCCATGTGTCCAAAAAAACCAAGCTGCAGGAAGTGTTTGTCAGCAACCAATCTGGTTCGTCCCGCCTGTTGCTGCTACAGGATCTGACCTCCAGCGGAAATGAATAATGGAGCTCAAACCAGCCGGAGAACAGCAGCAGAGGAGACGGCAGGATTTATAGACTCCTGTTGAGTATTGGACTCAGGCAACGCATTGTGCATCCGCATCAGAATAGCTGTCAATCAAAATGTTAATTGGGACTTCCTGTAAATGCTGAGTGATTCGGCTGAGAAATGACAACAATAGGGACCATTTTGAACCATTATAGTGCACATATTGTTCCACATATATACTCAGCGGGACAACTCACCATTCATGTCTGCCTTCTGCTGTGACTCCTGCTTCAGGGAGGTCAGACGTCAACAACTGAAGACCACCCATTGTTCTTATAGAGGCACAGAGAGGGCAAAAGTACACACATCCTTTACTCAAGTAGAAGTACAGGTACTCGTGTTTAAAAATACTCTGGTGAAAGTAGAAGTACTGACTAAACTTCTTTACTCAAGTAAAAGTAAAGAGGCTTTGAAATGTACTTCAGTAAAAAGTACCCATAACTAGCAGCTGTTTTAAAGAGTACCTGACCTCCCTTTATATTAACAGAACAATAATGTCATTGTACAGGTATTTGTGTTCAACATGTAAGAAGTAGAAAGTACAGGTATTTGGGTTCAACATGTAAGAAGTAGAAAGTACAGGTATTTGGGTTCAACATGTAAGAAGTAGAAAGTACAGGTATTTGTGTTCAACATGTAAGAAGTAGAAAGTACAGGTATTTGTGTTCAACATGTAAAAAGTAGAAAGTACAGGTATTTGTGTTCAACATGTAAGAAGTAGAAAGTACAGGTATTTGAGTTCAACATGTAAGAAGTAGAAAGTAAAAAGTCATCAGAAAATAAGTAGTGGAGTAAAGTACTGATACCAGAAAAATGTACTCAAGTACAGTAACACAGTATTTGTACTCCACTACTTCCCACCTCTGCATTATGTATCTAAATATAATCCAGACTTGAGGAACATTTGACTAGAATCGACATGGAACACATGACGTGTTGGTTCATTCATCATCTGGTTCGGTACCCGGTCCACAATGCGTGAGATTGAGAGGATTGACTTCTGAGTTTTTTGTAATAATCTTCAAAATGTCCTCATCATTCATACTTGGTCCCATGCTTGTTTTTTGGATATTAACACATATCTGCATGATAGAATATAAGCTTCCAGGTCCTGTGGCTATGCTTTATCTATTTTACGTTCATGATGGACGTCTTGAATTCAATTGTAATTGATTGAGCCTTGCTTGTAATAGTCTTCTACTCCTAGCTTTTGTTTAGTCTGTCGACGCTTGTTTTTTTTGCATTCAAACTAATATTAGGTAATCATGCCAAAAAGTTATCAATGCAATTCACCATCTTGCTATATGTACTGTTTCAACTACTGTGATGGCTCAAGGTGCTCTGTTGACGACATGAAACTGGACCAAACCCATCAAATGTCAGAATAAATGTAAGAAGTTATTTGAGTCGACGACGCTGAGATGATCTAGAAACCAGTGTGTCCAGCAGAGAGCATTGAGGAATGTTTTTCAACTGTTATTGAAATGTAAAAAGTCCTGCTTTGTATTGTGTATTCATCTTATAGTCCACTAAGACGCAATGGCATGTCGCTAATGTAGATGTTAAACATGTGTGTGCATTGCCTTTGCACATGCAAGCAAAGGCAATTTAGATGGTGATTATGCTGGACTGAATGGATTCCACTGTCAACTATCTGCGTTTCAAAACACCGCTAAGACCTGACCGTACGTCTATAATTTGCAACCCACTTGATAAGACCCTGTTAGCTCCAAGGTAGCTGCTTATTTCAAATATAACCTATTTTATTTCAAGTTTGCTCCATCGGGGTTGGCACGGAGTGAGCAGTCCTGCAGGATCGGGATAGATAAACAACCACAGCCCTTGTTTCCAGTGAGAAGCAGAGTGTTGATGCTGCCTGCCACCAACTACTCAAGAGGGAGAAGCACGAGATGGAGAAGACCCGCTTACTGCTCCCCAATCCCCAATCAACACTTCCATCTTCTCTCCTTCTGCTCACACTTACTCCCTTCCTCATCTTTCTCCTCCAATAGTCCAGCATCCTTCCACTCCTTGTTCCACCTCCTCTTGTTTAAGACCCCTTCCTCTTGCAGCCTGAGGGCGCCTTTTCAATTGGATGTAACTCATGTGGCTAACGACACCAGCAAAAAGTGAAAGACGTGATGATGGATGGATGGATGGACTTTTATTAATCCTCGTGGGGAAATTGTTTCTCTGCATTTGACCCATCCTGTGTTAGGAGCAGTGTGCTGCCATTTTGAACGGCACCCGGGGAGCCGTGTAGGGACATCTCGGTAGCACTTGGTCTTGCCCCGTGATATGTATTTCCTCTCCTGCAAACACATAGAAGTGCCACATCCTATCCTGTAAAGGAAATGTTGCATGAGCTTTTCTTTGCTTGTGAGGGTCATTATGTATCACTGCGCTATGAGTACTGAGAAACGCTTTGACAGCTCGTGGCTACATCATCGATGCTTCTATTCTGAATATGAGACATTACCTACTCTACTGGCTGGTCTGCTTTGCTACCGTGCAATGGGTTACACTCCTGTCGTCCCGTCTTCCTCTGCCATCTATCTGTCCCTTCTCTGTTATCGTCGTTTTTGTAGTGCTTTCTTTTTAGTCCGTGCTTTGCCACGTAGACCAATAAAACCAGAACACATTATTGTATCATTTCAGGAGCGTTTGGTCCTACTGCAGCACAGAGTGAGTCGGCACAATGTGGATTGTTTACCTTTTATGTAATAGCTTGGAATATTTATGCAGCTCCAACTTTGGGCGCTGCCAATCTGCGGTGCAGCCTCTGCCTCTTCACGGTGTTTACCGCTGCTGGATGCGTTCCAGACTGAGACGTACGGCTGAAAGCTTAAATAGATGTCAGAAATGTCTGCAGTTGCACTTTCTATCGGGAGAATTCAATACGGTGCCACTTTGTTGGCCGTGAAAGGACAGGCGTGGGATATAAATGGAGCGAAATGCACTGAATGTGCAAAAATATTTGCGACATGATATTGAGTTGCAGCCCCTTTTGTGAAAGTCGAGATATTGTCAGGAAGTCAAAAGGGAATAATGTTTTTTACCTGAATTCACCTCATTTTTGTAATAATTTATTTTATATATGTTTGAGTCACAACTCCTGAATGACTGTTGTGTCTGAGTGTTCAACGTCCAATCAGAGAGCGGGACATGACATTACATATCGAACATTAAAGGTTGGAAGCTTTGCAGACTGGGAGCTAAGAAAGGTGTGTGTGTGTGTGTGTGTGTGTGTGTGTGTGTGTGTGTGTGTGTGTGTGTGTGTGTGTGTGTGTGTGTGTGTGTGTGTGTGTGTGTGTGTGTGTGTGTGTGTGTGTGTGTGTGTGTGTGTGTGTGTGTGTGTGTGTGTGTGTGTGTGTGTGTGTGTGTGTGTGTGTGTGTGTGTGTGTGTGTGTGTGTGTGTTACAAATCAGGGACAATACAGTTGCTTTTTGTTTGCATTTTTGAGTGCCACAGACGAGGGGTCGTGGTGGGGAAGCGTTTCACGGAGCATTAAGTCCGTCTGAAAGGGTTTTTTCTGTCTCTGAGAGCACACTGCGCTCCAGTTTTCATCATGAATCACCATTTCCATTTCTCTAATTCTTTCCATCTTTTGTTGCAAGCAGCAGACTTGGCAACTATTGTTTGACAAGTTGCTCTTGCCAAAAAACGCTGTGTGTGTGTGTGTGTGTGTGTGTGTGTGTGTGTGTGTGTGTGTGTGTGTGTGTGTGTGTGTGTGTGTGTGTGTGTGTGTGTGTGTGTGTGGGAGAGTTAGCGACTGGCTAATCCATAAGCCATAATGGGAGACTGCTGGCTTTTAATGCCACATCAATAGGACACATTTATTTTTTGCCTGTATCCATCTCCCAAGTTTTTAGAGGTTGTATTTTGAAGTTAAATGGAAGTACTAACATTTTATTTTGGCTGCTGTTTAAAATATTTTGCAGTTTGACATTCATGCATTTTGTGTTTGTATCATGTCGGGATTTGTGAGAGTCAGCCATGAAAACTATTATACATAATTCACAGACCATTTACATGCACACAAATCTATATAACACACTATAGGAAAGGGAAACCCCCCAAAAGCATAACGGTGAGAAAAATAAATGAAAGTCTTAAAGGATTTTCTGCAACAGCAGCATTACGCTTCTTATTAATCGCTACGCCCAAAATGAATATTTAATGTGTGAGGAAGGAGCAGGAGACAATAGGTCATGGAGTCAAAAGTAGAGATCCATTTTATTAAATGTCTTCAATAGTTTGGAGATTGGATCTGCAGTCTACGGAGAGTCATTTCTACACTGAAGCGAATCACGGCAGACACTTCAAACCCATTGAATCCAGCCTTCAAGGCACTTTTTATCCGTTTCCATTATGCCTCGGCTGATTTTTGGTTGTGTGGGGAATTGTTTCTATCAAGGTGAGCTTTAGTATTCACCATTCATAAGAACACCAGTCAAACAGACGCTGTGAGTGGCTGAAAGGACGAAGCAACAGGACTTCGTTGGTTATTCTGTCTCCACATAAAGGGTTTACAATATGGTTGTTACTCCTCAGCGGAAATCCAGTAAGACCCCCCACCTCCACCCCCACGATCCCTTTATCCCATTAGCCGTAAACTCGGGACCTCTGATCAACCATGCAAGGTCACCGAGTGTCAACATACATTGCATTCAGTGTTTGTTTCTGCGCAGCAAAGGTCCGTTAGCCTTTAGATAAATGATGCAACAAAGTTCTGGCAAACTATTCAAACGTTAAGGTCCCCTATTGTACCATTTGTAGGCATATATTATAGGTCTATATGTCTATGAAGTGTTTTGCTCGAAATACCAAACAGATCACACATTCTAGCCATGCCTCATACCCCTCTATTTCAGCCCTGTTAGAGAAGTGCTGATTCTGGGTCCGTAGCTTTTAAAAAAATATATATATATAACGCCATGACCGCAGCAAATCTGGATCAGCTCCGTTGTTCTCCCATTTTTAGAGATGTGGGTACGGAGGAAAAAAGACGGTTCTGTTTTCTGACACACCGGGGACACATATGTATAAAAGACATCAAAAAGTGCATTTTGCATGATAGGAGACCCTTGACTTCTTCGCTTACGTGCCGAAAGTAAGATAAAAACTTGGATTTCAGTCTCTTAAATCTGTCTTATCATCATAAAAAAACGGTAAAAGCAGTATTAAAGAATGCCTACTAAGTTTAAGGTGGGGTCGGTCATTTTGGAGAAACCGGCTCGAGTGTGCTAGATTTAGAAAATAAACAGCCGGAAAAAATCTGCCACTTCCTCACAGAGCCCCTCCCCCAACACACACGAACGCGCACATGACCAATGAGGGCACGAGATAAGTTTGTGCCCCGATGGATGGCTGACAGGCAGGGAGGCCATCCAGTTACTTTAGCCGGCTCAGATGATTGGTCGTGCTTTTTACGGCTTCCACAGATGACGTTTATTTATGGATTTGTTGTCAAAGCACTTCAGATATTCATTGCTATCGGGATGTTAAGAGCATTCCATGGAATATAACAACAAGTGTATCTCGAGCCGGTTTCTCAAACTTACCTACCCCACCTTTAAGAGTAAGCTCAAAGAAAAGCTGACACTTTACCTCTTATATTACAGAAAATAAACAAAGTTACAATGCAGATGTAATCAGTAGCCCCCTAACACTTTGCATGGGAACATGTTTGTCCCCTCCCTCCGGTGTGTGTGTGTGTGTGTGTGTGTGTGTGTGTGTGTGTGTGTGTGTGTGTGTGTGTGTGTGTGTGTGTGTGTGTGTGTGTGTGTGTGTGTGTGTGTGTGTGTGTGTGTGTGTGTGTGTGTGTGTGTGGGTGTGTGGAACCATCATTGATAAAGAAGCCAGATCTCCCTGCAAAAGACCTCCACGTTACGTCAGCTGTCAGGAACACTCAACCTCCGGCCTCTGAGTCTGAAGCTGCAGACAGGCAGGATTACCAGGGGAGCTGTTTCTGAAAGCTAGACATGAGGCAGGTTCGGATGCAGCATGTGGGGAAATCAATGCAGTGAATGCTGAAGATGAAGGATGTGACCCATTCTGTATCAGTCTGACTATTTGCTGTCTTTTATTATTTAAAGTATAGCGAGGCCCTATGTTGGGGTTTTCCCTTTCCTCTTGTGTGTTACCAGTTGAACATGTCCTCTCACTGATTGTATGTTTTGTACACAGTCTTCTCTGTTTGCATGATAACTATAGAACGTGGCACTTTAAGTCGTTTTTAGCATTGTCACTAAATTGCTTTTGCAGTTGAAGGTCTTGATCTGACATTTCTAAATAATAAGTGTTTCTCAGCTACAGCTATGAACAGTTTCTTTCTTAACACACGCAGCGGGAAGATTAGTCACTTGACGGGGATGTTGGGATGCAAATCATATTCAGAACGAGTTTTATTTTTTAACTTCGACAATTATAGTCGAAGGGTTCTTGAGATATATATGTTTTTAAATGGATCATTTATTTTACTCTTTAACTACTTATTCTATTCCCTGTATTTAGTTTAACGATAAATAATTAAATACACACAACACACGTTTCTCATCCTGAAGACCATGCTGACAAAAGTGATGGAAACTAAAACATATGATTCGACAAAGACATGTTTTCATTTTATTATCGTTGAGTCTAAATTGTGTATTTTGCACTTTAATTGTGCCAATAAGTGTGGGTGCAGTGAGATAAGTGTGGGTGCAGTGAGATAAGTGTGGGTGCAGTGAGATAAGTGTGGGTGCGGTGAGATAAGTGTGGGTGCAGTGAGATAAGCGTGGGTGCAGTGAGATAAGCGTGGGTGCAGTGAGATAAGTGTGGGTGCAGTGAGATAAGTGTGGGTGCAGTGAGATAAGCGTGGGGGCAGTGAGATAAGCGTGGGTGCAGTGAGATAAGCGTGGGTGCAGTGAGATAAGCGTGGGTGCAGTGAGATAAGCGTGGGGGCAGTGAGATAAGCGTGGGTGCAGTGAGATAAGTGTGGGTGCAGTGAGATAAGTGTGGGTGCAGTGAGATAAGCGTGGGGGCAGTGAGATAAGCGTGGGTGCAGTGAGATAAGCGTGGGTGCAGTGAGATAAGCGTGGGTGCAGTGAGATAAGTGTGGGTGCAGTGAGATAAGCGTGGGGGCAGTGAGATAAGCGTGGGTGCAGTGAGATAAGCGTGGGTGCAGTGAGATAAGTGTGGGTGCAGTGAGATAAGTGTGGGTGCAGTGAGATAAGCGTGGGGGCAGTGAGATAAGCGTGGGTGCAGTGAGGCCTGACTACTGAAGCCAATTGAACATCGTTCTTTGTGTAGGTTAACACATACGAATAATTTGTCTTGGTGTAGATGGAGGATACATAAACACAGTTAAAGAACATAAAAAGTAAGACAAACAACCATACAATCAAAACAGCTTATATCATATTATACTCAATACATTCGGGATTTTGGACAAAGAAAAAAAATGTTTCAATCAATGAATGCAGAAACCAATCAGCAGGTTAATCTGTAACTGTTAATCTGTTTGTGTCTTAGCCGGCCCTCGTGTCTTTATTTCAGCTTTCTCAAAATACTCTGTAGAACAAAGTCTGCGTTGGACCAGCAGTGTGTGTGTGTGTGTGTGTGTGTGTGTGTGTGTGTGTGTGTGTGTGTGTGTGTGTGTGTGTGTGTGTGTGTGTGTGTGTGTGTGTGTGTGTGTGTGTGTGTGTGTGTGTGTGTGTGTGTGTGTGTGGTCTAGCATTACTATACTTGTGGGGACCTACATCTGTTTACATAGTCACGTGTGGGGACTGGCTTCCCTTATGGGGACAAATTGGAGGTCCCCATAAGGGGGATCATTAATTTTAGGGTGAAGACTTGGTTAGGGTTAGGGTTAGGCATGTGTTGGTTATGGTTAAGGTTAGAATAAGTCTCCAGGAAATGCATGTAAGTCAATGTAATGTCTCCTGAAGTGTGTGTGGTGTGTGTATGGTATGTGTGTATGTGTGTGTGTGTGTGTGTGTGTGTGTGTGTGTGTGTGTGTGTGTGTGTGTGTGGTGTGTGTGTGTGTGTGTGTGTGTTGTGTGTGTGTGTGTGTGTGTGTGGTGTGTGTGTGTGGTGTGTGTGTGTGTGTGTGTGCTGGCTGCTGAAAATGGAGTTCAGAGTGGCTCCTCCGACCCCTCTGAGCTCCATTTTCAGCAGCCAGCACACACACACACACACACCCCGTGGGGGGGCTGTCAGTTAGGCGAGCAGGGCCTCAGCCGGGGAGCAAATTGCTTTTTAATCGATCATATTCCCAGTAAAAGCCACTCGCATGCTTTGCTTTCTATTTCTGGAAGCTGCCTATCTGTGCTCAGTGAGAGTGGGAGAAATTAGACAGCTGTGTTGGCTGACCACTTCAAGTCAGTAAAAAACAGAATCCTGTTGTCCATGCTTCTCTTAAGTCTCGGCTTGTGTGGATGTAGTTTTTTACTCATTAAAATCACTACAAAGACCGTACAATACTCCTGTGGTTATGAATGATACGAGGGCCGATGGCAAGCTGTTCCTTTGTATCCGAGGAGTGATTCCAGGGCAGGGAAACACGAGTATCACACACTCTTCGATAAGCAACAAACAAGAGAAACCTTCCCCATCATTAAACACCGCCGAGCTACATGTCCTGTGCTTTTATAGAAGCCCAGCAATGCTGTAATGTGATCTCAGCTCCAATTTCAGCATCTATTTTCAGAGCGATGCCCAGTGTTGAGTCTCACACCGACAGAAGCTGCTGTGAGGCGCTAATACATCATGACTCAGACCAATGAGTGTTGGATCCAGGTTGTAAGATGCTGTTGATTCACTAATCTCCCCCTCGGGGCTCTTGAAAAGGAAGTTTAATTCTAATGTGTTGTTCTTCCCATAAAGCATTGAACCCCCATCTGTGATAACGCCTCGGTGAATGAGGACGTCGCCGCTGTCAGTTTCCCCTCCTAGGAATTATAAATGTCGTCACTTTTTCAACAAGACAGGTTCAAAACATTAGCTAGAATTTATTTTTTGGGGTGTGCTTTTTTCTTTCTCTGCAGTGCACCAGAAAATGTATGATTATTTTAAATGAGCTTGTAAAAGTCGCAGAGCCAGGACCTACATTAGAAGTAGCACAGTGACTGTATGAAGTCATAGTTTTCTGGATCAGCCTCTTTTTTTTGTACGGAGGCTTTAAACTCAGAGCAAGCTGCAACTAAAAGCAAATATACGGCCCCAATACCAGCAACACATGCGGTGTTAAGAAAAACAACCCTCGTTTATCACAAGCTGTCAAAAGGGTTATCAATTTATCTACTCAAGGTCTTCTTCTTTGTCAGTTATTTAGAAAGAGAATATTTATAGAAATCTTAAGTAAAGAGGTAAAAATGAAACATGGTTTACACGTAGAGAAGAGACAATGGGAGGGATGAAACCCACATGCAGAGCACACAGTGACATGTGTTCTCTGCTTTTAACCCATCCTAGTACCAGGAGTCTAGTACCTGGAGCAGTATGTACTATTGTACAGCGCACGGGGAGCAATGGGAGTGGGGGGGGGGAGGGGGGTGTCTGGTGCCTTGGTCAAGGGCACCACGGCAGGGCAGGAGGTGAACTGGGACCTCTCCAAGTAGAAGTCCACACTCCAAATAGGTCTGGTCGGGGACTTGAACCGGCGACCCTACGGCTCCCAGTCCAAGCCCCTACTGACTGCCATAGATTTAGTCCCTAATTTTACTCTCAAAATGGACCAGATTGATGCATTTAACTTCAACATTTAAAAAAACATCTTCCCGGGGGAGCTTGCCCCCAGACCCCCCTAGAGGAGGTGAGGTCCACCCCCTGTTAAATTGTCTCACCCACATTGAGGATGCTTCCTACGCCCATGTTTTATGTTTTATCCACACTCCATATTTTAGGTCTGGTCGGGGACTTGAACCGGCGACCCTACGGCTCAAGCCCCTACGGCTCAAGCCCCTACGGGCTGAGCCACTGCCGGACAGTAGTACTACCTTCTCATTTGCAAGTGCCTTCTTCATTTGAAGTCTTAAAAACAAGCATATTTAAAACATGTGTGTAATAAGTTCCTCCACAACATGTTCTAAATGTTGGCGTGAATTTAACACCCAAAATGAAATCATATGTAACACCGTCGGAAAGTGCATGTTGGAGAAGTAGTGTCACCGCCACACTTTTTGGTCTTGTTTGATATTTGGAGAAACATGCAGCATATTCTGGAGTTACAGATCCCTTTCTCTTTTGTAGTTCTCTACTTGGGTGACCTTCCAGAAGAAATGACGGGGAGTAATAAATACCTTTTGAAAATGTTTACTGTAGCGGTAAACAAAGCTATTACTCGTAAGTGGTTACAGGCCGAATCTCCTTCAATAGATCTTTGGATTGAGATCATTGAAGATATTCATGACATGGAGAGATTGACTTAAATATGACACAGCTCGATGGTCTAAATCAGGGGTGGGCAACTTGGATGGTGGTGGGGGCCACATAATGTATGTACTGGCCACCAGGGGGCCGCAGATTCACTTGGAACACACACAAGCCATTTTTACATGTTACTTGGGCCATTTGCCCATCCCCGCTCTAAAATACATTACTTGTTAGACGCTTTTATCCAAAGCGACTTATATACTCAATACTGTGGACAATCCCACAGCAGCAATTTGGAGTATTCACAACGACATGCTGATTGTAGTGGGGTTTGAACCTGTGAACCCACTGATCCGAACACCAACGCACAAACCGCTGCGCCACACGCCTCCAAATGGTTGAAATATATCTCGAAATAAGTGTGATTGTAGATATTCCTTGCTCAACTACTGTTGGAAATGCTGAATGTCCGAACCTTGTTTAATTGTGAACAATATTACACCATACATTGATAAACCACTGTCCATCATATAGAAGTGTACTTCCTCCAAACTGTAGAATACTCGCTGGCTGGCAACTATTTGTTGTAATGTACTTGTTGATGTGTTGTTCATCTGAAAAAAAGGGTGTGTCAAGCTCTCAGGGATACTGACATATCTCAGCTCATTTTGCTTTAACATCTCCAAAATGTAGCGTCTCTGGAGTCCTTTTGATTTTGGCCTTTCACAAACTGTATTGGCTTCTCTGCTCGCATAGCTGTCATTCACGCTGAGGACATGTCACCACTTTTGTAAATGGCTGTCTTTCAAGAAAGACAAAAAATGCATGAAATATTATTAACTAACAAATGAAAAAGCTTTCAGAGGAAACTACAACAATAGATTTTGATTGGACTTAATGTTTCTGGTTCTCATAGGTTGGTAGGTGTATTCATCATCTCATGTAACTCTCAAGAAACATAGAAAGAAATAGGCGTATTTCCTAAAATATCAAACATGTATTTGTGGTAATAAACATACATATAAACATTCTCTTTCTGTTATTTTCAGGTGAAGCTTCTCCAGTGCGGCTCTGCTGTGATAAATGTCAGCCTGTCCTGATTCTTGCATGGGTTTTTCTCTTCAACCAAAGGTAAGTACTTCCTCTTCCCTTAGATCAGTGTTTCTCAAACGTTTTTCATACTAAGGACCACTTAACCAATAAAAAAACACTCGAGGACCACAAATCAAATATCCAAAAACACATCGGTTTTTACAAATCGCCTGAAGATGGTACTCACAAGTGGCAACATGTGTGATGAAGGTGTTTATCTGGGCTGTATCATGCAATCGAAAGTGAAACTTAAGCTCGTTCCATTGCGGAGATATTAGCGCGAGAGTGCGAAAAACTTTAATGAATTAATTCATTTCAAATGTGAAATGTTACCAATATACTCACGGACCACTAGGGGGCGCTCACGGACCACCAGTGGTCCGCGGACCACACTTTGAGAAGCACTGCCTAAGATGCATAAGTGGGTCTTTTTTGACCCGGTGAGTATCTTTGTAATGACATTTTTTTAACATTTAATATTCCAGCTATTCCATTGGATATCATGCCATTAAAAATTTAAATTCAAATTTTAAGAAATTGCAGTTTTTGTATTGCTACCCCAAGCTTCCATAAGTGGGTCAAAAATGACCCCCATGCACTTTCTATGGAATTTCGTTTATCTTTCAAAATGTAATTTTTGTTTTTTCTTCTAAAATTATAAATAGTGACACATTAAATAGAAAATATTTCTAGTGTGATTTTTTTTCTTAACCAAAATGACAAAAATGGCATAAAAACACATTATTCTAATACGGGTCATTTTTGACCCACTTATTGAAGAGCGTAGGGTCCAGTCACTCTAAGGGCATCGAAGGGTTAACAGGTGTTTTATTATGACCTTTGACCAGTGGGTTAATATATCAGGTTGCATTGGCCAGCATCTATTTAATATACTTAACATGTCTGCAAATATGCTGAAAATCCCCAGAAAACTGTAAAAGACAGCACATTATCTAGTAAGACAGGACATGTGTTTTAATGATGGGCTCATACACCTTACGACTGAGGAAAAGATGACTTTGGTTTCTTGTTTTCTTACAGTAAGTCCAACAGTGTGTTCAATTAACAGGCTCATTTCCAAACACTGGATATGAGTAGCTTGAGTACTTTGTTTGGCTACGATGACTCTGCGATTGCCATTGAGAATGAAGTGGATAAGCTACGTCTCCACTCTATATTATATTCTATATTGTTGCATCGACTCAGTTGTCTTGTCTCTTATCCATCAGAGAGAAACCATTATTTATTTTATTTGTATTATCATACATTTTACCTCCTTGTGTCTATTGACGTCATCAAATGTTTCATTTTGCTGCATGTACCTTTTAAAGTTCTTACAAATAATCTGAGGGGAATTTCTTGTCGTTTGTTTTAAACTTGTGATGTGTAGTTTTGTAAAGCACTTTGAGCTGCACGTGTTATAGGAAAAGTGCGATATAAATAAAGCTTTATTATTGCTTTTACATCCACAAGAAAACATCAAATGAAAAGCATAAAATTAACGGCGACAATATCCACTGTCATATTGATTTTTGGAAGACTTTAAAAGTAACTGCTGTGTGTCTCGAGATCATTCCTGGGTTGCTCTTGTCTTCCAAAGTCATGATGTTTCTCTTTCAAAGAGGTTACGTTTTTCTGCCACCTGACTACAATTCAGGCCGTGATGTTGCCCGGGAGCTGAAAACTGAGGTTGAACCTATTTGTGCAAGCTCTGCTCTCGGGAAGAAAAGAAGAAGAAAAGCAGTTCAGCAAATGGTCAGCGTTTTCTTTGGTCACTTTGACAAGCGGACTCTCTTTAGCCGCTGATTTACAGGAACGCTGAGTCTCTACATTATGCTGCTCCTTTTCTGCCCCTGAGAGGTATCTGGTTCCTGGCAGCTTAAAGCGGTCATTGGCGTCTGACAAGTGGATTCTGGTCAGGTGTTGTTTCTGTCTCCGTCGTGTACTTTTTGTTCGATGGGACTGAGTTACTGCCAGAGATGGCAAAAGGACACACGTCCTTTACTCAAGTAGAAGTACAGATACTCGTGTACTCTGGTGAAAGTAGAAGTACTGACTAAACTTCTTCACTCAAGAGGCTTTGAAATGTACTTCAGTAGAAAGTACCAATAACTAGCAGCTGCTTTAAAGAGTACCTGACCTCCCTTTATATTAATAGAACAATAATGTCATTGTTAGCTAATGAATGTTTCCATGCTGAACAACGGCAACATGACAACGTTTCCATTGGTCCCTCTTCTTTAGAGAAGACCAGGAAGTGATGGATACACGGATCGTGTTCAAATCAATAGGCAAGCAATGCCTCTAAATAATAATGACCACGCACCAAACACACATTCAGACTAAAGGAACCAGCTGTTTGGGAAATGAGAGAAGTAGAAAGTACAGGTATTTGAGTTCAACATGTAAGAAGTAGAAAGTACAGGTATTTGAGTTCAACATGTAAGAAGTAGAAAGTACAGGTATTTGAGTTCAACATGTAAGAAGTAGAAAGTACAGGTATTTGGGTTCAACATGTAAGAAGTAGAAAGTACAGGTATTTGTGTTCAACATGAGAGAAGTAGAAAGTACAGGTATTTGAGTTCAACATGTAAGAAGTAGAAAGTACAGGTATTTGGGTTCAACATGAGAGAAGTAGAAAGTACAGGTATTTGAGTTCAACATGTAAGAAGTAGAAAGTACAGGTATTTGTGTTCAACATGTAAGAAGTAGAAAGTACAGGCATTTGAGTTCAACATGTAAGAAGAAAGTACAGGTATTTGAGTTCAACATGTAAGAAGTAGAAAGTACAGGTATTTGTGTTCAACATGTAAGAAATATAAAGTACAGGTATTTGTGTTAAACATGTAAGAAGTAGAAAGTACAGGTATTTGGGTTCAACATGTAAGAAGTAGAAAGTACAGGTATTTGTGTTCAACATGTAAGAAGTAGAAAGTACAGGTATTTGAGTTCAACATGAGAGAAGTAGAAAGTACAGGTATTTGGGTTCAACATGTAAGAAGTAGAAAGTACAGGTGTTTGAGTTCAACATGTAAGAAGAAAAAGTCGTCAGAAAAATAAGTAGTGGAGTAAAGTACTGATGAAAGATGTACTTAAGTACAGTGACGAAGTATTTGTACTGCAATACTTACCACCTCTGGTTACTGCGCTGGCTCTTCTTGAGGGAGCCGTCCATCAACGGACATGCAGTAATTGAAAGTAATGGCACAGTAGATTAACACAACTCTACCACCTCCTTCGGGCGATGATTCTCTCCCGGTCAGTGCCTCTACTATTCATCGTAGGACTTCTGGGAAAAACACTGGGTTCTTCCTCCCTATCACGTGATGCCTCGCTGACTGTGTGCTTTTTGAAGTGATGAGCTAAATCACACTCGTTGTTAGTTTTGTTTATGAACTCTAATTTCATTTCCCACCTCTTCAAAGCCTTAGCAATCGTTATTTTATGATTCATCAAGGAGAGAATAATTGGCCTTTCTGTGCACCGGCTGTTAATCGGCTTCAAAGGAGGTAAAATAACGGACATTCAATCAATTGGTCCTTCAACACCCTGCTGTTATCCCGCCAGTCATTCCACGGAGGATGCTTGTTGTGAATTAGAGCATGTGTACATTTCTGTCTCAAAGCTATTTTGTTTTCCCTTCTGCAAACCTCCTGAGAGTTATCATTATATAACATTGCTTTGCACGAACAAATAAGGTTGTGATTGCAGAGTGTAACCTATTTGAATATGACTACATCATATACAATACGTAATCGCAGTGAACATCAAGTTCCCCCTGTTGTGATATTAACATAATGTATGTCGACTTTCATGGCACATAAAATACAATGCTGTTATGAATGCACACATTTTCTTCAGCTTACAAATATGTTTAACTGTCCATGTCATATCTGAGGAAAGTTATATTTCTGACTGATGCTCATATTTAATTTTAAGGCATTTTTCGGCAGATAACGATGAAGAGCCGATATCATTGTGCAGGGTTTTGTCTGATACTTCTGACGTGCGCCTTCATATCTAAATGCAGAATTCCCCCCCCCCTGTAGAATGTTAAAGTGATGCCAGAAAACATATTTCTGTTCGTCAAAAACTGTATAATTACTCAAAAAATATGAAAACCCTGTCAAATGTGTGCAACTCGATTTTGACAGGATAACAACTGGTGACTTCTAGAATTGTGTGAGTAACATTCTGTTTTTAGACTTCTCTGTTTCAGTGTGTGTACTCTGTATAAATGCTCTGTAGTTGATCTGATTTAAATTGGGATTTTAAATCTCAAAACCGCTACAGTATTTGTCAGGCAGAAACTTGGGACAAGTAATTTGACTGAAACCTTAAAACTGAACTAACTGACTGCTAGGGTTAACTTTGATTTAAACATTTGTAGAATACTAAGAACTTTATTGAGTAGGTGTAACTGTATTAAGGGTTAAACTCATAACTTTATAATTTAGGGTTTAATGTGATTGACTTAAAAGACAATAACAACTCAGGAGGAAGCCAGTCTAGATTTCCTTTTGAGGGCCACCAGCTGCAGAGAGTTAACAAATTAAAAGGACGTGGCCCCACAGCTGTGAGAACTCAGCAATCAGGTTTCCATTTTAGGTAGCACTTTCCAGGAGCGTCAGCGTCAGACAGACGAAGACAATAGAGTCCTGCGGGAGTCACGAGGTTGGCAAAGAGGAGGCAAATCCTACTTTGATTGAGCTAAGTATCGCTGGTATTTTATTTTAATTTGGTTGTTTAGCCCCTCATGCTATAATCATGTGTATTTTCTCCATTCCTGTTCATGTGTCTTCTCACAATTATCACTGGCCCCGTGTATCTCGTAATCGATATAACCGGCCTGCTCTCGTCTATCCCACGTGCTCCACTGACATCCAACATCTAGTTTCAGGCGGCCTGTGGAACTGCCAGTCAGCTGTTCCTAAGGCTGACTTCATCTCTGGCTACGCTTCCCTGCAGTCTCTGGATTTCCTTGCTCTCACTGAGACGTGGATTACTCCATCCAACACATCCACCTCAGCAGCTCTCTCCACAGCATATTCCTTCTCCCATACACCCAGACCCACTGGCAGAGGAGGTGGCACTGGTCTCCTGCTCTCTCCCAAATGGAGCTTTTCCCTCTTCAAGCTACCTAACTTCACTCCTTCCACCTTTGGATTCCATGCCCTCACAGTAACCCATCCTAAGCTGTACTACTACTATCCTATACAATTAACCATTGTTGTTCTCTACCGTCCACCAGGCGCCTTGGGGGACTTCTTGGAGGAATTAGATCATCTCCTCTCACACATCCCTGAAACTGGCCCTCCTGCTGTACTTCTCGGAGACTTCAACCTCCAGACGGGGAAGATAGACAAACTAACATCTCTGTTAACCGCCTTTGCTTTCTCACTGTCTCCGTCCCCACCAACTCATAAAGCTGGCAATGTCCTTGATCTCATATTCTCAAGGAACTGCACTACTTCTAACCTCTCTGTAAACCCGCTCCACACCTCTGATCACTTCTTCATTTCATTCTCTCTACCCCTTTCCAAACATAATGAACTAATCTCTTCTCATCCTGCACCTGTCCGCCGTAACCTTCGTTCCCTCTCCCCCTCTACCTTTGCCTCATCGGTGCTCTCAGCCCTCCCTTCCTCTGACTCGTTCCAATTGCTGCCTCCAAACTCTGCTGCAGAAACTCTCCTCTCTACTCTCTCATCCTCTCTGGACTCTCTCTGTCCTCTCACATCTCGGCAGGCTCGTCAGTCCCCTCCTGCTCCCTGGCTAAATGACGCACTGCGTGCTAATAGAACCGTCCTTCGGGCAGCAGAGCGGAAATGGTGGAAATCCAAACACCGTGACGGCCTCCTAACCTATCAGGCTCTCCTCTCCTCTTTCTCTGCTTCGATCTCTCAGGCAAAAAGCACTTTCTTTCAAGATAAGATCCAATCTTCCTATTCCAATCCCAAAACAAACTATTTTCCATCTTCTCCTCCCTCCTGGACCCCCCCCCCAAAGCCCCTTCCCCCTCCTCCCTTCTGTCAAGCGACTTTGTTAACCACTTTGAAAAAAAGGTTGATGATATTCGCTCTTCTTTTTCTGACTCACCTTTACTCACCGCTGGGTCACCAGACCCTTATTCCAACCACACACTAACCTCCTTTTCCCCTCTCTCTCCAAGTGAGGTTCTTACCCTCATTACCTCTGCCCGCCCTACCACCTGTCCTCTGGACCCTATCCCCTCAAACCTCCTTCAAACTATCGCTCCTGATATTCTACCGTTTCTCACCCATTTCATCAACACTTCTCTAACTTCTGGTCACTTTCCAAACAGTCTCAAGGAGGCAAGAGTAAACCCTCTCCTAAAGAAACCCACTCTCAACCCGTCTGATGTTATAAACTACAGGCCTGTCTCTCTCCTCCCGTTCCTGTCTAAAACACTTGAACGCGCTGTCTTTAGACAACTCTCGTGCTATCTCCATCACAACAACCTTCTGGATCCGCACCAGACTGCCCTCCTCGCTGTCACTGAGGAACTGCACACGGCTAAAGCAGCCTCCCTCTTCTCTGTCATCATCCAGTTGGACCTGTCTGCTGCATTCGACACGGTGAACCATCAGATCCTCCTTCGCACTCTCCAAGAACTTGGAGTATCAGGCTCTGCACTTTCCCTCCTCACCTCATACCTCAAAGACCGCACCTACAGGGTTACTTGGAGAGGGTCCGAGTCCGACCCTTGTCAATTAACTACAGGGGTCCCTCAGGGTTCTGTTCGTGGTCCCCTCCTCTTCTCCTTGTACACAAACTCGCTCGGATCAGTCATTAGCCCGCATGGTTTTTCATACCACTGCTACGCTGACGACACCCAATTAATTCTGTCCTTTCCCCGCTCAGAGACCCAGGTCGTCACACGCATCTCTGCTTGTCTAGCTGACATCTCTCAGTGGATGTCTGATCATCACCTCAAGCTCAACCTTGACAAGACTGAACTGCTTTTCCTTCCGTGAAAAGATTGTCCCACTCTTGACCTAACAATCAACATTGCCACCTCTGTTGTTTCCCCGACTCAGACTGCAAGGACTCTGGGTGTGACCCTGGATAACAACCTGTCCTTCACTGCAAACATCGCTGCTACAACCCGCTGCTGCAGATACACGCTCTACAACATCAGGAGGATGCGTCCCCAGCTGACCCAGAAAGCCACGCAGGTTCTGGTCCAGGCTCTCGTCATCTCATGCCTAGACTACTGCAACTCCCTCCTGGCTGGTCTACCTGCATGTGCCATCCGACCTCTGCAGCTCATCCAGAATGCAGCGGCTCGTCTGGTCTTCAACCTTCCTAAATTCTCCCACACCACGCCGCTCCTCCGCTCCCTCCACTGGCTTCCGGTAACTGCTAGAATTCACTTCAAGACAATGGTACTTGCGTACCATGCTGCGAATGGATCTGGCCCTTCCTACATCCAGGACATGGTTAAACCGTACACCCCCGTACGTGCACTCCGCTCTGCATCAGCCAAACGGCTCGCTGCACCATCGCTGCGAAGGGGACCCAAGTTCCCATCAGCAAAAACACGACGTCCAGTTATTGTTTATGTCCGCCATCTTGTTTACGGACGTCATGTTCGCGAGACCATTTATATATCTTACATACAAGATCAGCGTCACAGTATCACCTCATACTGTATTTTTTTTGAAAAACTGCTGATTGTGCATCCCTAATAAATAACAATCTAGTGCTCCTTATGTCATGTTACATGTCTTGGTATCTGACCCATTGATATCAGAGGTGTGGACTCGAGTCACATGACTTGGACTCGAGTCAGAATCGAGTCATCAATTTGATGACTTGAGACTCGACTTGACAAAATCGCAAAACACTTGCGACTCGACTTGGACTTGAACACCAATGACTCGGGACTTTGACTTGGACTCGAGCCTTCTGACTTGAGGTGACTTGATCATTTAATTCAGAGGTCTGTCTCCAACACGACGATCGCGAGCTGCCGCTAGAAGAAAAGACTCCCGTTGGGGAGAGCAGAATCTTCAGCCGCTACTCTTGCTGAGAATCCTTGCAGGCAGGGGCGGGACTTTATTTAGCTGGGCCACCAAGCGGCCAATCATATGCGAGGACACACTAGGATCATACCATTATGTGGAAGAAGGGTGGGGGGCACAGAAGGTGTAGTGGTACAGGCCAGCTGCTCAGAGCGACGGGGGAGACGGATTGGAAAAAGAAATTAGCGAAAACCGAAAAAAGAAGCAGCATCTGGCTGCATTTCAATGATATTGGAGAAAGCAAAGCTGAGTGCAGGATTTGTAAAATGAAAATAACCTTTTTTGGTTACCTTTATTTTGGTAACCACTCAGGATTTACTGTCAGAGGTGGGAGAAGTTCAGATCTTGTACTTGAGTACAAAAGCACCAGAGTGTAGGAATACTCGGTTACAATAAAAAGTCCTGCATTCAAAATGTTACAAGTAAAAGTAGAAATGTATTAGCATCAAAATATAGTTAAAGTACCACCTGCAGAGGGATCTAGATGCAGGTGTTCTCTTCCCCATAGAGACCGCCTCGCTGCACATTATCCCTGGCATACAGATAGATAGTGGGTCCCTTATAACATGTTGTACACAGTGGAAATAAACATTCTGGTTACCTCAACATCAGGGATCTTATACATTAAACTCCTTCTGAATCAAACCGTCACGGTAGCCTTACCATACCGATCCCTCTTAAATTAGAAAAAAACATGTTACTTTACCAGCAGAGAGAAAATGAATTATTACATTATTAATGTGACAAATAAAGAGCAGTTTGATTATTAAGTATTATTCTGTTGATCGATGTCATTACATTTGGTGAAAAACACATAATAACTTGTTTATGACTCGTTTTGTCAAAGTGTAGGACTCGGACTTGACTTGAACTTGCCCATCCTGACTTGAGACTCGACTTGGACTTGCAAACGCAATGACTTGGTCCCACCTCTGATTGATATATATATATATATTTTTGGGATTACATTATTGAGATTAATACACAACATGTACAACCAAAAGCACACATTTTTAATATAATATCTAAAAGTACATAAGAAAAAGAAACATTAGACAACAGCAATTACTTACAAAACATACAAAATACATATATGTAAGCTAAAAATAACAACAATAATACAGACAAACACAAATAAAACAAACCCAACCCTCCCTCCCAGACACACACACACACACACACACACACACACACACCACACACACACACACACCACACACACACACACACACACACACACACACACACACACACACACACACACACACACACACACACACACACACACAGGGTGTTCAGACAGGAGTGTATACCATCACTAACACACGCACACACACATTGATATTTATTGTTTTGAATACCGTGTTCAGTGATTCTCAGAAGAGCTTCAGCAGCAGCTCTTCAGTTAAACATATCACTCACATGAGCCTTTAGTTCACCTGGGGGGGGCCTGTACTACGAAGCTGGTTCAACCTAACCTGGATATGTTTGAGTTAGCCGGTTGGCCTAATCCAAAACATACGCGCTGTCGCTAAACTGTACTGCCAGCCGTGTCCTATCTAGTTAGATGCTCGTTCACATGAAAGGGGTGGTATCTGGAGCATTCGACCAATCACAAACATGGAGAAGCATACTGACAGCGCAGCGTCATACTTCCTGAAGGAAAAGTGAACTTTAATACTAGTCAAAAATGAAGAAGTTAAACTTTAAACATCCATGACTTAAGCACTTTATCCAGGATAAAAGCCACATAGCTGCACCTGCAAGGTGAATACAGCTGGCAAAAGAAAAAGTGCTTGAATGCATACATTAACAGGTTTATGATATCACTGCCCCGTCTAAGACACGATCTGACTTCAATTACATTTGTCTCGAGTGTTTCGTCAACTTAATGTGTTGCTTAAAATAATACTTCTGCATACAGTATGTGACGCTGTGAGTGTTGCACGGCCAGATACGGCTCAGCTGACTCAGATAAGGAGATACATTATGAAGTGATATGAATAATAATGGGACACATCGACGTCTGCACTCAGTGTATACTTATGTTGTGGCAGCTATTTAAGTGCTTTCTTAACGCTAATGTTATAACAGTCAGATTGCTCTGAAGATGGGAGGTGATATTCTATTAATGTTCACATTCACAGTCGGTGATTGTTGCCGGCCGTCTTTCCTGCGACGGCAGCTTTTCTGTATTTCCTTTCTCCTGTGATATGACTTGATCGCTTTAAACTCCGCACACTGAGCTCTGATTGGTCAGCAGGCGGTGCTTTCACTGAGTTGAGCTCTTAGCCTGCAACCTAACCTGCTCCCGACCAGGTTAGCTGCTAAGCATAAGTTACCATGGAGATCGAGCCTGCTAAAAAGAGAACCAGCTTCGTAGGACCGGAAAGCCGGAGTTTTCCCTGAATTTAGCCGGCTAAGCGAAAATCCTGCTTCGTAGTATACCCCCCAGCTCAGCTTCAGGGAACAACAGGTTCTCACCAACTAAACGCAGGTCAGGGGAGGTTAAGTGCTCCGACATAAGGACAGTGCAGTTATCCATCCATGTGCCCCGCCTCTTAAGTCAAAGTCAGTTTATCCCTGAATCCTTAGCCCTCCGAAATGGCATTGGTTTAATTAACTCTCTGGAGCCTCAATAAGAAAGACCATTTTGAAAAGAGTGGAAATGCATATTAATCTACTGGCAAGGGGGCAATTATAGTTGGCTGTCACTGTGCCTGCATGCTTTGTGTGGACTCATATAACCTCTCCAGACCTAAACTCAGCCATTTAACTCTTCTCAGGTTGCATGTAGCTCAAGATCAAACTATAGGATAACAACAATGTGAGTATCATGGACTCAAACATATAGACTATTATGGAATCAGTCCTGTGTATGTAATAGTCATGGCTGCACAGTTTAATATTTGCTTATCCTGTCATACTCGGGGTCCAAAGTCAATGCAGAAATGCCTTCAAATGTACATTATGTCACGACCTCGATACAAACTGATGAACCCAAATGCACGACCCAGAGCCAAAGTCTTGAATGTAAAAAAAAATGTAATTTTAATTTCACAGATCAGGTAATCCCTCTTAACAGAGTAGGTACTGGACATAATAATAAGGCGCTCACCAGGAGGAAAAAACTAGGCATAACAAAAAGAGAACTTACGAAAAACGTAAGCCTACCAAATTAACAAAAGAAACAAAACCTGACATGAGTGAAAGCGATCCTTTCTGAGCTGAGGCTTGGCACGACCATTCGGGGAAACAAACAAGACGAACTGACACAGGACAGGGGAGAGACAGGACTATTTAAACATGAGGTGAGTGGGAACAGGTGGAAACAATCAGGGGCGGGGCAGACGCTGATGATGGCGGGAAACACACACAAGAAACAGGGCCTGAAATGAAAGACAAGAGGTAAGTACAAAATAAAACAGGAAATGGAAAACGAGACATGACAATAAACACAGAGACTGACTAGAGACGAAGAACTTAAATAAACAGACAAGACCAGACGTGAAAAAACATGAAAATGACAGACATAATACATAAACATAATTAACACATTTGACGAGACACAACACATTATTTTAAATGGCCAACAGAGAGCGACATTTACAAAACGTAGTCTGAATGTATAGAAGTCTATGAGAATATGACTCTATTTCTCACTTGGTTTTTAACCAAAGTAAACAATTTACTGATGAGTTTATTGTCTCATCACCAGAGTTGGGTGTAACGCGTTACAAAGTAATAATATTACTTTTGTCGGTAACGGAGTAGTGTAACGCGCTACTTTTACAATTCAGTAATCACACTACAGTTACTAACATTGCCCCGACACGCGTTACTTCGTTACTTTCTAAAATCAGTCATAATCAAACCTCAAAGAACACATGCTAAGGTGAAGCTAACGCACATAGCTGTTTGTTGTTTGTTTATATAACGTAGTCTGTTCTTCTTCTCTGTTTTCCGGTTGTTGCCTGTTTTGAGTGACGAATACACACTACCGCCGCCTGCTGGTAAGGAGAGTTATTGCCACTTACGCATGCGCAGTTCGTACGTGCTCGGCTGAAGTCTTTGCGGTGTCTGGCTCCAGTGCAACACATGGTCAACACGCAGGAGAACACGCCGACGCAACAGCGTGATTAGAGATAGACTGCGCAAAATATACAGATAGCAGGAGACAGAGGACAGCCACGGTCAGATAGCAGGAGACAGAGGACAGCCACGGTCAGATAGCAGGAGACAGAGGACAGCCACGGTCAGATAGCAGGAGACAGAGGACAGCCACGGTCAGATAGCAGGAGACAGAGGACAGCCACGGTCAGAGAGCAGGAGACAGAGGACAGCCACGGTCAGAGAGCAGGAGACAGAGGACAGCCAGGGTCAGATAGCAGGAGACAGAGGACAGCCACGGTCAGATAGGAAAACATTCAGGATCTGGATCAGTCTTATGCGACAATGGAAACTGAACTAAAGAGAACATTTGAAACTTTAGCAGTCTGCGTGATCTGCCTGCAGGGAGGGGCGGGCCGGCCCTGCGAATAAAGTAACGAGTAAAGTAACGAGTTACTTTATGTAGAGAGTAACGAAGTCGTTTAATATATTACTTTTTTTTAGTAACGACCGCATCTCTGCTCATCACTAGTTGTTCTTTTAGTCAATTATGGCCACAAGTGGAACATTGGGCTGTATAAATACAATTTGGTTTACTTCCAAGATGACTAATATGGTTACTATTACAAACTCAAGGCTTTAAAAGGGACAAAATCCTCTTCTTATATACAATCCATGGTCATATCACACCATCTCTGGGCGTCTGGGCTACATTTCATCCTGTTATACCTGCAGAGCACTAGGTGTACCCATTAACAAAGCCATGTAGACTTTCATTTCCCGCTAAGGTCACACCTGCTTAGTCCATTTTAGATAAAAGTAAATGGCGTGCATTATACATTGGCTCGGCTCTGTCTGCTCTTCAGCTGAATGGAAATTAAAATTGTTCTGAAAAGTTTCTATAGTACTTTTCCAGCCGGTGGTGGTGGTACATTTTGCTGAGAACTTTTAATAAGTCAGGAGTCACAAAGACTGTCTCTAAGGGCCACAAAGCTCATATCTACCAACTTTGAGATTTCTCTCTCTCTTTGAGAGCTGGGCTTCTGTTTCGTTTCAAAGAAGAGACACAGCTGGCTCACAGCCCACTGATCTGCAGTGACCTGTTTTCCAAATAATCAAGATAAAAGACTATTCATTCTTGGTCTTTTTAAATAGCGCAGACACACACACACTCTCGTCTGCTACCTTCCTTCTACACAGTCCATTTTCTAACATCAAGTCCACAAACTAATTGCTACCAAGTGCAATTCAGGCCATGTCGCTTTGGACTGATTTCTTGTCATCCAGTCTCTCCGCGTAAAGAAGTGTTCAGATATTGTTTATCAGTCATTTTGATGTATTCCGTGTCAGAAGGAGTCCGAGGGGCCACTGTTTATCATTCTAAGCACCGAGGGCATATTAATGCACCCGGGTAGAACGGCTTTAATAACTTAATGCACACCGAGTGAGAGGAGCATTTTTCTTTAATGCCTGGCTCTGGCACCGGGAATTGCTTTGGACAGAGGGTGAAATGGGTTTGCCGCGGTGCAGTTCACTCCGGTCCGCAGTGGAATTTGCAATCTTCTTAGGAAATTACAGGTTGTAATGAAGGAGCCTTCACGTTCTTCCCTGGCTTCATTCACTGCGGTAATGAGTGTGCTCGTGACACGCCATTCCAGCATTTCGTCTGCGGCCGAAGCGCTCGCGGTGTGAAAGAGGTTGTGAGCCTTCTGAGAAGATCGCATGTTTGACCTCTGAAATAAAATGAGAGTGGAGCTGGAGGTGTGGCTGCTGTAAAGCTCATATGTGCAGAGGCTCCAGACATGGATGTGGTGGGGTTCAGAGCATGGAGGTGTAATAAGGCTTAAATACGGCAGACTCCAATTTTGCCCCCAAAGATTACTGTGTGGCAATAAAAGCATGTTGCATTGGATCAGATTAAATAAACTGGATTGATCCCAAATTGGGAAGTTTTGTTGGCATTACACATGAGTTAGAAATAATTTATAAATAGACCATTATCCATTGTATACCGCTATTATAAAAGAGATATCTTTGAAGCTCTTGACAGGACACCTTTGACTGTAAATCAATCTGTCATTCATTTCTTAAGTAATTCTCTTTTTGCAACAGGTTACGATTTGACATTTGAGAAATACCAAAAACACATTTAGATGGAATACACGTTTCTTTCTGTGTTGACATTACTGCAACTAATTAAAATCACTTTTTCAGATTGGAAGCATTATATAAACGTGTGTTTTCCGCAGATCTTATTTTCTGCAAAATGCTAAAATCCCATTTAAAATACGCATTGCTTTTTGTCGAGGGAGCCCTTGCAATACTAACTTCCAGGTCTACCTACGAATATACATCATCCCTGCACCACTCTATGAACTGGTATACAGAAATCCTGTTACAGGAGAAATACATTTGCATGCCGCTCCGCTGATACTTCCCTCACGCTGCTATGCACTACTTCTTACAGGCTTCACGCTGTGCATGTTTGTTGGGATGTTATTTGAAATGATAAGCTGCTACCACACGCTGTAGCAAGGCTCACTGTTTACTTCCTGTGTGTGTGTGTGTGTGTGTGTGTGTGTGTTTGGTCGAGCATTACTATACTTGTGGGGACCTACATCTGTTTACATAGTCACGTGCGGGGACATGTGTTGGTTATGGTTAAGGTTAGGATAAGTCTCCAGGAAATGCATGTAAGTCAATGTAATGTCCCCTGAAGTGTGTGTGTGTGTGTGTGTGTGTGTGTGTGTGTGTGTGTGTGTGTGTGTGTGTGGTGTGTGTGTGTGTGTGTGTGTGTGTGTGTGTGTGTGTGTGTGCTGTGTGTGTGCGTGCGTGCAGCGTGGTCCTTGCTGTGTGTTGTGAGACTGTATTTGGATGCAGCACAGCACAGCGTGACTAATCTGGGGATCTCCTGTGTGTTGTGTGTTGCGTGTTGTGTGTGTGTGTTGTGTGCGGCTGGCCGTCCTTCATGCCTCTCGCCTCCCTGATGGGGAACGTACACACCCACTACCTATGGAGGACAGGAGTGATAGAAGTGGGAGGTAGGGTTTTAGGTCTCAGTGCATCATCAATGAATCATTAATGATTTAAAAGTATTTTCATAACCTTGCAGTAGAGTGCATTTCAAGAAAACCGGAGAGGCTGCTTTCTGTTTTTCAAACTGTAGAACATTCTCCCGTTTGATCTTAGGACGGCAACCTCCTTTGGAAGTAAATTAAAGACCTATCTTTTTAATTTGGCTTATCATTTTTAGCAGTATCACAATTCATGTTTTCTTGTTTTGATATATTTAATTATGTTCCTTTGTTATTGTCATGTTTGTGTTCATACTCTGTAAAGCATGAAATAAAGTCTTAATGTTATTAACACACATAGTGTTGCTTCATTAAGGGGAACAGCAGGTCGTCTCCAAAGTTTGAGGTTGTTGACGTGACTCCTTCTTCTTATGTTCAGTACAAAGCAAAGCTCCCACATTCTGCTCTTGTTGCTAAAGACAATGTTAGAGGAATGTCTGTCTTTATTTCCACGTCAAACAGCATGACTTGAAATGGTGTGTGGCTTTTAGATGGCTAAAATAGGGCAGCCGACTGGTGCAAACGAGCGACAGCAGCCCAAAACATTTCCATTGGGAGAAACGATCTGCCATTTCAAAAAGGATGAGAATATCAAAATGCAAATTACGAAACATCGTCGCCAACTTGACAAAACATTTATGAACTTGACGACACATGGGCTGTATATATAAACCGCTGCAAACACAAAACGCTGCAAGAAGCTCGACACACAATGGAAACGGGGAAACACGCAGCTGGGACCGCAGCACTTGTTGACGTTCAGGGATTATAAAGTTGGCCAACAGTCACTGTCACTGGAAACGTACCGAAAATGCACGTTTTATTGGCTTATCTTAAAGGTCCCACGTCATGCTTTTCTGGTTGTCACCCGTCCCCTTGTGTGTTATGAAGGTTTGTCTGCATGTAAACGGTCTGCGGAGTCACAAACCCTCAAAGTGCACCCTGTACACAGAGAAGACCTGTCTGTGCCCGAGAACGCCTCGTTGGGGATTTCTCTTTTTCCATTGTTTACTTCTATAGAGAAGTATTTCGGGTATAGTTACGTTTGGACCAATCCGCGGACTTCCTCACACACACACACACACACACGGCGGGACGTTGCAAAAATCACCTAAAGTTGAAGTTTTATTGGCTTACTTTAACAATATGATCACACGTCTTTCCGATATTATTGCAAATCTGCTGTACGCTAGCTAGCTAACGTAGCTAACCTAGTGATTTCAAATATAGTGACCAAACACTTTTAACACATTTATGAAACAGACTAACTCTGCTAACAGTGAGTAGTAATGAGTGCAAAGGTGCTCCATAAAACTCCAAATCCCAGTTGCATGATGGGAAGCTGGGTGAGGGGCGAGTTGAACTTGTGTTTGTCTTCTGAGTGAGTTCCCAGAAATATCACTTTAACACTTTTGTAAGAATATTCGATTGAATCCCAAATGAATACAATTGAAAACGGATGTCTTTCAGATGTCATCACACAAAGTCTGCAGCCTTCTCGTTGAGCCTTCGCTTGATATGAACTCACTCTGGTAGCTGCAGCCCTTCAGAGACTTGCTAATTCTGCTTCATTGCTGCAGTTTCATTTTGCCCGTCATTACAAACATGATGAAGGAGAACTCTGAAGACATATCCTCACTTTCTCATGTGCCAAAGGAGAGAAGTTGGGAATGAGCCTCTGTATTAATAGCAATGCTTTGTTCTCATTCTGCTACAACAAGAGGAAGTCTTCTGATTTGCTCCCAACTGGCTTCAGCTCCTCCATATATACACCAGTGTGGAGCATCTAATATATCCTGGTTGCATGTGCAAGGAGGACAGAACAATGCAATCCAACTGAAATACTTTTGCACAAGCTGTTGTGTTGTGAGACACTTTTTAGTGCAGAGACAAAACCCACGGCCAATAAAGAATGATTTTGAATCCAGAATGACATCTGGATATCGCATGTTATTGTCTTCGTCTTAAAGGGGCCCTATTATGCTCATATTTAAGTGTGTATGTGTGCCTTTACAGTGACATGTTATGTGCAACTTAATATGCAGGTTTAAACACAATGAATAGACATGCAAATAACTGTATTTACATGCTAAGTATATGCACACCCACGATCAAAAGCTATTCATTACAACAGAAAGTAAAGCTGTGAGAAAATGCAGAATCTAATGATTATTCTCTGTCAACCTTAATCCATACTTAATCTAAAATATATAAAAGCTTTAACCGTTTGAGATCACAAACAATCTGTCACTCGAGGCGGAGTTCCTTTATGAATCTTTTGACCTAACGCCAACGTATCAGTCACTTACTTCCTTTAGTGTGTGAGCAAAGTGGAGCGGAACATCTCAAAGTAAACACGCAGATGCCAGTAGAAAACGTGTGGATACTTTTAAAACTTATACCAGTAGGCCAAGCGCCATCTGTTTCTCCTTTCCACTGTTTCTCTGCGGACAGGACGACCCCGTGAAGCCGCCAGAATAAATCTCTCCGATGCAGCCAGCTTCCTTTTTATTCTATGTTTTAAACCCAAGTATCACTTTCTCGTGTAAGCTGAACACTGGGTGCTTTCATCTCTCGGTGTGAAGGTCCTTGTGTTGGACATGTTTTACTTTCATCCTTGTATTTTGGTATAATAACAATATGTTAGTATGAAGACGTTTTTTATATCGGGACCTATAATCCCGTTTTGAACGCCACTATAAAGTGAATGTGATCAGAGCCTCTTAGCGAGTAATGTGATGCATAGGGAACTACAAATGATTTAGACAGCATGCATAGTTTAATTTAATGCATTTAGAAATAAATTGACAATCATATATCAAGAGGGGGAATATGTTTTGCAATGGTGCACGCTCAAAACTTGGTTTCACTGGCTTCCTTTAAAGTGTGTGTGTGTGTGTGTGTGTGTGGTGTGTGTGTGTGTGTGTGTGTGTGTGTGTGTGTGTGTGTGTGTGTGTGTGTGTGTGTGTGTGTGTGTGTGTGTGTGTGTGTGTACAGTGTGGTCCTTGCTGTGTGTTGTGAGACTGTATTTGGATGCAGCACAGCACAGCGTGACTAATCTGGGGATCTCCTGTGTGTTGTGTGTTGCGTGTTGTGTGTTGTGTGTGTGTGTGTGTAAATTGACAATCATATATCAAGAGGGGGAATATTTTTGCAATGGTGCACGCTCAAAACTTGGTTTCACTGGCTTCCTTTAAATAGTGTGTGTGTGTGTGTGTGTGTGTGTGTGTGTGTGTGTGTGTGTGTGTGTGTGTGTGTGTGTGTGTGTGTGTGTGTGTGTGTGTGTGTGTGTGTGTGTGTGTGTGTGTGTGTGTGTGGGGGGGCAAAGGAGGCCTCCAGTTTCTCAGGCTGCAGAAACACTGTCCTGGAATGTTAATTGGTATGACTGGTCAGCCTCATAGATAACACACAAGGCCGCTTTTAATAAACCAAAGATCAGGATGTCCCACTGTCCCCCCCCCCTGAGATAAGGAAGAGGAAGTGTGTGTGTGGGTGTGGGTGTGTGTGTATGTGTGTGTGTTTGTTTGCTGACCCCCCCCCCTTTTTCCTTCCCTGCTTCTTCTTGTTGCTTCTTCACAAATAGAGAAACAGAAATATTGCAGTGCGAGGTGAAACTCAGAGCGCATGTATTATTAAGACAGGAGCTGGAGTTATGCTAATAAGGAGACTTTTTGGCTACAAATCTTACGGTTATTTAAATAATTTCTCTGCTTCCCCATCCTCATCCGCAGTTCTTCTTCTTCTTCTCTCCATTCAAGAGTCATACACTGAAGGACGAAGCGTTGGCATGAAGCTGTGCTCATGCTGTTTTAAGGGAGGTGACGGTACATTAGACTGCGGATACACAGCTCAACAAAGACCTCCTCCCACACGCAACGTATCATAAAGAAATCATTGTATCCTCACCTCCTCCACTCTGACATATATGCATTATTTCCAGGAAACGCATATAGATTGTAGAGATTTGTATGGATATAGGGGAATGGATGCATGCACACACATAACCTCTCACAATCCCCCCTGTGAACTGAAACAGAACAGAATTCAATTATAATATGTGATTCTGAGAGCTATCCGTCATAAAACTGGAGCACGTTTGCATCCATGTGATGTTAGATTTGTGTAGCTTTAACCCACTCGACCAGCGGTGCCAAACTCGAGGCCTGGGGGCCAAATCCGGCCCGCGACTTCATTGAAACCTATTAAGCCCCAAGGTCCCCCTCAGTGGGTCCTTTTTTTTTCACGACACTGTGTCTCAGGGGATCTTAATATTTAAGAACCTATTGATGTGTTATACCAGATTAACAGGAAGAATCTCAGCTAACTGACGATTTTTACCAAAACAAAACACAAGTCTCATAAGAAGCATCTAAATGACCCCTGAGCGAAAAATGCTCACGCACTTTGGCACAGAACTCAAGATAAAAGATACCCTTATTACTTATCGTAGCTGCACATACAAGATATCCGATTAAAGATGAGGCTCCACAGATTATTTAGGTATAGTATCATCACTAAGTGATCCGAACTCGAGACAGGGGAAGCAAACACAGACATCACAACACGTACCTTCACGGAGCTTTTACGGGAGATCGTCTCACCGTAGCTGTCAATCTGATCAAAAGACGTGTTCAATGGGATTCAAACGAGAAAAAACGAGGCTGAATCGGTTTATCCATAGGTTGATAATGTTTCTGTGGAATATTTTTTTATTTATAATCCATAATTCCATTTTTATGTAAAAATCGGAGAGTAAAGTTAGCTGCTAATGCTAGCCACCAGAATTATCACAGATTCCGGTCTTGGCTATGCTTCAGTCTCTCACACACACATTACCAAATAAGGAGTATGTGGGAGTTCCCCTCGATTCCATTGGCTCTGACGGTTAGAGAGAGATGTCAATCAGCAAAATCAAGCAAGGGGGCCAGAGATATGTCAAATCCACCCAATCTCTCTAAAAAGGTAACATTTCACTTGTTTTGCATCAATCTTGATACAGGGTACTTATTATATGTTGTAGTTTGGATTCCTAAAGCTTTTAGTCTACCATCCCATCATTCAAGGGTGGTTTTCACTATAACTAATTTTCTTTTGGACGGACACAATCATTTACATTTTTTTACAGTGTTCAATCTGAATTTACTTTAAAATAAAAACATCTATATTGATTCTGAAACTTCTACATCCAACTCACAGGTTGCTTTGAGAAGGAAAGATATGGTCATTTGTTTTGGGAATGTCATTTTCGAGCCTGAGACCTGAAAAACAGGCTCGGGCTGAACAGGTTAATGTGGCCCCACAAGAGCTTGCAAATAATATGTTTATTGTATGGTTACATGCTTTACAGAAGCACATTGGTCATAAACTACATGTCCCACAATGCATCTCAAATTAGACTTTTTCCTCGGGATTTGACTTTTCTCAAAATGTTACTTTTTTTTCAAATTTTCACTTATTTGTTTTTGTTTTTCCAGAATTTGGCTTTCTTTTTAAATCATGTTGTGACATGCACACTGAAGAGACTTGCAATTGTTTGCCCTAGACTTCTGCTTTCAGACGTAGTTAATTATGAAGTTATTACCCTATCCGATAATAATCCAATGCACAGGAAATCATGTAATATAAAACATTATTTAATATATATTAAATATTTATGTATATTTATATAGTCTTAAAGTTACAACCGGCCCTTTGAGTGCAACCATAATGCTAATGTGGCTGAAATTGAGTTTGACACCCCTGCTCTAGACCCCAAGTAGATACTATGGTATTAAGAATAATTAAAGAGCACACGCAGAGAAAAGCAGAACACTCAATGTACTGTATATCCCCGAGACTTTTACTACATCATAACACTCCACGATGGTACAACTACTACTCAATTATTCATACAGCTTTCTGTTAGAATCGATTCAGGTTTAGAGTATCAAACAAACTGCATCATATTTCAATCTAGAACAGGTAGATATCTTATTCGAGCATGAATAAATCATTTAACACAACAGGTAGCCAGTGCAGGGAGCGGCTGTGTGAAACACCGGGCTTATCGCTTATTTATTTTTAAAGATCCATAACAGTCCGTTTCTCAGGCTTCAAAGTGAGGCCTCATGGTGTTTCCTATCAATACACTCACTCAGACACACTGCTTGTTTATTAATGTAAAACAAGAGAAGGACACACATCCTTCACTCAAGTAGAAGTACAGATACTTGTGTTTAAAAATACTCTGGTAAAAGTAGAAGTACTGACTAAACTTCTTCACTCAAGTCAAAGTAAAGAGGCTTTGAAGTGTACTTCAGTAAAAAGTACCCATAACTAGCAGCTGCTTTAAAGAGTACCTGACCTCCCTTTATATTAATAGAACAATAATGTCATTGTTAGCTAATGAATGTTTCCATGCCGACCAACGGCAACATGACAACGTTTCCATTGGTCCCTCTTCTTTAGAGAAGACCAGGAAGTGATGGATACACGGATCGTGTTCAAACCAATAGGCAATAGCCAAACACACATTCAGACTAAGGAACCAGCTGTTTGGGAAAATGAGAGAAGTAGAAAGTACAGGTATTTGAGTTCAACATGTAAGAAGTAGATAGTACAGGTATTTGAGTTCAACATGTAAGAAGTAGAAAGTACAGGTATTTGAGTTCAACATGTGAGAAGTAGAAAGTACAGGTATTTGAGTTCAACATGTAAGAAGTAGAAAGTACAGGTATTGTGTTCAACATGTAAGAAGTAGAAAGTACAGGTATTTGTGTTCAACATGTGAGAAGTAGAAAGTACAGGTATTTGAGTTCAACATGTAAGAAGTAGAAAGTACAGGTATTTGAGTTCAACATGTGAGAAGTAGAAAGTACAGGTATTTGTGTTCAACATGTGAGAAGTAGAAAGTACAGGTATTTGAGTTCAACATGTAAGAAGTAGAAAGTACAGGTATTTGAGTTCAACATGTGAGAAGTAGAAAGTATAGGTATTTGAGTTCAACATGTGAGAAGTAGAAAGTACAGGTATTTGAGTTCAACATGTGAGAAGTAGAAAGTACAGGTATTTGAGTTCAACATGTGAGAAGTAGAAAGTACAGGTATTTGAGTTCAACATGTGAGAAGTAGAAAGTACAGGTATTTGAGTTCAACATGTGAGAAGTAGAAAGTACAGGTATTTGGGTTCAACATGTGAGAAGTAGAAAGTACAGGTAGTTGGGTTCAAAATGTAAGAAGTAAAACTAAAAAGTATTTAGAAAAATAAGTAGTGTAGAGTAAAATACTGATACCAGAAAGATGTGCTTAAGTACAGAAACAAAGTATTTGTACTCCACTACTCCCCACCTCTGACCTCTGTCACTGTGCAATGATGTGTCATTTAAAAGCAATTTTAGAATACTTTGCAAAGCTGTTTCGAATATTGAAGACAGAAAATGCGTTTTCAGTCCATAATTATCACATTTTAGAACCCCTTATTAAAGTTTTATAGCTGTAAATCCATTCCAGATGTCCATAAAAGAGCAGGATATGCTCCAAGATTATTTGCTGTAACTCCATCATATACAACGTTGTTGTTTGTTTTTAATCTGTAAAGCCTGAGATAAACGTGCTTTGTGATATTGATTGGCGTATACAAATAAAGTTTGATTTGATTTGATTTGATATGTCAAGGCAGGGGTGTCAAACTCAAGGCCCGGGGGCCAAATCCGGCCCGCGACTTCATTTTCTGTTGTCCCACATGAGCTTGCACAGAATGTAATACGTTTATTATACAGTTACATGCCGCTTTACAGAAGGACATTGCCCATAAACTACATGTCCCACAATGCATCTCAAATTAGATTTTTCTTTCAGATAAAACATTTTGTGACATGCACACTGAAGAGACTTGCAATAGTTTGCCCTAAACTTCTGCTTTCAGACGTAGTTAATTAAGAAGTTATTAACCTTTCTGATAATAATCCAATGCAGAGGCTATCATGTAATATAATACATTATCTTATATATATTAAATATTTATATATGTATTTTTATATAGTCTTAAAGTTTCAACCGGCCCTTTGAGTGCAACTAATGCTGATGTGGCCCGTGATGAAATTTAGTTTGACATCCCTGTGTTAAGGCAATCATTACGTTTTACAAAAGATGTAAGTAAAATTAGTAAAAGCAATGCGACTTTCCTGTGCATATGTTAACAAATATACGGCAGCCAGATTAGGTTAGCTTAGCGTAGCATACAGATTGGTAAGAGGATAACTACTGTATAGCTTCAAGCTGAGTAAAAACCAAAACACTTTTACTGTAATTGTAGAAAACAGGGATGGAGCCCCCCTTTAGTCCATGAGCTCTAACTTCAAAGCTGAATAATGAAGTGACCTGCAGAGATATCCTCAATTATCTCCAGTGGAAACAAGAGAAACATCACTTTGTACATGAAGGGTCAAGAAGGACTTCCACCCTGTTGTGAGTTGTATTGTTAGACACACTGCGATTTGCCTTAAACCTGCAAAATAACAAATGTAAATGTCCATCCATCCATCCTTCTTCTCCCGCTTATCCGTGGTCGGGTCGCGGGGGTAGCAGTTCCAGCAGAGAGCCCCAAACTTTCTTTTCCCTGGCCACATCAACCAGCTCTGACTGGGGGGTCCCAAGGCGCTCCCAGGCCAGCGAAGAGATATAATCCCTCCACCTGGTCCTAGGTCTAGATTGGAGAACCCTGAGTAGAGACCCCCTCACCCCATACTCCCGCAGCACCTCCCACAGTAACTCCCTGGGAACCCGGTCATACGCCTTCTCCAAGTCTACAAAACACATGTAGACCGGATAAGCGTACTCCCAGGCCCCACTCCAGGATCCTTGCGAGAGTAAAAAGCTGATCTGTCGTTCCACGACCAGGACGGAAATGTAAATGTATTTTATTTATTTTTTAAATTATGCACTTAACACCAAAGGAAAAGCACAAGCCAAACAGCTCAACTGTGTCAGTGGTGAAAGTGCTTCAATGTAGAATATCTTGTGTGCGGAAGAGAAACTTGAATTGTAGCCTGAGGATATAAATATTTTATATATATTTGTATTTTTGTATTCAGGATTGTGTGAAACGGTATTTCAATCTCTCTGTCTGTACACACAAACTGAAAGATTGACAATAAGACAATACACCTGTGACACAAGATGTTCATGGACCTAACTACACTGTAGTAGGGGTGTAACGGTTCACAGAAGTCACGGTTCCGTCCGGGTTCGGTACAACAAGGAAAAGCAAAAAAAAGTCCCAAATGCATTTTTTTTTGTTGCTGTTATTTATTTTTAACAGTAGTGCAAGTTTTGGTATGAAAATAAGGAACTCTAACATTTGGAATCATTAACTTTATTACACAGTTAAAAACAAACACAAACAGTAACACTCAGATGGCCATATTATTTATAATGGCTGATGTCAAACAAAAAGGTTCAATTAGCTGTACAACTAAAAAGAATGTCTTGAAAATATTAAAATAAATAATAAGAAAGTGTTTCAATCACAATCAATAAAAGGCAATACAGAACTGTATAACATCTCCTGATGTCAAAATATAAAATAAATACAATGATAAACATAAAACAAAATACAATCTGTACCTTTAGGAGCAATGTCTAACATGTGTACTTAACTGTGAGTGTGAGCCATTATGCCTAAATAAAGGTGCTCAAGCTTTACTGTATTTTCAAGTTGTTCTTCAGAAAGACGAGTTAGTCTGCGTTGTCACAGTGAGGGCAGATCTGTTGGCGGTAACTATGACACCTGCTGTCGAGGAAACGCTGTCGCTGGGGACTGAGACTGACTCGGATGTGATTGAGCATGTTTAACGTATTACCATTAGCATACCACTCCGCTGTCGAACAACGCCGACACACCGTCCTCGTCCGATCCACCACTCGCACCCCATCGTTGTTGTAGTCCACAGGGAACCCGAAATGTTCCCACACAGCTGATTTAGAAGAAGCAGGTGGGTCTTCTAGCTCCTGTGTGTTGTGTGAACTCGCCATAGCTACTAACTTTTCTTCTTCATGTATTGTGTTCGTTTTGTTGTGTTTTGTTCTTCATTTGTTAATTACTGGCTGGCTTTTAGGCGCAATACCGCCCCCTGGATTATATATAGTGTAATACTGCCCTGAGTGACAGACTTTTTTCCCACTCGTAAAAACAGGCGTATTCGCCGTGTGACTGCATGTGCCGAACCGTGACGTCCGAACCGTGACGTCCGAACCATGACGGTACAGGACAAAAACGGATACCGTTACACCCCTACACTGTAGCTATGTTCGTTTGACAAATAAAGAACCTTGAACCTTGAAAGCTGACTTTGCAGACCATGTACATGCACACAAACCTATAACACACGACAGGAAAGTGAAAAAAAGCCATAAAGCATGACGGGGCCTCTTTAACGGACAAGGGAGGATCAGAACGTTTCACCAGGACTCTTCCAGACGGGAGCTGATTTAGTTTGATTGCTGATGGGTGACAGTTTCCCCCTTCACTGACTCCCAGTATGAGACCACAGCAAGACCTCCAGGCTCCAAAGAGACCACCCACTGCTCCACAGTCACTGATCTCCGTCTGCCTTTTCAGGTGACTTGATGCTCGTTGGTTTCATTCGGCCCCCCGCTGAAGGAAAATGAAATGTTGGGCTGTTACAAATGGTGGATCTACGTTAAGATGAAACAGGTTAACCTGACGTTGTTTGTGAGCTCTGGTCACCAAAGACAGCCTGCTTCAAGTCCTAATGGTGTTAGACAGAGACCCTAATCTGACATTAAGCAATCCAAAAGCAGCAATGATACGTTTTGAATGGTTGCACTTGGGCTGCGGTAGGTAGGTAGGTAGGTAGGTAGGTAGGTAGGTAGGTAGGTAGGTAGGTAGGTAGGTAGGTAGGTAGGTAGGTAGGTAGGTAGGTAGGTAGGTAGGTAGGTAGGAGGCTAGGTATTTTAGGGTTGTTCAGAAAACCGTTGAAGTGATGCAACATATCCATTTCAGAGATGGTGATACATCTAATATAGAAGGGTTAACTAACATACATGTTGGTCTACTCTGCCCTTGTTGATACAGATCAGTTAGAGAGCACTAAGGGCTACTCTAGGGTAAAACGAGACTGATGTTTTCTGACTGAAGGACGTTCTCTCTTTCGTTTCCTCTGAGGTTGACTGCCTCCTCTGTCCCTCCCCACCCTCATTGTCCTCCTTTTATTCTCTCATTAAACGCCACATACGACATCCCCTCTCTTCTCCCCGTCCCCAAAGACAAACCCGGTGGCAACTGAACAACCATGCCATCAGCGGAAGAGGAAAGCAAAAGTTGGGAAGTATTAGTGTTGCTTCCCCTCGTCTCCAGGGGATGTGGAGGCAGAATCAATAGGTGTTCATTAACCTGTCTTCCTCCCTGTAAACGAGTGGGTACAGCCTCCGGTGGTGGTGTTGTTGTCGGATGAGGATATCAATCTCTCTTTCACACACATACATACACACATACACACACACACACACACACACACACACACACACACACACCTGACTCTTTTATCTCTACCAAGCATTTCAACTATACCTTGTGTTGCCATATTTTTTTATTAAAATTGTGAAACCAAACCAGTGTAACATATTGGAATCTAAACCTCCACATGAGAGTTTAGGAATATTGTTCTAACAGAAACGTTAATCAATAATTCTACTTTTGACTTTCATTGGTTTAGTTAGCTAATAATATGTATATATAGTCTACAAAATACACTTTTATGATCTTTGGTTGATCTCTAAAACAATCATATAAGGTTATAGTAAGTTGTGATGTGTGACATCTCTTTCTCTTTTATTATTTTAACCTCTCTACACAACTTTGTTAATTTCTCATCCCAAGACTTTAAAATACATTTTCTCATTAAGTTATTTTCCCATAAGATTGGAGGTCTTTGACCTGAAACAATGTAATTGAATTATTAACTTGAGGGCTATAGTTTTCTGCACTTCCGTTCCAACTCACTTTGTTTTCATGGACATTGACTTATATAATAAATGTAGTTAGTTTAAAAAAACAAGCCCATATAAAGAATTCCCATTATATTAAAACAGAGATGATATTTCTTAATCTTTTAACGCAGTTTCCCCCCCCCCAAACTGACATTTTGATAAGGAGATGAATGGTTCTTGAGCATTTTAAGTCAATACAGAAGATATTGAAACACAATTAGTATCTGTTTTAGTGTCATATCATAAAAGCCCAGTTCTTGGTGTGGATATTTAAGTTGTGGTAGCGGTGTGTCCATTTCAAACAAGGAATTTCCCCTGGTGTATATGGTAGGCAAATTCCACGTATGTGTTAACCTACTTGGCAATAGACCTGATTCTGATTCTGAAACAGATGTGAAGTAATAGCTGTGATATTAAAACAAAAACAAAATACTAAACAGTTAGTAACACAACTCTAAGCCACTAACATACATGCACTGAAATTGTCCAGACATTAGGAGCTGTTTGTGAGAACACAAATGGCCCGACCGGTACTCGACATCCAACAGATTTACACTTTTAGCTCCAGAGTACACAGTCTGTATAATGTCCTTTCGAGCCACATTTGTGAAAGAGTGGCTTTTGGTCTGAGGCATTAACTACGAACAAGTGGCTTGTTGATGACGTTTCTATTGGGGCTGCTGCAAAACCAGAAAAAACAAACGGAAGGAAGGATAATTGTGGAGGCCTGTGGCGCAGTGGGTTTGTGCGTTAGTGTTCGGATCAGGGGGTCACAGGTTCAAACCCCACTGCAGTCAGCATGTCGTCGTGTCCCTGAGACAAAATGCTCCTGTGGTGATTGTCCGCAGTATTGAGTACGTAAGTCGCTTTAGATAAAAGCGTCTAACAAGTGACATGTAATGTAATGTAATCATTTCCACATAGAAGCTAACTAAAATGTCTCCATCTGATAACACAAAGAGAATTTCTATCCGTAAGGGTTGACGCAAAATCCTTTGACAAATTCTAGAAACTGCAATACAGATGCTAATCTTTTGTTTACGACCATTTTATGAAACGTGCCTCTTGCATGGACTACCAGTAAGTAAGAGAGCTCCTAAAACAGACAATCTCCTGCTGTGTGTTACATCTGTAAAGAAGGGGGACTCAAGACCTCGTCGTGTGCACCTCAGTCTCCTGGCATTATCCAGAGTCGATGAGAAAACAGCTCGACATTGGATTCAGCCGCCTCCATAGACTCTGTGTTTCTTTCTCATCGAGTATGTTCTCTCTGCCAGATACAGTATCTCACATATCAGTCCCTAAACACAATGCAGCCAGTGTTCGGGAGTGGCCTTGCTTCTTGTTCGGTGCCAACCTCCGCTCTGAAACAGATTAATCTCTGTTTTTCCCACCCGGGCGTTCAGACTCAGTCCCATGTGTCGCAACACAAGGTGAAATCGCTCAACGTTAAAGTCTCTGTTAATGTTGTTTGTTTCGCTCAAGGCTCTCCAAGGATCAGACCTAGCGGCACGTGACTGAGATTAGCATCTGTCGTACCTGAGCATTTGGAAGTGGTGTGTTTTGTTTGTGCACACCTGCTGCAGATGTTTCAGCTGTTAAGTGCTGACTGAGGTGCAACAGAATGGGTTACATGTAGGTGTGCATGGCCTCCCATTGTCCTGTCAAAGCCTTGTGTTAGAGCCATTTTTCCTTTTGTTATCATTGTCTGAATGTTAGGCTTAATAATAATATAAATTAGATTATACTGTAAATTATCGGCTATTTTTGTGAGTCACATTATGGTTTAAAATGCATTAATTTACAGCTCACTTATTATTTGTTATATGTGCGTTATGGTAGATTGATAGGACACAGCTGGGGGTGATAGACGGGGAAACAGAAAAGTCTTTTGACCATGTTCTTTGAGTTACTATGAAGACATGTGTCCTCCTGTGTGTACCGTGTGGATCAAGGAATAAAGCTCATCTGATTCAACTACGATCTCCGCTGAATTGTTTGGAAACAAAGAGAGGCGCGTCAAAACCCACAACCAGAGTTGGGTGTAACGCGTTACTGTAATAATATTACTTTGTCGGTAACGGAGTAGTGTAACGCACTACTTTTATAATTCAGTAATCACACTACAGTTACTAACATTGCCCTGACACGCGTTACTTCGTTACTTTCTAAAATCAGTCATAATCAAACCTCTACAAGCATCTGCAAAGAACACATGCTAAGGTGAAGCTAACGCACATAGCTGTTGTTTATTTATATAACACACGTAGTCTGTTCTTCTTCTCTGTTTTCCGGTTGTTGCCTGTTTTGAATGACGAATACACACTACTGCCGCCTGCTGGTAAGGAGAGTTATTGCCACTCACGCATGCGCAGTTCGTACGTGCTCGGCTGAAGTCTTTGCGGTGTCTGGCTCCAGTGCAACACATGGCCAACACGCAGGAGAACACGCCGACGCAACAGCGTGAGCAGAGATAGACTGCGCAAAATATACAGATAGCAGGAGACAGAGGACAGCCACGGTCAGATAGCAGGAGACAGAGGACAGCCACGGTCAGATAGGAAAACATTCAGGAGCTATTGTTAGAAATTAAAATCAATGTTTTATGGCATAATGTACCTTAAACATACCGTCAGTTTAAATGCTATTTTATTCTGGAAAAAAACGGAAGTTCTCAATACCAAGCTTTTATTCTGAAAATCCGTCACAACGACATCCGGGACTACCGCCCATTAGTATCATTAAAGTGGCTATTGACGCCGTTAACATGTATTACATATAAAGTTATTAAAGAGATAAGGAAGAGAAAAGGCATGTGGACGTAAGCAATGAATGTAAAATGTGGAAATCCTCTGTTTGACGCGATATCGGATACAGGAGAACGAGGGGGGAAGTCCCCTACGGCACTACAGCTCCCAGAGAGGAGGAGCGAACAGCCAGCAAGCGGGAAGGACGAATGCTTGGAAGGTCTCTTCTGCACGGCCATCACAGGGAGAGGAAGGCTGCAGCTTTTCTCCTCCAACTGAACAATATCCTGCTTGTAACATTACCGCGCTTTTTATTAATTAAAGTACCAATTTTGAACCTTCTCAGAGACTCCATTTCGTCTCCTTTTTTAAGCTTCTTACCTGGACGCGAGAATAACGAACACAGCATAACACTATCTGGATCAGTCTTATGCGACAATCGAAACTGAAAAGTAACGAGTAAAGTAACGAATTACTTTATGTAGAGAGTAACGAAGTAGTTTAATATATTACTTTTTTTTAGTAACTACCCCATCTCTGCCCACAACCCCGATAGAGGTGGCTATTAAACTGTAGACAAGGATTAAAACACCACCACGCCTTGTAAACATCTATTTCCTGCTTCCATTCACATTGGGAGAAGAAAGGGAAGGCCTCCAACATTTCCCTGCTCCATAAAAGCAAGGAAAGAAATCCCTGCAGATGTCACTATGATGAGATGCCAAACATGGAAGAGAGCTGAGCAATTCATCACAGAGAACAACTGGTGAAATAATGAGTTCAAATTATGGAAGATTGAAAACTGATTCAGGGGAGGTGATTATCTCTGCCAACGAAGGATGAAATTGAGCAAATGATTAGCAATGAATGCATTATTAATACGTTTACAAGTGCAAGTCTAAGTGCTGTACAAAACTCAGACCACAAAGGCAACACCACGGGATCGGTATCTAGATTTTCACAATAAAAATGACCTTGCAATGAGGACGGTGACCGGCCAAAGTTGCTGGTAGAGCAGACAGATTTACAGGCCGCTTCCGAAAACTGTCAGCATTTGGTCATTTGGCTGAGACGAAGGCGGGGAGAAAGCCATAGCGTCGCCTGCATCCAGATGGCTCAAGACAGAAGGGGACGGATGCAAGCACTGCAGCCTCTGCTCCATAAACCACTCGGAGACTCAAGTCCAGACACAGGCAGCTATAAGTAGGTTAGCCAACGTTTCAACACTCATTTAACTCGTGCATGTTTACCTTTCGGAGAGTAGAATACTGCCCGATGCATGGTTGTGCAACAGTTGATCCTCACTGTAAATACAGAGCTAAATCCAAGATCAAATGCACGCTAAAGGGTCTTTGGAAATGTTTTCTCTCAGTGATTTTGCTGTTATGTTAAAGGTTTGTTGTTTGTTTTTCATGTATTGTGTCTTGATGTGTGGCTGTTGATGTCACATTTCAGACTTGATCTGACCAATAAAGTATTATCAGATCGTATTGTTTGCCTACTGTTATTACCGTTGTGCAAATTATCTTGAGTTATGGGGTATAAGGTGCTCGATCCCATTTTAGGGTTAGGGTTACGCAGCGTCCGCACGGCGGCGTGCGTTGAAGCTTGCCGGTGAGCTTGTCTGAAACTCGACCAACAACCAATCACATGAATCTCCCGCCCCGGACACACAAGCATGCGGTTTGATTGGCTAGAGCTTGTACTGGCATGTGATTTGATTGGCTGACGCTTCCGCCGAAGTGAGCAAAGCGAAGCGACGCGACCACAATGCAGTTCGGCGAAGCGTGACGTCACCCCATTCAAAGTGAATGGGCAGAAGCGTTGAAGCTTCAGCGCACGCCGCCGTGTGGACGGGCCGTTAGGGTTTCTCCTTGGTGGAAACTGAAACATGATGTGTCAATGATCGGGGGCTGTTCTTAGGTTCATCCTTTATCTCACCATACAGTTTACTTTCTTCACATTGAATACTTTTCTTTAGCCTGTAGCGTGGAGCGAACATTTCCTGTACCCTCAGGCTGTGATTTTAAATCATAAGCTTCTTCACTTTCTCAACAAAAACACTTCAAATTATTTCACATTCACAGGCTTTAATGATCGGCCTGCAGTGACCCACAAAGGTCTCTTTGTAAATATTTGAAATCTCAAGTGCACAGAGAAGAGAGTGCAATCAAAAAGAACTTCTAATCAGCTAATGTGTTGTTTATAATTTCACAAGCATTTTAGAAACAGTCAAGGCAAGGCGAGTTTATTTATGTAACTCGTTTCGTACAGAAGGCAATCCAAAGTTCTTTTACATAATGCATAAAAGGGTATTTAAGATGAAATAAAGTCTGAAGCAACAAAGTTAAACAGCAGGAATAAAAAATAGGCCAACATGCATCCTGAAGGCTGTCTAAACCCCAACTAACATTTCAGTAAAAAACTGTTGAAACAGAAACATTCTTTTAGTTGTATAAGTTTAGTTGATTAGTTGTAGAAAAACAATTACAGATAGGAAAATTAGGAGTTGCACATGCAATACGAGTGAACCTTATGCATTAAGAACCCTTTTTATTTCTGACATTGGCTTAGCTTCAGGGCTAAAAGAAGTACAAAGATTGTCATTTTTAGGCTTCATGGAAAACTCGGCTCTTTCTTGGCTGCAGTTTAAGCATTAGTTCTGATGTATGTGCTAATGCTAGGCTAAGCTAGCTGAACGCTAGTTTACATTTGGCTGTATGTTTGGATTAGATGTTTCCTGTCTTCAATTTTAGCATTCGGTCTGATATTTGTGCTAATGCAAAACTAAGCTATCTGTCTGCTTGGCTGTATGTTAAATTATATTAGATGTAGGCCTACTCTAAATCTATGCCAAAATTGAAACCAACATTTTTTATTTCATTTCATTTCAAACCTTTATTTATCCAGATTGGTCCCATTGAGATCATAGATCTCTTTTTCAAGGGAGACCTGCAGCATATAGGTTCCACATGAAACATAAAACAATAAAGGACATTATACATTATATTTACAGGATACATAGTTATAGACATTTACAAGTGCCCATTGTATCGGCAAGCATTTCATTTAGCCTAGCTTTAAGAACATGCAGAGGAATGAGATTGCTCAGTTTCAATTCTTGCTGAAGATTGTTCCAAGCAAGTGGAGCTGCGCACATAAAAGCTGTCTTACCTTGCTCTTGGCACATCTAACAAGACCACATCATGTGACCTCAGACAATAGCTGCTTGCAACTCTCTGTGTTATCAGAGAGCAGATATAATACGGGAGTTTACCCAACATAGCTTTATAGATAAACGTGTACCAGTGACTGAGCCTCCGTACAGAGAGTGATGGTAAACCTGCCTTGGTATACAGGGTACAGTGATGTGTAAGCGCTTTACAATTTGTGACAAATCTCAGAGCACTGTGATACGCAGCATCCAATTCGCTCAGGTAATTGGCCGGTGCATTCATATACAACAAATCCCCATAGTCCAGCACAGGTAAAAAGGTGACTAGCCTTTTCCTGGCCTCAAGCGAGAAACAGGACTTGTTTCTGTAGAAGAAACCAAGCCTAACCCTCAGTTTTTTAAGCAGGTTATTGACATGAAGTTTAAAAGAGAGACAATCATCAAGCCAGATACCAAGGTATTTGTAACAGGCAACAACTTCAAGTTTTGTTCCTTGCGTAGTTACAATATCTAAAACAGGCTCTGGTGTCTTTTTAGCTTTTTATATCATAAAGCCTGAGTTATCTGAGGAATATGTTAGCCATGTATCTCCTGGTTGTAGCATAGATATGAGAAAGGTATTCATTTTTCTTACTTTCGCCAACAATGCATGTAAGCAAATCTACCAAAAATATCCATAAGGTCATGAAGAAAAGTTTCCAAAATACTCTTAATATGTTTTGAACTAGAAGTTGTTCAGTAGCATAACATTAAAAACAATTAAGCATCATTTCCACCATACTGTCTTTAAGTATAATCTACTTTGGTAAATGTTCCATATTACTCTTAAATAATGTGAAGAGCTGTTGTCTTTGTCCCTGAGAGATGAAGCCTGTGTGAACCACATCAGTATGGGTATGTGACTATAGCTCCATGCACTCATCTGTGCCGCGCTGTGCCCTCGAGGACGCCCCAAAATAAGGCATCTTGAGTGTGGAAAACGAGGGCGTGTGCATCGCTGCGACATATGCCAAAATGCAACCTCGCACGACTGCTGCTGAGAATATGAACGGCTCCACATTTCCCTTTTTTCGATCTTAACACTAATTAGGAGTTCTTTGTTTGTCTCAACGACGCACATTTGGGATTAGCCCAAATCAGAGAAGTGTGTTGCAGATTTAACTGTCAGCACTTAGATCAAAATGATTAGAACGAGGCCTCCTGTAAGCAAGCATGCTCCTTCGCAGCTACGATACGACGATCCTAATTTGTGTTTTGTTGTGGTTAACGCTGCAGCTGCTGAACAGCCTCACAATAATGGGCCGTTCTCGCAGCTCTGATAAAGAGGCTGCACATTCATCATTGGGAAATGGGATGGCAGTGTCCTTATTTGCCTTCATATCAGCAGGCACTTCTGTATATGCCATTCCGCAAAATGCTTTTCGATGACTGTTTCCGTGTCGGGCAGCTTTGTGCTTTTGCCTCCATGTCAGGAATCATTTGGCTCATTTACTCGCCCATATTGCAGAGCATATTGCCCGCCTGTTGAAAGCATGAAGCATATCTCTCTCTGTTCTGATTTGATTGTGATAGTGATATCCATTTTAGGATCTGTGTTTGAACTTTATCTTTGATATCAGCAGCGTGGTTCAGCTCCTTTGATTGGATCCGCGTTCTCTGTGAATTTGAATAGCGAGTTATGTTCGCTCTGTTAAACCTATTTCACTGCCATTAGCACCACTAAGAAGCCCATTTGTACTCATCAATACTGGACAATAAGTGTAATCATTGTAAAACACTGCTACAGCGCTAAAAAAGAGCTTTCCAAATCTAAATGGAGCAAATGGTCTCTTGAAGATTCTGTCAATAGGCAAGGCAAGTTTATTTATACAGCACCTTTCAACACAAGGCAATTCAAAGACATTAAGAAGAGCATTAAGAAGCATATTATAAAAGGGCATTTAAAAACACTAATTTAAAAGCAAAGATAATAACAAAGGTACATGAATAAAAGTTACAGTTGTTATGCTGTGATCGTTATTCTCGAGTCCAGGTAAGAAGCTTAAAAAAGGAGACTAAATGGAGTCTCTGAGAAGGTTCAAAATTGGTACTTTAATTAATAAAAAGCGCGGTAATGTTACAAACAGGATATTGTTCAGTCAGGAGAGAAAGTCTGCAGCTTCCTCTCCCAGATGCTGGCCGTGCAGAAGAGACCTGACAAGCATTCGTCCTTCCCGCTTGCTGGCTGTTCGCTCCTCCTCTCTGGGAGCTGTAGTGCCGTAGGGGACTTCCCCCCTTGTTCGTGTCCGATATCGCGTCAAACAGAGGATTTCGACATTTTACATTCATTGCTTACTTCCACATGCCTTTTCTCCTCCTTATCTCTTTTATAACTTTATATGTAATACATGTTAACGGCGTCAATAGCCACTTTAATGATACTAATGGGCGGTAGTCCCGGATGTCGTCATGAAGGATTTTCAGAATAAAAGCTTGGTATTGAGAACATTATGCCATAAAACATTGATTTTAATTTCTAACACAATGCAGTGTGAGATACACACATCTGAAATGTTTAGGTCCGACTCTCAATCATTGCTCACTTTTTAGCAGAAATAGTTTTCTATGACTTCACTTTCTTTCTACTTTCTTTTTTAATTTATCCTTTAATTATTTCAAGTGTTTCATGCCAAACGAACCCCCCTTTGGACAATTCTAATTGACCCCATGGCACCTCTTAGTTTTCGCCAAAACTATTCCTCTTTTTTAAATACTCACTTTTATCTGTTCAAGTTTAAATCTTAGTGTTTAGCTGTGTTCTGCTGCTCTGTTTTTGTTTGATCGCCCCTCTCTAAAGTCCCAGGTGTGTCTGGATGTCGGCCAGCATTGCTTATCCTCATGGAGACATATCGTCCACCAGTGTGTGGCAGTTTATCCTTGTTTATGAATGAGGGCGGAAATGCAGAAGTTCAATCAATACCACTTACGTCTCAGCTCATTTCTTTCTCCTCCTCTTCCTCCTCCTGCGAGTTTCCTGCTCTTCATCATCCTCCTCCTGCAGCTGTAGGATAACATAGCTTTGATGATGCACCAGTAATCCAGCTATTGGCCATATTTAAGCGAGGGTGTTATCTGGATTATGCTGTTTACATGAATCTGTACTGTCAGCCTCACTGTCGCCATAAATATACAAATTATTGGAGCGTTGTCGTCCAACCTTCCTCGTTTCCCAGTGGTTACCTTTACGAAATAGAAAATACGACATGCCATGTAATCAGTAAGCATTTTGGATTTTTGCTTCATGTTTGAAAATAAGTATTAAAGGGGACCTATCATGCAAAATGCACTTTTTGATGTCTTGTATACATAACTATGTGTCCCCGGTGTGTCAGGGAACTCACAAAACCCTCTCTCTTTTCCTTCGTACCCACATCTCTAAAAACAGGGGTACAACGGAGCTGATCCAGATTTGCGACAGGTGTACCGACGGCACTATCAGAAAGTTGCTATCAGAAACAATGCCTGATGTGTTTTGGACGTAATATGGTCTTTGTTTACATTAGCAAGCATCGCTAACACACAGAGCTAACCTGTACTGGAGAGAGTATGTGTAAAAAAGTGGGAAATAAAAAAAGGAACTCACCTTGTGGTCTTCTTTCGTGTAACGTCAGAGGTCCAACTCAGTGTTGTGTAGCCATGCCCGCATCTCTGGTCCTACATCGAAGAGGCTGGCTTCCGAGGGTGGTCATTGAGTTGAAGCACTGCCAGGCCTCGGTTATCGACGGTCGGGATGACTGCCCGTCCGCCGTTCCTAGGCCTACCAGCTCGACGTTTGGTTGGCGACATTCGTTTCGCAAGTTGGTCTTGCACCATTTCTTGCTACTCACAGAGGAGGCCACGTGAAGGCTGTCGTCTTCTCCCCCACTTCTACCCCGTGGTAAACCCGCAATAGAAAAAGCATTTGAGCTCCATACTGTTTCAGAAATAATCCTTGATGTGGTTTGGAACATGATATGGCATTTCATCACGGCAGAATTTAACTGTAGCTGCCGGGGAATTCTGAGCAGGCATTAGCTCCCCTCCCGTTTTCTTCAAGCTAAGGACCCCGAATCAGCGTTTCTCTAACAGGGCTGAAATAGAGGGATATGAGGGATGTCTAAAATGCATGATCTGTTTGGTATTTTGAGCAAAACACATCATAGACATGTTTTAAAATATCTGAGACCCAGAATATATGCCTAAAAATAGCATAATAGGAGACCTTTAAGTTATTTCATCCTAAGCGTTGCTTTAGCCGACTTGAGAGTGATTCCCGTACATTTGACATTGCCAGTAAAGTCACGCAAGCGATCATGCTTTCTAAATTAGCTTTAATGTGTGTGAAGCTACAATGTCATTTTGAAGCTGCAGATTTAATTCTGAAGGTACACTTTCACAAGCCACACAAGTTAAGTATGTTCAAGGATGTAATTAGAGACCGCATCTGCCAGGAATTATGTTTATGTACTGATTTGCAGCGCCGAATACAACGCAAAGCCCCTAGATTACATTTGTTCTGAACATAATGATGAGGCGCTTTTAAAGAACGTATCCTAAAGTACTGAATGTTTTAGAAGAATCTAGACAGCATTTGATTAACTCTCCTTCTGATCTGCATTTCACGATACCAGTTTTTGTTCTAAATCCAAGACTGCACCAGCAACATATTCTCAATACCCAATTCACTACAACAAGAAACACAAGGACATGTAGTTCAACATACACACATTTCTTTGGTTTGCACAATGTTTTTTTGTAAGACATACCTATAGGCATATTTCAATGAAGTAAAATGAGTGTGGTACCTGAGAAAGTTCAAATGGCACTTAACCCACGGTAACCCAATGTGAGTCCGCCGCCTGGACCTACCTGTGCCAAACTATTCTAATATCCGTTGTGTCCTTGGGCAAGACACTTCACCTGGATTTTCTCCTGTGGGTATTGTCCACAGTACATGTATAATACCAATGTATACTTGTAAAAGCTCCTCGATGACCTCGAGGCGTGAAGATGGACGGTGTGGCGCAGTGCGCTGTGCAATGATCATCAGATCAAGGGGTGAAACCCGCCACTGCTGCGTCTGTAAAGCCGGTGTGTCCTTGGGCAAGACACTTCACCTGAACTTGCTCCTGTGGGTATTGTCCACAGTTTCTGACCATTGCATGTATGATATATGTGTAATGTGTGTAAATGTAAAAGCGCTTTGAGTCATTGAAAAAGCGCTATAATAAATGTAAGGAATTATTATTATTATTAAAGAAATTGAAGTTTGACTAAATTAGCATATATCTCTTAACACAGGGTACTCATGATATATTGTGCTTTGGATCCCTAAAGGTTTTGGCTACTATCCCTTCATTCAAGGGTGTTTTTTAACTATGTTCCATCTTAATTTACTCTGACACAGCAACATCTAAATGTATTCTGACACGTCTACAGCCAACTCACAGGTTTATCATTGCTTTGATAAAAAATATTATCAATTGACCCCTTTTAGAAGTGAAGGGCGTGTCATGTTCGAGCCTGAGGCCTGAGAAATAAGCTCGGGGCTTAACTGGGTAAACAATTCCTCATTCTGCCATTTATATCGATTTAAAAAAACATATTTATTAAATAAACTATAAAATCTTCTGTAAAACAATGTTATTTTTCCAGCCTGAGTCGAATCCGAAACAAGTATGAATCTTAAAATGAGTGTAACACGTCTCCTTTAAGAAATAAGTTGTAAGGGAATTAAGACCAGACATTGTCTCGGTTGTTCAAGGTCATTCGGTTCAACTCAAATCCATGTTGTTTGAATGCAATTCCAAGTCTTCGGTATAAATATGGAAATAAAAGACAACTGTGTTTGAAGTCATCATTAGCTTAATTCATCTGGAGCTTGGTTACTTGTGTAACAGTCTGACCTTGGCAACCTCCGTCTGCATCTGTTCAATTATTAATTCCCCCTGCCTCTCGCAGCGATACTATATTATCTTAATGTGTGCTTATTATTGTTGCTGTGTAAAGAGCAGTGCTTTTATTCCAGGAGGGGGCCATGCTCTGACCCCAGAGTGCAGGGTCAATAGAGACAACCCACCTCGGCTGCGCAGTCTGACAGAGCTAATGAAGCTATTTGTAAAGTCTTTTTCTCGGTTCAGCCACTGTTCTGTTATCAGCTGTGTCTCCAAGGCGATGAACAAATTATCACATCAGGCTAACTGGGACATTTAGACTGTTTGTTGCAAGAGCAGATTGGTTATTTGTTAATCACATTTCTGTCTTCATAGATACAGTAGATAGATGGATAGATAGATAGATAGATATATGGATAGATAGATAGATAGATGGATGGATAGATAGATAGATAGATAGATACATAGATAGATGGATGGATGGATGGATGGATGGATATATAGATGGATAGATAGATAGATAGATGGATAGATAGATAGATAGATGGATAGATAGATGGATGGATGGATGGATAGATAGATAGATGGATGGATGGATGGATGGATAGATATATAGATAGATAGATGGATAGATGGATGGATGGATGGATGGATAGATAGATATATAGATGGATAGATAGATAGATAGATAAATGGATGGATAGATAGATAGATATATAGATAGATAGATAGATGGATGGATGGATGGATGGATGGATGGATAGATAGATAGATATATAGATAGATAGATAGATGGATGGATAGATAGATAGATATATAGATATATAGATAGATAGATGGATGGATGGATAATGTATTAATACTTAAAAAGTTGAATAGAGAATTTACGGAATAGGATTAGGGCCACATGAAAACAAATGTTTGGGGGATGTGAAAAAATAAATGTTTTCTTTTGTTCCGAGAAGAAATTATTGATAATTAAAATGTCCTCAAAAAGTCAAAAATACTGCAGTTAGTACGTAGCAGGAATATATGCTTACACTACAGGAGCATAGACATTCTTGTATATACATAGGATAGTATAAAATGTACAGATATACAGAAAATTGCAGATTGTTCATGGTTTAATAAACTCTTATATAGCTCTATTTAACATAATCAAACCATGCCAGTTAGATGTCTTTTAAGGGAATAATTTGCTATTTGGGTAATAAACTAGCTAGCTTTATGAGAGGACTAAAACCACATTCAGGTCTGTTCATTAGCTCTGTTAGATTGTGCTTCAAGACACAGACACTGGCTGCTTATAGATCAGGCCCTTCCTACATCCAGGACCTGAGTAAACCATACTCCATGATGTACGCTTTGCCCTGCATTGACCAATCAGCTCGCTGCTTGCTATCCAGGCTCCAAAATGGTGGAACGAGCTCCCTATTGATCTCAGAATGGCAGGAAGTCTGTTGATCACTATGGGGGAATTCAAGTCCATCTTAAAGGACAGAGAACAATAATCCATTGGTCGATGTGATTGCTCGTATATCCCATAACTGAAGTCGTTTTAAATCGTGCCAGTTTTTAATGATTTATTTGCATATTGAATGGTTAATGTGCCATTTCATTTGTGTTTTGCGACCGCTGTATTCGTCTGCCTGTATTGTCTGTGTTTTATCTGTCGTAACATTGTTCATGCTGCCCTTCTTGGCCAGGTCACTCTTGAAAAATAGATTTTAATCTCAATGAGAGACGTATACATCTTCCATCACAGACTGAAACCCCACCTTCAGCTTGGCCAATTAGAAGACAAACATCTTTCTTCTCACCAGAGCACTTTGGTTTATTGTAAGCTAATATATTTGCAGGATTCTCACTTTTTAGAGTTTGTATCTTCATAGTTGAATACTGTAAGTCGCTCTGTCGACTCAATGAAATGAAAAGTAAAGTAACAGTAAATATGAATCCTCGGTGAGCAGATTAATACCTTAGCAGAATGCAAAGACTAAACATTCAAAGTGGAAGCACAAAGAATGTATTTATTTGAAACAATTGTAGCCTTTATTATTGTTTTGAACACACTAGGCCACATGTGTCAAACTCGAGGCCCGGGGGCCAAATCAGGCCCGTGGTGGATTTAATTTCGGCCCGCAGAATAATATCTAATTACTTTTAGATCTGGCGCGCCGGTATATTGCACACACGCCTTCCCTCCACCCTGAGGGTCTCCTCCGCTCAGAGCCTGAGCCCAAACATTGATGACCTTGCACCCAAGATGAGACGCCCAGTATCTGAACTAGCATCACAGAGCAGCACACTGAGTTCAATGGATGTTCTTCTGCACGTTCTCTCTCACGACAACAGGGCATGTTCGGTTTGTTCTTTGAGGGAAATAGTTTTGTTGAAGCTGTTGTTGGTCTGTGGGAAAATGTAATCACAAGAAAAGACTCTGTAAAAGCTGCAGATAGAGCCATGAGAAATGAATGCAACTGATTATTTAATGTGTAATGTTGTTTTTATAGGCAATAATTTAAGCTTTGTTAGTTCCAGGTTTAATATGTGCAATAAGTTCATTTCAATAAGTTCTGCGATCAACATTGAACCAGTCCGGCCCTCGACTAGAACCCATTTTTTTATTTTGGCCCACGCACTGTGTATTTGAGTTTGACACCCCTGCTCTCGGCTATGAACTGCTTCTGTTTTCAGTTTTTTAAACCACTGACGGTTTATAAAGTTAGCTTTACAGTCGTGTGTTCGAGGGTTTTAGAACAGACATTCTACCAAAGCTTGTACTCACCCTCACCTTTCCATAACTGTATGCCCTGGCTTCACTGGCTGCTACGTGATGCCCTTAAGTGTGTAAGGGCAGCCTGTTTTCACGAAAGAGTTTCAGATGCTTCGAGATTGTTCAAGACATCATTAGTTGCCTTTTTCAGTAAAAAATCAAGGCTGTATTAAAAAAGCTTTCAATACAGCCATAACCCTATCATTTGATCAGATGTAATGTGCTGTCTTGCTTTAAAAGGACATTTCATCTCTCAAGACCATCAATATTTAATATCTTTGAGTTCTCTGAGGACGCATTGATTAGCATCAAGATATCGACATCACCCAGTGCAGGTCGTTTTTTATGTGCATTGATCCCAGTATTCAGCTATCTTTCTGTGGGGTCTGTGCCCACCTTCTTAAGGCTCTGCACATCCCTGAGATATTAAGTGAAGCTCCCAAACCGTCTGCCTGCTGCGCCTCATTGTAGTCGGAGAAGCTGTTTAATCACCCGCAGATAGTGCCGAGAGATTCTTCCGGGCTTTGCACAGATTAGGAGGACATTACCTAGAAATGAGGCGGAGAAAATGGAGCATGGGTTTTTAAATACTCACTGGAGAGCTTCGGTCTTATGTGTTTTTTATTTTGGCAACTCTCCGTTTGCTTTCTTGTTGTCCAGGTTTTGAATTCTTCTTTAGGTTTGTTGACACACTGACACCTGCTCAAGAGGACGTGCACTTGTGCTTGTCAGGTTAATTGCCTCACGGAAAGGAGTTGTTGAGACGGGGGGAATGCATACCTGCTCTCTCCAGGCCGTCACCTCACACGCTTGAGAACTCCCTAACAGTGAAGATGTTTCTGATCTTGACAAATTCCCCGAAACACATTTTGTTGTTTCCCTGACATTCTTCCGTCGCATCGATTTGTTTTTGTTGAAGGATGTTAAACTCGGAATGAATTTCTGTCACGCTGAAGTTTTTTTTCCGAGGTAACTTCCCGTCGATGTCAGTGTTGGCAGCAGAAATACCGCTTGCCTGCACTCTCTCTCTCTCACACACACTTTTATTGACTTCCCTCTGCCTCTCGATCTCTCCTCTCTTGTCAGCGGTGATGCATGTTTGTCACATGATGCGTATCTCGCAGCAGCGGCCAGTTTTCCATCCGGCCCGATAAATCTGCAAACAAGAGAGCACGACAAAGGAAGGATGCAAATCTTCACAAAGGGCATCTTTTTGGATGCATCACCCAGACTCTGGTACACACTATCAACAATAGCCTTTTTGTTAATCAAAAGCTCTTCAACAGGAACAAGAGTTGTTCTATTCCAGAATAGTTAATGACTCATTGTCTCTCAGTGTGCAAAGGCCTGCCATTTGATGTTACGTTATAGCTATAAAACTCTGGGCAACACTGAGGTGCCATTCAGTGCCAAGCTGGCAAAGACTGTGGGACCTTTTCAACTCAAATCTGCAATAGATAAAGGTAAGGCTCAAATTGATCGGGGACATCTGAAGCATGCTCTAATGATGGTTGATACCAGAGATGGAGTACTCGAGTTTTGGACTCGGACTCGAGTCGGACTTGAGTGCCGATTTTCGGGACTCGTGACTCGACTCGGACTCGACTCGGACTCGCGCACTGATCGACGCGACTCGGACTTGGACTCATGAATTCTCGCATAGGATGACTTGGACTCGGACTCGGACTCGTGAATTCCCCCCCCCCACGATGACTCGGACTCGACTCGTACATTGACGCTCCGACTTGGACTCGGACTCGAGCACATTTTCTCTGGAGTCTGATGTCCTCTATCCTGTATGGCGAGTTCACGTACTGGGCCCCGCTGTTCCAGTCTAGAGATGTCTACAGACACACCCCGCATCATGCTGTATGCTTTCACACATTCTGCTTCCACATTGGAAAAGAGCAAAATGCTCGTTATGTGGAAACAATATAGAAGAGAAGGCTCCGTAACACATTACTCTAAGGATCGAGTTCAGACATAGAGGCTGTCTTGTATCATCAGAGTAACGTGATCTAATCAATAAATAAAGATTCAACCGATAACGAAAGCACATACTTAACATGCAGAATGACATCATTTTGCATACTAAGTAGCCATGTGCTTTCTGGGGATAAATCTTTATCGGTAAACTGATTTAACCCGTAAAAGTCCCTTCAAAATAAGAGTCCCGATCTTATTACTATCAAAATAAAAGTGCAAAACGAAAACTTTACCATAGGAAAATATTGGCATACAAATATAATCACTTCTCTAAAAGGTAACTCATTTTAAATATAGTTTATTTATATATAATAATAATATTAATATTAGAAATACGCTTTATATTTGTATAGCACCCATTACAAAAATTGTAGCCAAACTGGCTTCACAGCAGTTCAATAGACAGGATAACAGCAATGTAGAGGAGCAGCTACATTTCAAAACATATATCCACGAAGATTAATACATGATGACTTGTGACTCGGACTTGACTTGGACTCTTCTTAAGTGACTCGGAATTGGACTCGGACTCGAACACAGGTAATGATGACTCGGACTCGGACTCGACTTGGACACTCCTTGGGTGACTCGGACTTGGACTCGGACTCTAACACAGGTAATGATGACTCGGACTCGGACTCGACTTGGACACTCCTTGGGTGACTCGGACTTGGACTCGGACTCGACTACGACTCTCCCTTGGTGACTCGGACTTGGACTCGGACTCGAAGAGTGGTGACTCGAGGGTGACTTGGACTCGTGAATTGGTGACTTGACTATAACACTGGTTGATACGTTCAGATATACATAGCACGATGAGTGATGATTAAATAACCAACCCCCAGCCTACAGGTGGAAGCTGGGGTGGTGGTGGGGCAACAACAGAGATGGGGTCGTTACTAAAAAAAAGTAATATATTAAACTACTTCGTTACTCTCTACATAAAGTAATTTGTTACTTTACTCGTTACTTTACTCGTTACTTTACTCGTTACTTTACTCGTTACTTTACTCGCAGGGCCGGCCCGCCCCTCCCTGCAGGCAGATCACGCAGACTGCTAAAGTTTCAAATGTTCTCTTTTGTTCAGTTTCCATTGTCGCATAAGACTGATCCGGATCCTGAATGTTTTCCTATCTGACCGTGGCTGTCCTCTGTCTCCTGCTATCTGACCGTGGCTGTCCTCTGTCTCCTGCTATCTGACCGTGGCTGTCCTCTGTCTCCTGCTATCTGACCGTGGCTGTCCTCTGTCTCCTGCTATCTGACCGTGTCTGTCCTCTGTCTCCTGCTCTCTGACCGTGGCTGTCCTCTGTCTCCTGCTATCTGACCGTGGCTGTCCTCTGTCTCCTGCTATCTGACCGTGGCTGTCCTCTGTCTCCTGCTATCTGTATATTTTGCGCAGTCTATCTCTGCTCACGCTGTTGCGTCGGCGTGTTCTCCTGCGTGTTGGCCATGTGTTGCACTGGAGCCAGACACCGCAAAGACTTCAGCCGAGCACGTACGAACTGCGCATGCGTAAGTGGCAATAACTCTCCTTACCAGCAGGCGGCGGTAGTGTGTATTCGTCATTCAAAACAGGCAACAACCGGAAAACAGAGAAGAAGAACAGACTACGTGTGTGATATAAATAAACAACAGCTATGTGCGTTAGCTTCACCTTAGCATGTGTTCTTTGCAGGTGCCTGTTGAGGTTTGATTATGACTGATTTTAGAAAGTAACGAAGTAACGTGTGTCGGGGCAATGTTAGTAACTGTAGTGTGATTACTGAATTATAAAAGTAGCGCGTTACACTACTCCGTTACCGACAAAGTAATATTATTACAGTAACGCGTTACACCCAACTCTGGGCAACAAGCAGCAGTGACGTGGAGGTAGCTTCAGCAGCAGCAAGCAAAGCATGGAGAGAGATCTGGCAGGTTCAATAGAGCGGCATATTAAGGAGACGCTGTTTGGTTGGTTGTAGAGTGGCAAGGGGAGTTATGTATGAATGCAGCATAAGTGCTCGAGTTGACTGCCTGAACTCGCTCGCAGGCTTCGCCCCATTCCTGTAAATGTGCCAGAGTTAGCCAAGAGGCTATTTTCATCTGTAGTCCCTGGACAAATGTTGCACTGTAAGTTAACCTAAAAATACTTTTCCTGAAGACTTTTCTTTTTGCCGCTGCTTTTAATTTAACTATTCACATTTTAAACTGGAACTTTTATTCATGTATTTATTCTTTATTATCTCTGCTTTTATGACTGTTTTGAAATGCCATTTTCTTAATGTCTTTCATTTTTGCAAAGCACTTTGAATTGCCTTGTGTTGAAAGGTACTATATAAATAAACTTGGCTTGCCTAAAACACATTTCATTTCAAGTAAACACAATCACTAGGCTTGTTTGAGACAAGCCAGACCTGCGCAGACCTGCGCAGTTGCGATCAACGTCTTGCTAGTGCGTTGCATGATGGTTAGTAATTTTGTCCGACTTGCTCTGGAGGCTCGCCCACATGAGACTTTGAAATCTCGCGGGACAAAGACGCCCGCAGCCTTGAGAGTGAGGCGAGGCGAGTTGGCGCAGTTGCTCTCCACGAGCTGCAGAAGCGAAATGCTTGATGGGAAACGGCTCGCTGGTATCTCGAGCTGAGCGCTCATTGGTGGTTTTCACCATGTGCTGCTGATGAAGCTCTCCCATTGGCTGGCAAAAGTTTGTTGTTGTTTTGTGTCAGTTTTACGTCGCCACATCCATTCCCATTTCTCATCATTGTTCCACAATGTTTATCATCATGAAATGAATATCTATATATGTTATACTATACTGCTTACCGTTTTCATACTTTATATATCTTAGCATATTCATACACACTGTTCATCTAGTGTATTCATACCCCACTGTTTATTCATCATTCTATATGTTATTCTGTAGATTGTGTACATTACTTTTTCACTTCACTGCTTGTTGCACCTGGTTAGAAGCTAAACTGCATTGTGTTACATCAGTACCTGTAATCTGTGCAATAACAATAAAGTTGACTCTAATCTTGAACAGGAACAAATGTATTTACTTAGTACATATCTGACATTAACGATTAAACACATGTGTGCATTCTTTATAAATGCAAACCGAGTCAAGCCGACTCCGGAGGTGGCGGTATGCACCTTAAAGTTGTTTGCAATCCGCCAAAAAACCGAGAGAAGAAGAAGAAGAATGCGAAGAAGAAGATGAAGAAGAAGAAGCCGACTCGGAGCTGTCCGACTTCAGGCGAGCTTTTTGACACCTCCCCCGGCTGCGATCGGCTACTCTCGTCTACTTTCCAGGCGAGCCGCAATGTGTCTCAAACAAGCCTACGATGTTCAGAAAGAAAAGAAAGGAGTCCAATGGAGGCGTTCCTATGGAGGCCGTGGCGTAGTGGGTTGTGCATTGGTGTTGACTGACTATGGACTGACGGCTTCAGGCCGGGTGATATGGCACTTCATTAGCGTGATTGCACAGTATATGTTGTCTGTGGCTGATGATTGTGTGCACCTGGTGTCCCAACCCAGTCTCATAAAAAAACGTGTAATAACTACGTAGTATTTCTACAAAAACGCCTCGGAAATTGTAAGACCCCTACGTTTTTTTTCACCATTCATTCCAATGGCTGGCGTCTATGTCACGTGATCTTCACATTTCTCCCTGCAGAAAAAAAAACATGGCCGGACTTCGTTTTATTCTCGGTGTAAAATGCCTATTTTAAGGTTAGTTTGGCCATTAAAATGCGTTTTGATGTCATTTGATGCGAGAAATACGAGTTGTTATTTCAGATTATGTGTTTATGTGATTATGTGTATTCACGATCTTTAGTTTGCTAGTTATTACGAAGATTACTTCAGGAAATCGTGTCTATACAACGTTTTCATTGTTACCAAGGTGGTTGCTAGGGACGCTGCTATCAATATTATTTCTGTTATGTTGTGTAACTGTTTAATGGTGTTATCTTTATTGCTACCCCCTTCCCTGTTAAAGTATAGTGTTGGTCCACAGCGCACATGTATTAGTTTAACAAATACGAATCTCCTCTAGAGCACCATTGAGTTCTTTTTAACCACATATCTCTCAGAGGGGCGTGGGGAGGGGCTCCTTATTTTCATCTAAAGCAGGGGTTCCCAAAGTGTGAGGCGCGCCTCCCCTGGGGGGCTCCAGAGAGGTTCAAGGGAGGCGCAGCAGCCAGAAAAAAATGAAGAGAAACAGTGAAATCTAGCTAGGTAACTTCAGCTAAATGTGTGCGAGCGGCAACATATGGATATCTTTTTAGTGAAGTTACCTAAAGTGAGAGAGGAGACAGCGTCTGCCAGAAAACGGAGGAAGTATGACAATGATTATTTGAAGCTAGGATGTTCATGGACCAGTCCTGATGACACTCCACTGCCACAGCGTGTTATCTGCAACGAGGTGCTAATGACAGAGACCATGTCAACTCCGGCGTCATATTGAGACGAAACACCCGTGTTTGGTGTCCAAGCCACGGGAGTGTTTTGACCGGAAGCTCATACGAGTGGCGTTACGGACAGCTACTGTAAGGCAGGTAACCCTCACAACATTGGAGAAACGTTACTCCTCCCTGCTGCTAAAGATATGGTTTCGGTAATGATGGGAGAAGCTGCTGCTGCCAAGCTAGATGCGATCCCAATGTCTAACAATACCATCCACCGCCATGTTAGAACGTTTACATAACAAATAATAACAAATAACAACAAATTATAACAAATAACAACAAATAATAACAAATAATGACATTTATATTTAAATGTGGGGGGGGGTGTTAACCAGATCTGTGTGTGTTGCGTTGTATTCTAAGTTAGCTCGGCTGAGCGAAAGGATGCACACAGTGCGGAGGAAAATAAACCATGCCCAAGGGCGAAACAGTTCATCTTCTCCGTCTCATCTATTTCTCTCCGAGTGCAACGTATGAGGAAGCTGCCGTCCCTAACCTCAACATGTTTAAAACATGAAGATAAAGAGGTTTAAAAAAGCTATTGTTTAATGTTTTAAGGAGGTGACTCTCAGCCAATCAAAAAAGAGAAAGGTAGCGAAAACAGAGCATTTTAAGACATTTTCTCTCACTGGACCTCTTTGAAATGCAATCGAATACCCCTGCATTATAGCAACAACAACAACAATAATAATAATAATAATAATAGCAATAATGATTGGGAGGGGGAGCGCGGCTGTGATTATGTTCTCTGAGGGGAGGCTCACCTTCCCACACTTTGGGAACCCCTGATCCAAAGTAACAGACAGAGAATCAGCACTTTGGAAACAGGGCTGAAACAGAGGGGATTGTGGGTAATGCTGCAATGATCTGTTTGGTGTTTCAGCCAATCAGAGACATGTTCTGTGTATATCTGGGGACCTTTAAAGTATTGGTCATTGTCGAAAGTAACAAAGTCATTTACTCAGGTTTTATATTCTGAGGTTCAGCCACACATGTCCTCCAACATGTCAAACTATTTATTTGATCTGGATTTAGAAAGTAAGACTTTTAGGACTACAACTCGATTCCATCATGTCTGAAATGTCCAACTGGTTGTGCTCAGAGGTCTCCATATAGGCCAGCACACAGCATGTGGCCCCAACTTTATTAAAATGACGCAAAATGAAATGTGTTACGGTGCCCATTTCCTTTTGAACTCTCTCTGAGCTGAGAGTTTTCAGTATTGCATCGAATTACTCTTGGAAATATGCAGAAGTCAAATAATTGAATCCAAGGACGATGTGGATCTGCAAAGTGGGAGGAGTGAGCTTTCCTTTCTGCAGGAGTGAAGGCGGTTGTGGGTTAGTGTGGCGTGTGGCGCAGTGGATAGAGCCTTGGTGTTGGGCTCGGGGGGTCACAGGTTCAAACCCCACTGCAGTCAGCATCCCGTTGTGAGACACTTGACCCCAGATTGCTCCTGTTGAGATTGTCCACAGTATTGAGTATGTAAGTCGCTTTGGATAAAAGCGTCTAACAAGTAACATGTAATTAGCAGTGTAGGCATACGTGACTAAAATATAGACAAGGGCCCCTTTTGAAACGCTGTGGCTGTTACTCCGGTATGTTCTCTGAGTCTCCAGTGGCCAGTTTCACTCCGGTTGAGCTGCCTTTCCATTCTGAGTTCAGGAAATTGTGCCTTATATTCAAGTTTCTAAAAATAGCTGCTTTATTTCACCAGAAATGTGGAGGTGGCCAATTACATTTGGCTGAATTCCCTTCCAGTCCCAAGGGGAAAGTGCCATAAAGACAAACTGTCGCTGTGAAAGACGGATTAGTATTTCTCAATCTAGGGTTTGTGTTAGATGTAGATGTTTTATTTTGAAATGACAGAAGTTAATTATCAAGGCTGACTTCAAGACGGGAGATGTGAATGTCAGCGAATGTCGGCACCAGTGGTGACCTTCATACTTAAAGTCCACCCCCCCCACGCACGCACGCACGCACGCACGCACGCACACACACACACACACACACACACACACACACACACACACACACATACAGATACACAGCTGTTAGGATTTATTTAGCCCTGAGAGTAGAATAAACTGAACAGAGTCAAGGGAAGCTTATACAAGTTAACAGCATTTAATTAAACAAATGATAGGATGATACAAGATGAAATGTGCGAGTGGAGGCGCTCTCCCCATTCAGCTGTTGCCTGTCGCGTGTGCGTTGGGTCCGCCGAGGTGAAGAAGAGGTTGATTCTTCCTGTCCATCACGTGTTATCAACTGTAGTCTTCTTCTATTGGCCGGCGTCGACGGGGGCGTGTCCAATGCAAATCCTGCCGTTTTCTGCTGCTAAATTACATCATTCTAATGTCGGTGGTTATTTAAACGTTCCCTAATAACACTATTTCAGCGTCAATAAATGAGTGTTACACCCAGTGTGTTTCGGGTACAACATCACATGTCACCTTCAATTCACGGTTTCAAAACGTAGCATTCGCCACATGCTAACCGTAAATGACGAGATTTACTCAGCGGAAAACCGTTGAACGCCATATCAACATTGATTTTAATTTCTTACAACACACACACACACACACACACACACACACACACACACACACACACACACACACACACACATGCAGTTTTAAGCCTCACTTCTGGCTGTGTTGCCGATGTGTGTTTTTTCCCAAGTTAACTGCAGACACAGGATTGTCAACAATTCATCAGCTGTTTTCCCCCTGGAGTTGTATCCGCTCGCTACTGCTAACAATATGTCCTTCTTAATTACACAGTAATGGGCGTAAACAAAGTGTTTATTGTTGTGTAATGAACTGTGACTCAGCTAAAAAACAAACAAGAAAGGCAGGCAGAGTGGGAAGCATCTCGGTCACCTTTAATTCAGTGTTATTCACAGGGCTGTAGCGCATCGTTTGAACACACACAATTACACGATAGTAACCCGAAGAAAATTATCTAATCTCAGTATCAACAAATACAAATAATGTAACCTGATTACTTTCCGTTACTTTAGGATTACCTCAAATGCAATGCATACAAATACAAGTCAATAGTCATCACTTCACGACTCGACTACTGCAATACCATCCTCTACGGCAGGGGTGTCAAACTCAAGGCCCGGGGGCCAAATACGGCCCGCGACTTCATTTTATGCGGCCCTCAAGAGCTTGCTAAGAATAGAATAAGTTTATTATACGGTTACATGCCACTTTACAGAAGCACGTTGCCCATATACTACATGTCCCACAATGCATCTCATTTTGTGACATGCGCACTGAAGGGACTTGCAATTGGTTGCAATTATTTTCCCCAGACTTCTGCTTTCAGACTAGTTAATTATGAAGTCATTATACCCTCTCCGATAATAATCAAATACAGAGGCAATAATGTAATAATAATACCTCATTGTATATATGTATATTTATATAGCTACAACCGGCCCTTTGAGTGCAACCATAATGCTGATGTGGCCCGCCATGAAATCGAGTTTGACCCACCTGCTCTACGGCATACGATCCAACCTCCTCAATAAACTCCAACATATCCAGAACTCTGCTGCCCGCCTCCTCGCCCACACCCGCTCCCGAGACCACATCACTCCCGTCCTCCAGAACCTCCACTGGCTCCCCGTCCGTCAAAGAATCAACTTCAAAGCTCTCCTCATTACTCACAAAGCCCTCAACAATCAGGCCCCCCCCTACCTCACAGACCTGCTGCACCACCACGCCCCTCCCCCCTACCTCACAGACCTGCTGCACCACCACGCCCCTCCCCCCCACCTCACAGACCTGCTGCACCACCACACCCCTTCCCCCTACCTCACAGACCTGCTGCACCACCACACCCCTTCCCCCTACCTCACAGACCTGCTGCACCACCACGCCCCTCCCCCCTACCTCACAGACCTGCTGCACCACCACACCCCTTCCCCCTACCTCACTGACCTGCTGCACCACCACGCCCCTCCCCCCCACCTCACAGACCTGCTGCACCACCACACCTCTTCCCCCTACCTCACAGACCTGCTGCACCACCACGCCCCTCCCCCCCACCTCACAGACCTGCTGCACCACCACACCCCTTCCCCCTACCTCACAGACCTGCTGCACCACCACACCCCTTCCCCCTACCTCACAGACCTGCTGCACCACCACGCCCCTCCCCCCTACCTCACAGACCTGCTGCACCACCACACCCCTTCCCCCTACCTCACTGACCTGCTGCACCCCCACACCCCTCCCCCCCACCTCACAGACCTGCTGCACCACCACACCCCTTCCCCCCTACCTCACAGACCTGCTGCACCACCACACCCCTTCCCCCCACCTCACAGACCTGCTGCACCACCACACCCCTTCCCCCTACCTCACAGACCTACTGCACCACCACACCCCTTCCCCCTACCTCACAGACCTGCTGCACCCCCACACCCCTCCCCCCCACCTCACAGACCTGCTGCACCACCACACCCCTTCCCGCTGCCTCCGCTCATCAGAAGCCAACCTCCTATCCATCCCCACCCGCACCAATCACCGGACCTGGTGGGGACAGAGCCTTCTCCGTCGCTGCCCCCTCCCTCTGGACCTCACTCCCCCCACCCATCAGAGACTGCACTGACCTCACCACCTTCAAAGCACTCACCTCTTCAATCTGGCTTTTAATGCGTGATTGCTTTTGTATTGTTTGACTTTAACTTTAACTATATATTTATTTGTTGTTCCCGTCTTTTCTTTTCTCTTCACTATATCTGTAAAGCGTCTTTAAGCACCTGTAAAAGCGCTAACAAATGAAATCTATTATTATTATTATTATAAATATCAACACGATGTTTTTCACTTCAGTGTATTTTGTAAGACAACAGGACAATGTGAGTTTAGAAAGGAAGAAACCAAGATATTTAGGATCAAAAATCATTTTATTTATATGAAAACCTGCCTTTTATTAAACATATTCAGGATGTATACATGAGCACATCAAAGAGGAGAAATAAGCTGACAGAAAATGCTCCGTTTTAGTTTAATACACGCAGGTAAGCTCACACACACTATGTCATGAACATATAGGTTCACCTGCTGAATTAAACAGAACGAATGAACCAAAGGAAGTGAAAACCATGAAGCAAATTAAGGCAGTAGAATATAGACTCACACGTAAAGTATTATCTACAGAACAGTACAGTTTACAGAGTTTAACATCGGATCCTTGTATGCACAACTTTAGTATTTTTGTGACATTGTAATCCTCCTACAAACCCAAATATAATACGGTATCTGATTACTTCTTGTTTTTGTATGTAACTGTAAGGGAATACACTTCTGTATCCCGATTCCTCTTATCCTGTCACATGTACGTTGCTCCCCAGTCTCTGTATGATTTTAAGTCCTTTCAGTAAGGGTCCTTTAAGGTAAAAGTCATTATATGAATACTTTTCTGGCAGGGTACTTAGTTTCTGTCTCTCTCGGTGTTTGCACGGTGATGTTTACCACGTGTGAAAGATATATTCAGTCATTAGAGTGTGACCTGCTTGGTTGTGACGGTGCTTCTCCTCACCACCGCTGCATATAGATAACATCCCAGAACATTGTTTGATCTCTTCATGTCTTTGACACACACACACACACACACACACACACACACACACACACCCTCACACACACACCTGCCTCCTCTCCATCTCACCCTTCCTGTCTCCCACTTCTCATATCCTCTGATACCCCAGATAAAGCCTTCCGCTGTCTCTGTGGATGCCGTTGAGCTGTGAGCGTTGCAGCAGGCTGCGGTGGTACACGTTACATAATTGACGAGTGCAGGGTTGAAGCTGCCCGTCATGCACAGATATTTTATTCAAAGCCGCAGCGTGTACCATTTTTTTTTAAACTCCTCCGCAGCCAGGATCTGTTGTTCCTTCAGGGAGAGTGATCGTGTGTATATGTTTCATACGATGCCGAGGGTGAATTCACACACACACACACACACACACACACACACACACACACACACATACCATGTATACATCACTTCAGAGGACATTACATTGACTTACATGCATTTCCTGGAGACTTATCCTAACCTTAACCATAACCAACACATGCCTAACCCTAACCCTAATCCTAACCAAGTCTTCACCCTAAAATTAATGATCCCCCTTATGGGGACCTCCAATTTGTCCCCATAAGGGAGGCGAGTCCCCACACGTGACTATGTAAACAGATGTAGGTCCCCACAAGTATAGTAATGCTAGTCCACACACACACACACACACACACACACCATAAAGGAATCAAAAAATCCATACTCTCTGCGTTAATCAATCATCACCGGAGTCTTATCATTCAATCCTGAATTATCCGAAAGTGTTATCATTCAAGGGCTCCATTCATCAAACTGTGACAGGGTTTATTTTAGTTTGCTGCTATTATTAATCATTTTGAAGAAATTGGATGTCTTGATTTGTGACATAATCTTTTGGTGATGACTAATTCCCTGACTCACAGACAGCAGAGAGGCAGGGACTCTTAGAGTTACACAGTATTCTACCACTACCTGTAATAACAATATACCACTGTATACCTTCAGTGCTACAATGTTCTTAACAAGTGTGGTTCAAAGTTACCTGATGTTGTGCACAACAACAACAACAACAACAACAACATAAAACCCAGTAATGCAGTTCGTCTCCACTTGAAGGCATTTGATTGGAGAAGGAACATCCAGGCAAACAATACACACTTGACCAGAGGGCTCACAGAAGGTCTGCACGGCTACACTTTGAAATAAATAATGTAGTTTCTCTTTATGCCAACTTTTCAACGTTCACGATCTTCCTCAGGCGAATTGATGTTTGTTTGGTTCTGCAGCGGGTTGGGGTCAAATAAGGCTTCAACGTCATTGATCTAATATTTGATTCAGCCATTCTGGTTTGTATTCTATTTACTCAACATAACTTTATCCGCAATGCAGCCACGCATGTTTATTTTAAAATGGAGTTTTAAAGCACTGTAACGCCGTGCAAAAAGGTTTATCTTCGTGAGGTCACGTGTGGATAATGGATCAAATGGACTGCACAACATTTAACCTATTTGACTTCACATGGCAACATATTACAAACATTTAAGACGCCACATTATCGTCCATACACTTGGTGACAGGAACCTCATTGGCTGCGTTACATCACAACGAAGCATCACAGCCATCATGAGCCTATTGACAAAGTTATTTAGCAATGAAAGAAGCTTGACAACAATGTGCAAGGTTTCCTGTTCATACATCCACATCATGACGTTTTTATTTGCTTGTTTGAGTTGAAATATGATAGAGCAAGTTCTTTCAGCTATTAGCACAAGGCTACATCACTACATCTCCACGCTGCCATTAGCAACACATGATTCATTATTAAAAGTTTGATCAAAATGAATAACCTTCAGAACATGTAAAGTTACAAATCCTTGACTTGTGTAAACGATTTCCACATCGATGCTACTGCCAGTTGAAATATTTAACACGCTGATGGGTTTCTGTGGGCGAGTTCGAACCATTGTGCTGGGTGTAATCAAGGCTACAGGATATGCACCATTGTTGGATATTATTTTACTGCAGAGAGATAGTGGTTTGTTTTCGACTGTTTTCTCAAATTCACACTTTTCTCTTGAGAGTCTATTATCGAGGACGGTCACAAGGTCAAGGCGTGCAGCGGGCAGCGAAAGCACCGCTTCCGATGTGGTGTTGTTGATACCCGAGTCGTCGTTATGAGTTGAAACTTGTGGAGTGTGTGTGAGGAATCTGTAGGAATCCAACTTTCAAAGCAAACCTCGTATTAAATATTTAAGAAACCCTAAATCTGTGCACAGAAAAAACAGGCCAGTCCCCTGCTTCCATGTTGACTCTTACTTCTCTCTCTCTTTGTTTTGCCAGGAAACCTTTTTTTCCAACCACATCGTCTTTATTTCAATGCTTAACAGCGATATTCAAGGTCAGCTCTCTAGGACGAGTACACGTTCTACAACCCGAAGCACTCTTCTTTCTCGTATGACGCAAGCTTGTCTGAACTAATGATGATGGACCTTTCTATTTTCCAGTGGAATATGCAATTAGCTGCTGCTCTGTGCGCACACGGCAGAACACAATGTGTGTTAGCTCTGCTTTCAGATGAACAATGACCTGGACATACAGAGCTGTCAGGCGATCCCTCTACGAACGAGCTGCAACCTTTCTGCGTTAATACTCTTTACTGGGAAGAGATGGGAAAAGAACAAATACAAACAGAGGGATAATGGCTGACAGCTAGTATGAGGCACAACTATTCTGCATCCAATGACTGTAGCTGCTGAGAAGTGTCCACACTATACAGTGTGTGGATGCGTGTGAACAGGAGGCTCATTAGGGTATAAACGCTAACGAGGCCTCAACAAGCACAAGTCTGAATCTCCGTTTCTAGAATTCATTTAAAGATAGTTGATTTTTTTGTTGAGCTTTTTGTATACTGCTGTCAACGGTGATGTCTTTTATAGAAATAGTTTCTGCGAAAACACTTGTTGTTTTGCCAAAAGTCATGTTGATGCATATTGTTTAACTTGGGTGAGAATCAGACACACGAATAAAGCACCTCATGGGAGGCGTGTGGCGCAGTGGAGTAGTGCGTTGGTGTTGGGATCAGAGGGGCACAGGTTCAAACCCCACTGCAGTCAGCATGTCGTTGTGTGCCTGAGACACAGTATTGAGTATGTAAGTCGCTTTGGATAAAAGCGTCTAACAAGTGACATCTAATGTAAAATTGAAAAAGATAGTTATGGAAAGTCAGCGTCAATAAGTAAAAAGGTGACAGCTGCACGCTTCATATATGCAACAAAAACTTTATTGACTATGTTTCATCTTCCGCTGGTCAAAAGGTGGTCGGATCAACATTTTGGTGCAGTTACCATCTAATCTAATCCAATCTAATCCAATGTTATGCAATCTAACCCAAAACGCTAATTTACATATCGCGAGATGTAAAACATTTATTTATAACAACATTCTACGCATAAGCTCACCAAAGCAGTTTGAGGTGCCAAACGAAAGAGGTGGCAGATCAGAAAACGCTCATAAGAACCGATATATCTTAACATTTTGACATCTATGCTTTTCAAAACAAACCTAATTCATGACAAAACATCAGGAAACACTGCATGCGTCGGTTGAAAAGCTGCGTCATTTTGGTTTGAGGGTCATCGTTCAAAATGAGTGCTTCCACTTACTTTTCATACGCTTTTGACGTGTACCACTTTATATCCATGGTATTCGCAGGTAACCTGTATATATAATGAAATGTTTATGCATGCGCAGAAGCCACGTCCGCTTTTCCCTTTGGTCATATATACGTGATTGCAGATCGTGAGAGTGCAGAGGTACTGACAGGCGAGGAAAAACCTTCATCAATGCATCCAGTCAGTGCAGTTAGTCAGCGCGCTCATCCTCACTCTGCATTCAATATTAATCACAGGCTTACACCGGCGCTCTACAAACGATGTGGGTTGAAGGGGGACAAGTCGTGATAGAATATGCAATTGTCTGCATAATGCACAGCAGGTGAGGTATCAGGCTGATATGAAACGTAAATATTGCATCATGGCTTTGCACTTATTACTGTCAAATGAGGATGGCGGCGTCGGGGGCCAGCGGTGAAGTGTCAACACAGATCCCAGAGCAGAGAAATGTATCTGACAGGGTGCTGTGTAAATAAATCTGATTGAATGTGGGTATTGGGAGTATGCAATGCTATCAGCTTGAGGCCGGGCCACTGATTTATTTTGTGTTTTCATTCACCCACTGATATGCTTTGTTGGACATTCTTCACCACCGTGTCTTCAGAGCCACCCGACACGGGCCTCTAAAGCACTGTGACCTTCAATGCTAGAGCGATGTGTCAGTGAAGTGTCAGAATTGGCCATTTACCAACACCTCTTTAGCCACAGGAACCATCGACTGCCGCCCAGAATATTCACAGTCTCCCACTATTGACCTCTGATCATCTCCACGGGATGAGCTGCGAGGTTAAGTGCCGTCAACTGGGGGTGGCAAGAGCCTCTTTCACTCATTTCACATCATCACTGATAATCAATCTGCCCAAACCAGCCTGATGTGCTGATGTCCTCGCCCCCCAAAGGAAGAGCTCAGTTGCAACAGCATTGCAAGTTGAATAAAATGATTATAAATCAAAGTGCTGCTGTGAGCGGTGACTATGTGCCGAGATAATCCCCATTCAGCAGCGATGTAAGGACTCGTCCAGGACCAGAGAGAGAGACCCAGAGAGAGACGAGGTGAAGACTAATGCAGCCTGGCTTAGCTTCACCTTTGATGTTTGTACCAGAAATCCAAGGTGCTCAGAGCCTATCTGTCCTTGAAGTGCACACATCCAGGAATCCCTGGAGAGGGGGATATGTTCTAATCCGAGAGCCAGCTAAAACCGGGAGAGGAGAGTAGACATTGTGTTGATTTTTTCCCCCGAATTCACTGTGGGTGTCTTCTGATCATAGTTAGAGAGAAATTGCATGGTTACACTCACTAATGCATATTTAGCCTGAAGGCAGTTGTACATCTGGAGTTACTTTCCGTGTAGCGAGATGATTGTATACAACACCTTAAAGCAGTAGTTCATGTATTAATGTATGCTGTTAATGTCCAGTTGGCAATATGTGCTTCTTCCACAAGGAAGTAGTCTTAGTTTCAGCTTTTGGTTAAAAACTGTCCATCCATCCATCCATCCATCCATCCATCCATCCATCCATCCATCCATCCATCCATCCATCCATCCATCCATCCATCCATCCATCCATCCATCCATCCATCCATCCATCCATCCATCCATCTTCTCCCGCTTATCCGTGGTCGGGTCTCGGGGTAGCAGTTCCAGCAGAGAGCCCCAAACTTTCTTTTCCCTGGCGACATCAACCAGCTCTAACTGGGGGGTCCCAAGGCGCTCCCAGGCCAGCGAAGAGATATAATCCCTCCACCTGGTTCTAGGTCTACCCCTCGGTCTCCTCCCAGCTGGACGTGCCTGGAACACCTCCCTAGGGAGGCACCATGTCATTGTTTCCCTGGGCAAGACACTTCACCCTAAATTGCTCCTGTGGGGATTGCCCACAGTACTGAATGTATGGAAGTCGCTTTGGATAAAAGTGTCTAACAAATGACATGTAATATAATGTTAATGGTCTGCAAAGGCTAAAGTTCCCTCCAGAGGAAGTGTATCTCCAACACATTCCCCCCTTGCCTGAAACACCTCCATTAGACTCCTTTGTTTTCTTTCTGAACATAGTGACATCACTATGGAAAACGTGTGCTTCTATTGGCCAACGCTTGAACACTTTGTTCGTGATAGGGTAAGGGGTGGGACATCTCTAAGCAGTTGACCTATCATATCAGAGCCGGCCAGCTAACCAATCAGAGCAGACTGGGCTCTGGTTTCAGACAGAGGGTGAAAATAGGTGCTGCAGCACAGGCAGTATGAGAAAAATCAAGAACTGTTTCAATATTAAGGAAACATGTCACAGAGACAAAATACAAATATGAACCTGAAAATTAGCACAATAGGTCCTAAATGTTGTTTTGTATTGCATCCACTCTCAAGAAAAGTAGCTTTTACTATATAATGATTGTTGTCATGAATCAGTCTGAACCCCAGTTGCATATGAATAAAATAATAATGTACATAATGAACTGCTGTTTAACTCATTTTTGGAATCATAGCCTTTTAAAATAAATATTCCACCAGTTCTTGAAGTATGAGGCAATTTCTTTAAGGAACCATTACATCTTACTAAACTCAGAAAGCGTGCATTTGATGTCATCATCAATGACACTTTCAAGGGTGCAGTTTTTGTTTCTTCAGTCATCAACGGACGCAGAGCCATTGGACAGGTTGGCAGAATGATTCCTCCCATGGTGTGAAGCATCAAAATCAATTTGGGCTGCAGTGTTGGACATTAGTCTCTGTGCCGGTGATGTCTACATTTCTGAGGCAGTGTGTGTGAATACTAAGGTTAGGCTGACATATTGGTTTGTTGAAAGTATTGAGTTAGTGTTGCCTCATTATTATTACTCAGCTATTGGCCATGCAGACAAGAAGGATTGAAAGGTAGTCTGTTTCTTTTTGTGAAGCTACAAGGCTGACAATGTACTTGTTTTAGCAGCAAATATAGCTGTTGTTTCTCTTGTTGCACATTATTGCATCTGTGTATAATTATTGTCTTGGGTTTCCTTGGGAAATATTACTGCCTGGAGAAATATTGACTGAATATTTAGTTTTTGGACATCTGCCAAAACCACATGTGGAGAAATGTGTATTAAGACAGCAGGTACAATTTACATTCTGACATTTAATTGTAAGCCAGTTAGAGGCAAATACGTTTCAGACCAATTACAATCCTGAGAGAATTGATTTAACAACTTCAATTTAAAGATATACATTTCAGGCAACATGTTTAACATTTATTGACAGACTTTCAAAGTTATAATGGATCAGCTTCAAGACATTTGGCTGCATAAAAGGAACTCTGATTACTTTATTTACACATGGCATCTATTGCACGTCTGTCCGTCCTGGGAGAGGGATCCCTCCTCTGTGGCTCTCCCTGAGGTTTCTCCCATGTTCCCTTTAAACTGTGGGTTTTCTCTGGAAGTTTTTCCTTGTACGATGTGAGGGTCTAAGGACAGAGGGTCTGAGGACAGAGGGTCTAAGGACAGAGGGTCTAAGGACAGAGGGTGTCGTATTTCCATACTGATATTCTGTACACACTGTGAAGACCACTGAGACAAATGTAACATTTGTGCTATTGGGCTATATAAATAAACATTGATTGATTGATTGATTGATTGATTGATTGATTTAGCACCAACAAACTGTTTTAACAGTTCATGAGTGTGATTATACGGCTATAATCAGAAGCTCTTATGGGTTTCATCTGCATAAAAAGGTCCTCATCTTGGATACCTGGTATTTATTTTGGCATTCCCACTGTTAAGGTTAAAGGGTAGTAAAGCTCACAAACCCCCCATTTTTTAATAGCCAAGCTACTGTCAATGGGGACCACAGTTTTATCAATTCACTTGATAAAGATATTCTAAAAAGGGCAGTCTTCCGAATCATGCTGTGGTCTATCTACAAGGTGTATACTTCCTGTTTTGTCGCCGATATAACAATACCGATTGGCTGGTGATTATCTTCAACAAAAAAGGACAATATAGAAATGTACCTTGTAGCAAAAGTAAGTCAAGTATTGTCAAGTCGCTGTATTTCTATTTAAACTGAGCATTGCGAAAGCGTGTAAACCAAAAACAGCAGAGGACCGTGAACAAATCCCTGTGGCACACCAGAAGGGATTTGCACGAGAGGATGAACCAATAGTGAGGGTGCTATGGTTACAATTAGAGCACCAGTATCAGATTACAGTTGTGATCTATGCTATATCTGTGTCTCTTAACAAAGCGCTGTCAGCAGGTTGGCTTAGAATTTGTTTTATAATGTCATGTTCTGTTTTTTTTATCCACAGATCTCCCCTGGCGGACTGAACAAACGAGTCAACTCTACGCCTGTCCTCAGTCTAATTGTGGTCTGACGGCACTCGCCGACATCAAAGGTACACCCACCTCTCTCTCTACACCTCCAGCCTCCTTTAATCACTTTGTTCGGCTCATCATTGCAGTAATTACATTTCCTGACAGTTTTTTCTGGTTGGCAAATCCAAGACTTCACTTTCTCTGTTATCTCTCCTCAAGGGAGCTTCACTTCACTTTGTCGGTGAGGTACCTTGTTTGATTTTTATTTCGTTACATTCATGAGCTTTTTCCTCCAGGAAATGCACTGTAATTTCAATAATTCTCATCGTTGAATGAACTCAGGAAAATGCTGCTGACTATTAACTGCTTATAATGTAAGAACTAAATCTTTTTATTATACAGTATAATATCCAAAGCGAAATTCGGGTCAGAATGTAATGCAATGTCAACATTTAAATCGAAGAGAAAGCGCTTTAAAAATTAAAGCTTTAATCCTATTTGTAGAAGCTTTGAACCACCGAACTGTAGCATGTTTCTATCATGGTTAGGTATATCAGTAATTAGTCGAAATGAACCGATCCATCTCTTCAAAGAGACTAGAACATAAATGTATTTGCATCGAAAAGTATTTATTTTTTGTCATTGTTTTCCGGCCTCAAATATTCCACATAGCGAAGTGGTTCAAAGAATGAAATAAAATATGGATGGTAAACGGCTACATTGCTTTTCTTCGAGCTGTGAAGGTGATCAGCTATGGACTCCAAAAACCTCACTAAGCTTGGCTTATCCAGGCATCACTCAGCCATACCCCTCTGGGAATTAACACTCACTTTAATGTTTCTCAACGCAACAAGGACTAGAATCAAGGGAGGTTTATTGCTGGTGACAGTGGATTTAAAGATAGACTCTTAAAAACGTTAGTGACTAAGTGTGTCAGTCCAGTGTTACTAAAGAGTATTAGATATTGGAAATGACAATCATCTTCTGGTAACCATTCATTACACTTCCACTTAAATGTGCATTGTGTTTTATTGAAGGCTTGTCTTCTCCCTGCTACAGTTCTACTCTAAAAAACATTTTTGAAAAATATATGAAGATCCAGAGATAATGTTTTTCTTTATAAGTACTGTCGGACTTATTCAAACAGAATTTGTGTGTGCATAAGTAGCACTTTCCAATACAGCAGATTGTCATTATGACAAATCACATAACCATCAGACAGATCAGCAACAGCTTTGAGCTTGAAATGTCTGGCTATGAAATTACTCAGCTCTTCATATTGCACATTTCCATTCTTACTTTTGAAGTCCCCTCTTTAAAGAGATGCTGGAAGTTTCAGGAAAAATGATTCTCTCTCTTTTTGTCCTGATCCAGTTATCAGGATATGTCTGAAAATGAGCTGATCAGATTTTGGCCACTTTATGATGTCATAAAGATGTTTTGGCCATTAGCCAATCAGCAACCAAGGTACCCCTATCACCTGAATCTCCTCCTAGAGCACCATTGTGTTCTTTGTAACCAAATCTCTCTCAGAGGGGCGTGGGGAGTGGCTCCTTATTTCCATCTAAAGTAACAGACAGAGAATCAGCACTTTGGAAACAGGGCTGAGGGGTTTATGATCTGTTTGGTATTTCAGCCAAACACTTCAGAGACATGTTTTGTATATATCTCAGACCTATAATGTATTGATGAAAAACAGTATAATAGGGGACGTTTAAGTATATTATTATCTACAGCAAAAAGTGGGTAGATTGATCATTATTCCAACCACCTCTTGCATTCACAAGCTGGGAGCAATGGCGGCTCCAGGGTATGGCTGGGGTAGGCTACAGCCATACCAAGAAATGGCCTAGCCCCACCATGAACAATTATGTTAAAGTAAGCAAAAAAAAGTCCGCCAACTCGCGCGGAGTAAATTGCACAGTTAGCAGCAAGATTGATTTCAGTAGCCACAAGACTAGAAACGGTTTTGAAAACTTTTGTCACGTAGTGATCGTCTTCTCAATAAAACATCTTTGATAATGTCTTCTGGCCAATCAGAATCACGATAACGGCGTGGTGTTGTTGCAGGAAGTCCCGACGGAGAATAATTTTGCGGAAGAACTACTCTTTATACATCCATGGATACAATATTATACGTGTTTGAATGAATGAATGAAAACTTTATTACAGACTCAGGGTCCAGATACAAGACAAGACATTACATAGATAAAAGACAAGACATTACATAGATAAAAGACAATACATTACGTGTTTATTTCTATCAACACGTAATCAAATAAGACCCCACGGTTTGATGATTGATAGGTGTGTGAGCTGTCTTTCATTTTGACACACAGAACAATGGGGGCTATCCACCCTTATCCACAATGTAAAGTAATTCACACACTCTTCCTTCTTCTCTCTGAGAAGCAGCAGGTTCAGCTTTCAGAACAAAGTAACACAAAACTAAAATGGCGTGAAGTAATAGATTTATTTATTTTCTTCTCAAGAGATTACCATAATGTGTATGTTATGTTAGTTTTTCAAAATCTCAATTTTGATTGAGACAGGGAAATAATCTAAACCTCACGCGTGGCGTTTCACTGTCAAGGGGGGCGATATAGCGTGTATGTAATTACATTGCGAATACTGACTTGAGCCCCACCACTGTATGGGTTAGCCCTACCATAGATTACCCAACACAAATACTCCGGAGCCGCCACTGGTTGGGAGCAGGTGTTTTTAAATACCCAATTATGCCTCTGGGAGCTGCATCCTCAGATGTCGATATGATGGGTTTAGACAAGGAATTAATTTGAGCTGCAATTACAGCCTCTAGAAAGGGGCAAATTGGCGGTGAGGGGGGAGGAAGAACCCCACCACCCACATATTCCCTAATCAGGTAAATGTCGCGAACTCAATATTGGGCACTGATGGTCACACTCAATTATCCTCATCTTGTACCTCCCAATCTGTTCCCCATCCCCCTAATAAACCCATATCTGACACTCCCAAGACACACGCCACATGCTGCTTCTGTTCTAGGCCTACTCATTTGCAATAGTCTTCCATTGACTCTGCTTTGAATCCTGATATACTGCAAGACCAAAGTTAAAGCACTTTAGTTAAGCTAATTTGGCTTTGTGGCTAAGAGTTAGGTGACAATGTCATCCTGCCTTCCTGTAAATATGAATTATATTCTATGTTATCTGTTTTATTGTGTTGCACTGTTGGAGGAGCCTCTGACCTAAGATTGTCATTGCCATAACTACACTGTAGCTATTTACAAATGACAATAAAAGCCATGAAAATGAAGCTACAGTTTGCAACAGGTTAGCAAAGCTTAACATTGAGACTGGAAACAACTAACTTTGCTTGGTTAAAAGGTAACTAAATCCACCTAGCAGCTTTCTAAAATTGTATATCTTGTCTGTTTCATCTGTAGTGACTCACCCTTCCAAGAAATAGTGGTGCCATGCCATTGTTTCAGTGGCCATTTGTTACGAAAAACTCAATAATCTAAAAACGGTCCCATTGGACCGAAAGCCCAACTCTGTATCCCAATAACAAAGGGTAATTTATCAACCCTTTGTTACGAAAACACACTCTAAAATCTTATCTCCCATAATGTGCTTGAAGATCTAACCATTGTTATACGTAGCCTGACTTTCCTCAAAGAGTAAAACCTCATTTGACTTCCCTCACACTTACATAACACTTGCACAGCATGAAGGGTCTAACGCCAATAACTCAGTGAATTACAGGTTCTCTTCCCAAGTGTAGAATGAAGATTCGGTAAGATCTGCCCTTGGCATCCGTCAACATTGGTGGTTTCAAAAGGCAGTGAGTGGAGAGCCATCTATAACGTCCTCTGACTGCACACAGCAGACTGATACCAAGCCACTTTCTGATGCTTTGTATCAAAGGAACAAGAGATCAAATGTTTGGGTATACACAAATAAAATAATCTCATCTTGCCAATGGGGAAATCACCAAGGTTTCAGTTCAGGCAGAAAGGACATGCTTCTCCTTTGAAGCCCTATTTTGTGATGGAGTTGCGGTTTCATATAGGAAGATAGCCAGACAGAAAACAAAACACGTCTTAAATGATTGCCAGATTACTGCACAGAGGGGTAACATGGCAGAGGGTCTTGTCATTGGAATAAGTGAGTTTGATGGCCCTTGTGAATAAGATACCAAGGATTTATTTCCGTATTTTCCAGCAAGCCTTTGAAGTGAACAAATGCTGCATCTCATTTGCCGAGCCCGTTCAAATTGTGTGTGTGGTTATATTTACTGCTGGGCTATTTTTAGAGCTGAGGATTTGTGCTGAAGTGTATTTATACTTGAAGAAAAGCCTTGCGACACTGACGCTGGTAGTAAGGTCCTGCATGACCTCTAACCATGTCATATGAGCTGGTTTTTCCTTCAATTAAAAAACCAAACACCTTAAGAGTAGTCAAATCCCCAAAACGTTTCTTTCCTGTGTCGAAAACGGTTTCAGCTTTGATTAGTGATCATCCTTACCACTCGTAGAGTGGCCATTGCGAACCCTTTCAGTTGAATTATGATATGTTTCCATCACATGAAGTTAGGTGGCGTATGCAATTGAGGTTGAGGTTAAACGTGCAGACCTTTGCCATTTGTTGGATCCCCTCTGATGCAGACCATTAGCAAACATCTGTTGAACCAAAGCTTTAAAAAAAACAAGGCCGTCATGGTGGCAGAGGGGAATTCTTCCGATGCCCCTCCCTGTGCTATTTTAAGTAGGCCCTGAAGTTTGTGTTTAATGATAAGCTGTGGGGCGTAGCCGACATGCCTGCCATATCATTCCCTTTACGACTCAGGAAGCAATGGCAACATTTCCCCCCAACCCTTCAGCGGTGTGAATTATTTAAACTCCATCATGAAGTATGTCCAATCGACATGGCTAATAGTACCCTTTTGCTGTGGGTTATCTCAAGTGGTGGATAGCTTTGGAAATAGACAAGGATGCTATTTGTGTAAGTAGACATTACCCAGAACTGTTTCCATTCTTGAAACTGAGTTGCCAGCCGACGACTCGTGCCAATCACACATTGTGTATTTAATTTGAATTTGAACACGCTGGCTACGTAATGAGAGATCATGTTTCTATTTAAGTTACCGAAGGAGCCAATTCTTTCACTCATATGGATGTGGAGTGGAATCTTTAAAACACAGGCGCCCCGGTATCGATGCCTTGTGAGGAAGAGGGAAGGAAGAAGAGCCGTGTCAGACGAGACTCCACTCCGGATAAATAAATGATCAGCGCGCCACAAACATCAAAGAGGGATTGTGTGCTTCAAAGGGAATACGGGCCTCACAGGTCAGTGTACACACCACACACACACACACACACACACACGCGCAGCCTGTTTAACATTCTAATGGTTGCATCTGCATTGATCATGCCCTGCCGAGCCAAACCAATGCTCCTCAATCTTAGTCTGTTCTGGCGGCACGATCAGCTGGAAGATACCCGAAAAGCTTTGATAAACTGTGTCTCTTGAATCGTTATTCATGTCTATGTTTTTGTGAATGCACCTTCCCTTCTTCAACCCTCTGGTGCCTGAAGAAGCGCTCGCACATGTGTTGTTTTAAAGCCCTCGTTCCGACAATACCCGACACGTCTTGGTCACACGGTTTCATCTCACAGACACCGTTAGTGTGCGTATACATTAAGCCGACTGGCCTAAAGTGACCGTTGGTTGAGTCTCTCTCTCTGGTGGAGCAGTGAAGTCCAAGGGCAGGACGTTATGTCACATCTGCATACAGAAAGACCAAGCGCTTGTTCTGTGTCTGGCAACAACTTGCATGTTAGCAATATATTGACTCTTTGTTAGTCATTATAAAACACTTAATAATGCCTTCTTCTACATGATCATATTCTAAAAGTAATAGGCCCATATTGTGCGAAGCATATTAAGACCAAAACTCATGGACAACAACTTCCTTACTTGCAATAAATAAGCACTAATTATTGAGGAAAAACTCTCAACTAACGGCCTATTGTACGATGTGAGGGTCTAAGGACACAGGGCCTAAGGACAGAGGGTCTAAGGACAGAGGGTCTAAGGACCGAGGGTCTAAGGATAGAGGGTCTAAGGACAGAGGGTCTAAGGATAGAGGGTCTAAGGACAGAGGGTCTAAGGACAGAGGGTCTAAGGATAGAGGGTCTAAGGACAGAGGGTCTAACGACAGAGGGTCTACGGACAGAGGGTCTACGGACAGAGGGTCTAAGGACAGAGGGTATAAGGACAGAGGGTCTACGGACAGAGGGTCTAAGGACAGAGGGTCTAAGGACAGAGGGTCTAAGGACAGAGGGTCTACGGACAGAGGGTCTAAGGACAGAGGGTCTAAGGACAGAGGATGTCGTTTTCTCATACTGATATTCTGCACACACTGTGCTGTTGTATTTGCTGTAAAGTGTCTCTACTGTAGGTTATTTTTTATTATATGTGTTACATATAATAAAAAATAACCTACAGTAATAACCAATAATCATTTTAACATCGAGCCAAAGTGTTGTACTTTGGCTCGACCAAAAATCGTTTAAAAATGTGCGATATAAATAAAACGTGATTTGATTACGTGTAGAATAAGGCATTAATAAGTGTTTTATACTGACGAACAACGAGCCAATATGCTGCTAATATGCAACTAGCTGATGGGTGATGTGTGTACCTTCATATAAAGTGTAACCACATGTGCTTGTAAAACAATGCAAAGTTAAATGTCTTGAGAAATAGACGTGGCCCTGTGTCCTTCTTCTCTGTGCTGCGTTTTCCTTTGAATGCAAATGTACTATTCCTAAAGCATATGCACGCGTGTCATCGAGCAGAAGACAACAGAAAGACGTGCTTCACAAACCCTGGATGTTTGATCACACATGTTTACCATGAAGGGGAAACACGAGTCTGAGGAAGCACATGTTGCTTTTCTTTTGTTTTAACATCTTGCTTTTTCTCTTTTATCCCCCCGTTGTTTTTCTTTCCCCTCTCTCGCAGCTCTCCGTTACTCTTGCCGTCTCATCCTTCTCCTCAGAGTGGGGGATGTCTGTTTCCTAACACCTTTCAGCCTGCGTATCTACTCGGTCTGTATTGCTGTAATGTGGTATTGTCCAACCCCATTTGTCGTTGTGCCTTTAACCCTCTTGATATCACGCCACCATCGGTTCTGGGAATCAGGGTGTGTGTGTGTGTGTGTGTGTGTGTGTGTGTGTGTGACAGTGATATGCATTGTGGCTTGCAACTCTTATCCAGAAATCTCGATTGTTGGTGATGTGTGTACGAGGCCTGGGTGTTTGTTTGTTTGTTTGTTTGTGGGAAGCCTGCATGTGTTGGATCCGTGCCTGAAACAGTGCTTGTGTGTCAGTGCTCTGTGCACGGCTATCAAATGAAGACAATGCCCTTCTTTCACGCTAGCTACGATGGTTCATTCCTTTCCACCATTTCAACTCCAACGTCCAAAAACAATAATCTTTGTTTGTGTGAGTGTGCCCTGCGCCGTTTCATTCCCCTTTGTTGTACTTGCTATTGGAGGATCATATTTTCATTTGGCTGCACTGATATTCCAGCAAAACTCTGTTGAATGTTTTATGTGGGGCTTTTAATTACAACAAAGACTCCAACTTCTGAAAACAACACTGCAATTGGCACCCAGCAGAGTGTCTTCTTTGCTGTGCAGTATCAGAGGCTTCTCCATGCAGTCACGCCGTGTGGGGAGAGCTTCAGCGTGTCCCTTCGGGGTACTGGCTCTAGAAAGCACCGTCTAACATAAACATATTTGACTCTGTTCTACCATAGTCATCCAGTCATTCATCCAAATTGTTCCGTCTTGATGTGTCATGTCGGTCTTTTGTTCATAAAGCTTCTACTGAACGTCCTATCTTGGCGTTGACTTTGAAATTGCTTCAGTGTGTTGATGCCGCTCGCCCAGCCTGTAGGGGTAGGGTGTCTTTAGTTTTAGTTTAGTCAATTTATTGAACATGTCAGAAACAAAAAAATATAACTATAATATATATATATATATATTCTCTTTTTTTCACTCAGATTAATAATTATAACAAAGTACCAACAAAAAAAATAATAACAAACCAATAATAATAATTTTCAGATCGTCTCTGTTCATGTTCAACAGGGGCAAGAAGAAGCTTAAACAAACTGTTCTGGTCCTACCCCCTCTAACATATATGTTTCTTATAAAACATTAGGTCATCGTCATCAGCGACATGTTTGTCTTGTTAATCTTTTTTTTTGTTTTACAACATTTTAATGACCTGCTGCCCCCTTCTTTCCCCTCATGGAAGATCTGTACGTCTGCGACCGACACTGGCCATGGAGGACTACGACGTTCGCTCGGCCGCCAGCATCATGGCCTCGGTGAAAGAGCAGGAGGCGCGTTTCGAGCAGCTGACCCGAGCCCTCGAGGAGGAGCGTCGCAATGTCACCCTGCAGCTCGACCGCGGCGCCCTGCCTCCCAACACCCCCACCAGCCAGCCGCTCGCATGGCCGCAGGTGGGGATGCAGGTAAATGATGCCAACGCCCCGTCACGTCAAACCACCGACCAGCACCACCATGTGTCTACCTCTCTTCCTCTCATTCTCCTGCCCCCTTCTTTCATCCGCGCATGCCCGTTGCATCGTCATGTCTCCTCGTGGTCATTGCTTTGCATAAGTGTTGGGATTCAATCGTCTCTCTGTTCCATGTCCCTGTGATTTGGGGATCTGCTCTGCGGTGAGTCATCTTCGAAAGGCAGGCTGATGAGATTCAACCTCTCGTTTCTTCCTTCGCCTCCTCCTTCTACGCCACGGCTTGCCATTAAATCCCATCTCCTTTCGCCCACTGGTCTTTCATATTGTCTGGAGGTGCCACTGATTGGATGTGGCCTTTTGCCCAGCTCTGGCCAATGCGTCTGGGACATTGTTGTCCTGGCCTCTGCTCCTTTCGATGCGGGCGGACTCTCCTCAGGAGCAGGAAATGTAAGATGCAGAAATGAGACTGCTTTAATCTCAATTGCCCACACGGAAAAGAACGAGCATCCTCTCAGACTGTACGCATGTTGTACTAACCATCTGAGCGCACTATTTGGCACCTGCATCACTTTTAATCATGGTAAAGCTGGCAGCCTCATGTTTTATTAATACACCAAGACGTATAGAGATGAAACTGCTTCGCGTGCTTTCGCCTGCAGTCACATTTTGTTAACCGTCGTGTCAGTGTTCATTTTAAAAGGGCTTGCTGCCAATTTGGCCTCAACACGAGATAATGAAGAGGATTTGGAAGCATAGCATCATAGCAGGGTAAAGATAAATGGTCACCCACCACTGGGGTAATTTGCTGCTTTTATATATGTGTGTGTGTGGTAAGAGCGAGACCCTCCCCTCCTCATACACGGGTCCATGTTTACTACACAGTGCTTGACATCACAGGCGGTGAATGCACTCACTCACACATCAGACTCACAGACAACCTCTACCCTGGTTGTCTGAGCAATTGGGAGTCAATTGGGCATAACGTACTTCAACCATACCCAGTGGTGCTGTCATTCGGTCACCAGGCATTGGACTAAGGCCTCATCATCAACACCGATAAATGCCAAAGCAAATTGGATGGACGGCTGGTGGGGGGGCGGGGTCAGTGTCTGCTCAGGGGCAAGAAGCTTGGCAGCATGTGTGGTCATTCGAGAGAGGGTTGTGTGTGTGTGTGTGTGTGTGTGTGTGTGTGTGTGTGTGTGTGTGTGCGCGGCAATGGATGCCAACCCTCTCCCGGTTTCCTCCCGAGGTCATATTTCTCCCGATTTCTGACTGTTTCCACTCGGACTTTAATACAGCTACACCATTGTTTGGTTTCCATGGTAGCACGTCTCTTTAGTAGCGAGTGCAACTGAAAGTCTGAGAGGGTGAGGAAGATAGTCACAGAAAACAGAACAAGAATTGACAACTCTGATCACTCCTGTCCTTCACATATGCTCCATGAAGGATGGTGCTACAGGCCACAAGACAGTGCCCTTATAATAAGCATGTTAATGCTAATCCAGCTCCGGCGATCCACTAGCACCCCTCCCCCTCCCCCCCTCCCCCGCAGTGGTTTTGAAATGCTCCCGATTTCTGAGGTCTCAAGGTTGGCATGTATGGTGTGTGGTCTAGCATTACTATACTTGTGGGGACCTAAATCTGTTTACATAGTCACGTGTGGGGACTCGCCTCCCTTATGGGGACAAAATGGAGGTCCCCATGAGGGGGATCATTAATTTTAGGGTGAAGACTTGGTTAGGGTTAGGGTTAGGCATGTGTTGGTTATGGTTAAGGTTAGGATAAGTCAGAAATGCATGTAAGTCAATGTAATGTCCCCTGAAGTAATGTATACATGGTGTGTGTGTGTGTGTGTGTGTGTGTGCGTGCGTGCGTGCGTGTGTGTGTGTGTGTGTTGCACCATGGGACCATCTCCATTTTCTTTTTATAATGAGGCGGTGTGAGCGATGAGGATTGCATCAGGTTGTTCTCTTTATTTCCTGTCTCTTCTTCACTTCGTTCCTCACACGCACTCTCCAGGTTGCAAACATATCATTAACTGAGAGTTCGGATTCACAACCCCAGGGTTAGCCTTAATGAGGCCCGACATCAACTAAAGTTGGGGTCAGAAAAGGAAAAGTGGCTTCAAATAGACACCTAATATGAGGGATGAGCCACTCATTTAAATGGCACACGTCGTCAAGGAACGGATCGGGTCCAAAGAACAACTGAAACACATTCAACACAGGCAGCGAAAGGTTCCTTTAGTTCACAGAGATAAGTGTGTATTACTTAACACATCCACACAACACTTTGTCACTTCAAACAGTGAAGCTCTCAACACTTTCTTGAAGCCTCCACCCTCAGCTTAACACGGCCTGCTCTCCAGTCCAGTGCACTCGGGTGTGAGTGAGGTGAGGCATGGCCCTGGACTGCAGCCAGATGGATTAAAACTAATCACACGGTGATGGTTTGACAGTGTTATGTGGAAATATGGCAGTCATTTCCTCGTCAAGAAAATGCGTAGTCCTTCTAGCTATTTGGTTTGGTGACAAATCGTCTTGTACAATGTTGCATGATAGCGAACACTTTGGCTGCTCAGCTCTAAAGATGGCAGATGGTTGGTCGGTCCACCACTTTAGTTATCCTGTCTCTAATGGAAAACCAGAGAAGACGTTTATTTCTGAAATTCGACATGCTGTTGACCCTGGCGAGCACATTGTTGCTAAACCTGCCATTCAAGAGCAGCGGTTGAATTGCACACATCCCTCCTCCTTGAGAGCAATCCAGGCTTTCAATGGTGGGTCATTTCTTTCTTTTTAATTATTTTTTTTTACTAAAATCATACAAAACAAAAACGTATAATTCATACACACACATGAACAAAATTAGTAGAAGCGGGAGGGCTGAAGCATAGCTTATGGGGAGTAGCCCTCCCCTGCATCATCATTAGCATCAATGTAATAATGGCACTTATTTCGTCAAAACCGTATAGAAAGTAAGGAGTACAAAGAAATAAAGAAAACTAATGAAAACTGAAAAAAACAAGAAAAAGGTTAGGGCAAGAAAAAAGTAAATGTATATATAAATAATACTGGGAATATCCAATATGTGTTCGCTGGAGTAATCTGCAAATAGAATTGTTTTTACTTTACTTTTTGAATTGTTGATGATAGTAATACTCGAAAGGTCTGGGTGAAGTGCATTCCACGTTCTAACGATTATGGACAAGCTGTGTGATGTGATGGTTGTTCTACAGGGCTGGCTACACAACCAGTTAGGATGCCTGGTTGGGTTTTTCCTGACTGTGGTTTGGAACTGCTTTTGAATGTTAGTAGGCATTTTGTTATGGTCAATGTTGTGCATAATCAGTACTGTTTTAAGGGGAGCAACTCTTGCAGAGATAAAGAGTCGAAGTGTGGTCCCGGCTCTCCTCTCGCCGCCCTTCTCGCCGCTCCTCACACCGCGTATCGCCGCTCCTCTTGCCGCTCCTCTTGCCGCTCCTCTTGCCGCTCCTCTTGCTGCCCCTCTCGCCGCTCCTCACACCGCGTATCGCCGCTCCTCTCCGCGCCTGTGCTACCGGCGGAGATGTAAAGTGGATTAAATAGCCGGTGTAACGCGGTTTGGAACTGCTTTTGAATGTTAGTAGGCATTTTGTTATGGTCAATGTTGTGCATAATCAGTACTGTTTTAAGCTTAACTATATCAACACATTTGAATAGTTTTTTAAATATGGGAGTTGTGTGTTCATATTTACCAACACCACAGACTATTCGTAATACTTTTTTTGAGATGTTATTATTTTTTGTAGATTTGTTGCGTACGTGTTTCCCCATATTTCAGAGCAGTAATAAAGGTAAGGGAGAAATAGACTGTTATAAAGAGTTCTGAGTATTTTTTCCTCGAGAATGTTCTTAGTACGTGTGAGGAAGCGCACACACTCCCTCACTAACATGTTGGTCTTAACTATTTGTTTGTTAAGAAAGGTAGTACATGTTTTTCCAAAGTACTCCTTATATGTGCCGTATGAGTAGGCGGAGTCTTGGACGCGATTGGTCAGGAAATGTGTGATTTTACGAGTGTCAATTAAGTTAAAAACTATCCGTTTTAAGCAGACCTTGTTGTTCTTTAAGATATCATATTTATGGCGATGCAATAATGAATTTACTTAAGTCTTTAGGATTTTATTAAAGGTAGACAACAGTGTTTAATTTTGTATTTAAGCCTTCACTCCGCTTTTAGAACCATGACCTGATTGGCCAGGTTGGAGTGGGAAGGCGGGCCGTCTCCTATAAATGTGGTTGGGAAGAGAGGGGAAGGGGCATTCGTTTTTGTATTTGTTCCTTGCTGGTGAATGCAGCACCAGGCATGCAGTTTGTGTTTCTGTGGAATAATGTGGAAGGCTAAGAATAAAATGCCTGTTTATTTTGGCAAGAAAACCCTCTCTCCACGTATCATTCTTTCACCTGCACCTCACATCGTAACAATACGATACAAAATACCTATTGTTTTCGACAGTTTAGTTTGTACATCATTTATATGGTGCTTCCAGTTGAGTTTTTCATCAACAATGAGTCCTAAAAATGTACATGCACTGACATTCTCTATCTCAGTATTGCAAATCCGTATAATACAGTTATTTCTACTCTCAGACTTTGTAGTGAATAACATGTAATTTGTTTTGGCCACATTAAGGGTAATTTATTAACTGCAAACCAGTTACATAGTATTTCTAATTCTGCATTAACAATTTTAACAAGATCACCAAGATTATGATGGGAGCAGAGAATGGTGGTATCATCGGAAAACAAAATGAATTTGAACATGTCTGAGGTGTTGATAATGTCATTAATATAAATCAGGAACAGTTTTGGACCTAACATTGATCCTTGAGGGACTCCACATGTTATAGGAAGATTGTTTGATTTCGCCTCGTCTGTGTCCACATATTGCAGCCTATTTATCAGATAACTCTTGACCCATTATGTGGCAGTATGGTATGGTTCACAGTATCAAAAGCTTTTTAAGGTCAATAAATATACCAGCTGTGATCATTTTTTTCTCAATGTTGTTGGTAATTTCTTCAACCAGTTCAATCACTGCTGACGAAGTAGAGTGATTTTTCTGAAATCCATATTGGCTGGGGCGTAGTATATTAAATGTGCTGAGGAATGACTCCAGACGGTTGTTAAAGAGTTTTTCCAGTATTTTTGAGAATTGTGGAAGTGAAGAAATGGGTCTATAATTATTAAAACTAGATTTATCACCAGATTTGAAAACCGGAATCACCTTCGCCATTTTCATTTCATTGGGAAAAATTGTTGGAACGATTTATTGCATATATTTACTAGGGGGGCTACAATGTTTGGTGCGACTTGTTTAACAATATTCATACTAAGTCCTAAATAATCTTTGGACTGTTTACTGTGTTGAGTATTAACAAAAAAGCAGTTCATTTTCTGTAATTGGGTTCAGGAACATGCTGTTGGTTGCAGTTTTTCAGAAAATCATCCACTTTAGATGAAGATTTTACTCGCCAGGTTGGGGCCAGTTTCAGTAAACAACTCATTAAAGCTATTTGCAACATTTTCCTTCAGTTTGGAATGTCTTGAATTAGTTTCTGTTGTCAGTTCTTTTCTTCTTAATTATGCTATTTATTTATTACCTTCCAAGTGGTTTTCATATCTCCTATGGCATTTTCTAATTGTTCAGAGAAGTATCGTTTTTCACAGTTTCTAAGGATTGTAGTCAATTTGTTTTTATACAATTTATAACGACTTTCATCTTCAGTGCTTTTACTTTTCAAAAATGTCCTATCGAGTGCATTTTTCTTACAGCAAGCGTGTTTCAGTCCACGAATGAACCAGGGTTTGAATCATTATTATTCCTGTTGCCAATCTTAATTTTAATATATGGACGACATTCGTTCATGTTTTGCATGAAAATCCTTCCAATCTCATGATAGGATTTGTTTACATCTTGAATCTCAAATACTTCTTGCCATTTTTTAAGTTAATATTTAATTTATTTAGAGAACTGTCATTTAAAGGTGGGGTAGGTAAGTTTCAGAAACCGGCTCGAGATACACTTTTTGTTATATTCCATGGAATGCTCTTAACATCCCGATAGCAATTAATATCTGAAGTGCTTTGACAAAAAATCCATAAAAAAAATTCATCTGTAGAAGCCATAATACTGTAAAGAGTACAACCTGATGGCCTACCTGCCTGTCAGCCTTCCATCGGGGCACAAACTTATCTCGTGCCCTCATTGGTCATGTGCGCGTTCGTGTGTGTTGGAGGAGGGGCTCTGTAAGGAAGTGGCAGATTTTCTCCGGTTGTGTATTTTCAAATTCTAGCGATCTCGAGCCGGTTTCTCAAACTTACCTACCCCACCTTTAATGTCCGCTTAGTTATGTATGTCTTTTGTTATTTACAGGTTATTTTCCGCAGATTGTGAATATTGGCAGGTGATCACTGACATCAGTGATGAGGGCCCCACTATGATGTTCCGTTTCAAGGACGTTAGTGAAAATGTTATCAATGAACGTTTCAGTAGTGCTGGTTAACCTGGTTGGTTTGGTTATTAGAGGGAGAAGCCCGAGAGAAGAAAACATATCCATGAAGTGTCTCGCCTGTTGGAGCGAGTTGTATTTTAATAAATTAACGTTGAAATCTCCACACACATAAAGGTTTTTAATTCTATGAGGTCTGAGCATTTTTTCTACTTCATTAAATTCCTCAAGATTACTTCCAGGCTTTCTACACATGCATGAGACGAGTATATGTTTGTTCTGTTTTAGCTCAAACGGTGAAACCCCTCCACCTCTTTGGAGTTTGTGATTCATATGAAAAGCCACATAATCGGGTAAAAAGTCAGTTTGCCAGGTCTCTGAGATTGCAATGATGTCAAAAGATCTATTTATGAGTTGAAGATATAGTTTGATTTTGTCACTATTTGCATTAAGGCTACGGGCGTATAAGTGTATCAATGAAAAGCTGTTAATAGCTTTGAGCTCTATGTTAAAAAGTGTTTCGCTGTAGTAGCAGCAGCTGTTGGTAAGATTCCTGAAGAAATTAGAGTCTGGGTCAATGTGTTATTGACCCAGACTCTTATTAGATTTTCATCAAAGAGATTTAAATCCTTAGAGTTCACTCCGGTCACTGTGGTCACTGGGACCGGGTGATTTGAGTTCATGGTGCACACGGAGGTAAGTTCATGACTGATCATACAATACAGAGGATTTATTTTAACACAAAATACAAAACTGAATATAACAGATTATTATCGAGTGGTCGATGGAACTTTTGACTCACGCTTAATGAATGAAGTGAGGGAAAATAGCGCATAGATATAATTGCATTATTTGTCAATACTTTAGCGGGAGTAATATTCTTATCCTCCGAGTTCATTAAAATATAGATAAGTCCTCACTGTCCTTCACAATCGATACTTTTCCTTCGTTTGTTTTGATGAATATTTTACAGTCCCTGGTCGAGGTAGCTTCGATTTTGTTCCTCTTCCTCAGGTCTCTCGCAGTTCTTGCGATATCCACGTTCCTTTTCGTGAGGTGCTCGTTAATGTAGATTCCGGTCCCTTTCAGTTTCTTGGCGTTAATCTAGGGAGGTGTTCCAGGCACGTCCAGCTGGGAAGAGACCAAGGGGTAGACCTAGGACCATGTGGAGGGATTATATCTCTTCACTGGCCTGGGAGCGCCTTGTGACCGCCAGTCAGAGCTGGTTGATGTCGCCAGGGAAAAGAAAGTTAGGGGCTCTCTGCTGGAACTGCTACCCCGAGACCCGACCACGGATAAGCGGGAGAAGATGGATGGATGGATGGATGGATGGCGTTAATCGTCATACGAACTTTTGTCTTTCTGCTCACAAGTTTTATGATCACCCTTTGGAATCCACTTTCCGACGGCTTCCCAAGTGTGTGGCAGATCTCAATCTCCTCAGACTTCAGGTACACGCCACGGTCGTTAAGTGCCTCGAGGACCTGTGTTTCGACCGAATCATGTCCGTCTCCGTCTGTAGAAGGCGCGGAATCTCCTTTCACTACCTGGGAATATGGTTTTATGATTTTTTAATCCGGTCACGATAACATCCTCTTTTCCGGTGTGTTGTTCAAGCTCCTCGATCCTTCTCTCCAGCGTGACAATCTTCTCGTCTTCTTCCTTCATTATCCTCTCCATGCTTCCGATCGTTTCCAGCAGTTTTTTAATTGTTATGCTGTCATCCTTTCGGGTCTTATTTAAGTCACTTATATCCTTGGTAATACTGGATAAAGCGCCCTTAATTTCTAGGAGATCAGCGTTCGCTCGTGTCGCCATCTTAACTCTTGAACTCTGGAGTCAGGACTCGCACATTTTTTCATTTTCAACTGTAGGAATATGTTAACTGACAATGGATAACAGTCAAAATATGTTGTCTTATCCTAACTAAAGAATTACTGCTGTCACCACTACACTAACAATACCACAGACCACCCATGCAACCAACGTTAGGTAGCTGAGTATCTGTTATTACCCTTTACCTTCCAAACAACATATTGACCCATAAAGATGGAAAGTACAGATAACTGTCATCTTGGCTCCAATATAAGAAGATAGATTATGTTCAAGCATTGCCAAAGTAAAGCTCTGGCAGAGACTTAGCTTAGCTTTACACTTTTTGACACACCATTTGTAAAGGCTTGTGCGGTGTAGCTTTATAGAGTTAACAGTGTTAGTTGCCACATTGCCTCATTGTCTTGCATCTCTGGTCTGGTGAAATGACTACAACTGTAAATGTTATTGATATCTATGAATTTGCAGTTTGTGTATTTAAAGGTGGGGTAGGCAAGTTTGAGAAACCGGCTCAAGAAACACTTTTTGTTATATTCCATGGAATGCTCTTAACATCCCGATAGCAATGAATATCTTTTATTTATTTATTTACAGAAGGACCCTGCATACAAAAACATTAATCTCAGCAAAGAGAAGAGATGCAATATGCCATATTATAGCTAATAGCTAATTTCCATCTGTGGTCCTCAGACAGGTTCATAACAATCAATAAACAAACAATAACATTGCATGATCTCTATCAGTCAAACCATTTTAAAACCTGATTTAAGTACAGCTCAATAAATTAATACATAGTACACTTGAAATACACTTACATGATCTCAGTCACTCAAATAATGATCTTAAGTGCTTTGACAACAAATCTTTGACAACAAATCCATAAAAAAAACGTAATCTCTGGAAGCCGTGGCGCTGTAAAAAGCACGACCAATCATCTGAGCCGGCTAACGTAACTGGATGGCCTACCTGCCTGTCAGCCTTCCATCGGGGCACAAACTTATCTCGTGCCCTCATTGGTCATGTGCGCGTTCGTGTGTGTTGGAGGAGGGGCTCTGTGAGGAAGTGGCAGATTTTTTCCGGCTGTGTATTTTCAAATTCTAGCGCACTCGAGCCGGTTTCTCCAAAATGACCTACCCCACCTTTAAGTCTGCAAGAACTATATTTAGCTAGACATCATGTTTATTGATTATTAGCACCAATGTGTCTATGAATAACTTTATCGAACCAACAATGAAGGCAATTTCAAATTCAAGTTGAAGCTATTTAAGAATCCCAGGTGGTTTTCATTGCTCAAAGTGCGCCAGAGAGTTGAATGTTTTCTTTGCTTTTTATTTGTCCTACTGGAGGGGAGACAAAATAATTCACCGAGCCACAAATAGCTTAGATGAGTGGCTTAAAAATAGCATTTTATGATATTTAATTTGTCCCTGTTGTCTGATGATAACACAGGGTAAATCACAACAAGGCGCTTTAACACTCGTATTGGAAGTGTGGGAGAGGTCCTTGTACCGCAGCACTGGCCTACTTTCCCAGACCTTACAAATTGCATTCAGATCCTTATTCACTTCAATATAACACCTTGTGAGTTTCAGCCAAGGGAGAGAATGAGACTGTGCGTTCCTGTAAGAAACATCAGAACAATGCTGTCCGACACCCCATTAGCTTCCCTGATGAAATTATCAGTAGAGATTCAGTGACACGGACCGAGACGCCTTTCAATCTGCATCCTTACAGCCCCAACACGACAACACTCACATGCTACGGTCGTACCCTTTCTTCATTTGATATTGTGGTAATTGATTTTAGCCTGAAGGAGCGTTATCGCCGAGGCTCTGTAAGGTCAAGTGACGCATGGGGACGGTTGTATGTACGGAGAGAAAGGCAGACAGCACTCAGACAACCTCGTCTGCTTTGAGCTAAAGGAGAAGGTGACCTCATTTTATATACAGCAGACGCCTGATCCATCTACCCATGACCGCTGTCCGCCATGTGCACTGATCCCATCTCGCTGCATTGAAAAGCAAACTGTGGGTAAACTCCACTGTGGGCATCACTGCTATGTTGGAAAATGTATTATCTTTTATCACACAACAACTATTGCACGTCTGACCATCCTGGGAGAAGGAATCCCTCCTCTGCTGCTGTCGGGTTTCTTTGGGAGTGCTTCCTTGTGGGTCTTAGGCAGTCGTGGTTCTGGACCAATTTTACTGGTGGGGGGGGGCTCGGGCCAGTTATTTCATGAGAGGGCCACAATAAAAGCAGGTTAAAAAGACAAAGACAGTGTAGAGTAATTATGTAAAATAAACATAAAGTACAGTAAAGGTATTTGTTTGAGTAACTTTAAGTGACAATTTAATTAAAAAACATAAACAGTATTTGCTTGTATAAGGTAATGAACAGTTTAACCTCCACTGTACATCCGGGTCTCTAATGTCCGCTTAAAAAAAAACATTACTTATAGTGAAAACCACCCTTGAATGATGGGCTAGTAGACTAAAAGCTTTAGGAATCCAAACTATAACATATAATAAGTACCCTGTATCAATATTGATGCAAACAAAGTTAAATTTGACCTTTTTAGAGAGGTTTAGAAATAGCAGCGCTAATGTGCTAGGCTAACATGGCTCACCTTCCTCTTTGTCTGGTCTAAACTGGTCTTCAATGGCATTACAATTATAAAAACGATGATGTAGTTAATCCATAGGTTAATATCCAATGTGACTGTGTCTCCTTTGAAATGTTCTGATAATCTATAAGCAATAAAACTGCAATTCCGTTATCTGCTGTCCGCTCTGTGCTCCGTGCGCTCTGGGTCCTGCAATTCCTGCTTCCTTACATAGTAAACAATAAGTAAAGTCTCCTGCGTAATGTACTTAAGCTGGCTGGCATTCTTTATACTTTACGCAGGACCATATCTCTGGAACCCATTGGTCGATTTGGGTGATTTACACCTTTTTCTTAACCATTACATCCAATAGAATCGATGGGCAGTTCCCAAATCCACGTAAACATTAGCATTGCGGACGTAATAGAGAAGCAAACGAAACATATCTGAAAGTACATGCCTGGACGGCAACACTTTATACCCAGTATATTGCCATAAATATGATGATGGATTATCAGTAAAAATGTCTACGTGACACAAAGACATTGGATTAACCTTGAGCGGCGTTTTTATTCCGTTGAACACAACTTTTGATCACAAATCAAAAAAGGTAAGACGTAATTATTGTAATATTTTTGAAACCGGATGTTGTTTACTTTCTCTTCTCTGGCTGATAGCTCCAGGAATTCGAGGTCGTACAGTGATGACATTACATGTGTGGAATCTGTGGAGTCTCATCTTTAAATCGTATATATCTTGTTTGTGCAGTTAAGATAGTAATAAGGGCATTTCTACCGTGAGTTCTGTGTAAAAAAGCGTTAGCATTAGTTAGCATTTTTTCGCTCAATGCTAATTCAAAGGCTTGGTATTACTCTTGTGTTTTTTTTAGCTAACAATTATTCTTATTGTCAGTTAGCGGAGTTTCTTACCTTTAAAAGGGTATGAAACATTAATAGTTTCATAAATGTTAAGAAGCCCTGAGACATAGTCTCGTAAAAATAGGTGGGAGGGGTCCACTGGGGGGCGTAAGAGGTTAATCTCCACTGTACATCCGGGTCTTTGATTTGATAAATAATAATAATAAATCGTAATATTATAACCTTTTTTTTGGAGGACGGCCACACGGGGGTCCCTCGTCATTGTCACTGCCCCCTCCCCCCCTAGAACCACCCCTGCTCTTATGACAGAGGCAGTCATATTCCTATTACATTACATGTTACTTGTTAGACGCTTTTATCCAAAGCGACTTAAATACTCAATACTGTGGACAATCCCCACAGGAACACCAACGCACAACCCACTGCACCACACGCCCCCCTTCATATTCTGTACAATCTGTAAAGCACCCTGAGACAAATGTAAATGTGTGATATTGGGCTAAACCTCGATAGATGGATTGATCATGAACCGTTGGTGTTCAGATGTCATATTCAGCGGGTGCATCGCAGGCACATCATCTTCTTGTGCAAATGTTGTAGGAAGTTTTCAAAGGCTTGTGAGCTTTCGAGAGAGGGAACAGTGCAGCCTTTGATCTGTGTTGCTGTCTGTGGTGAAGATGTACAGGCGATGGCACAACACTCTACCAACAATCGCTCCAGCCGCCCTCCACCCCACTTTCATCCCCACAGCCCCCCCCCCTAGCCCTGTCTGGGCACAATGGAAACAAAGGACTAAGGGTGCTATAGTGACAGAAGATCTATCCTCTCACTGGCAGGGCCCGGGAGCCCCTGTTCTCTCGTAAATCACCTGCCTAACAATGAGCCTTAGTTTACCCCCTTCCCTCCTCCATCTTCCCCTGTGTGTTCCCCTCGCTGTGCCATCAGAAACATTCTCTCTGCCCATAAACACCCTAATTACCTTGGTGTGAAAGTGCCTCCTTTGTTTATCTTTGTATACCACACTGTTCCCGTACCCTCCCACACCACTCTCCCCTTATATTGCAGCCTCCAGATAAGTCACATTACATTTTAATAATGTTGTTGTTCTTCATTTTTCTTCTTGCTTGCTGTCAGATATTAGGAATGTAAAGGGCAGAATCTACAAACATCCCTCCAAGTTTTTGCAGCAATATATCTGTTTTCCTCCTGAAGATACCTTTCACAAAAATGGACACTTGGGATCAAATTTATTACAACGTTTATGGCTGGATGTCGTTATTTTGTGCATCCAGCTGAGATTTTTACGATTATCCTTTCCGGGTCAATACCCTCGCTTGGTCAACGTCACTGTCGGTTGATCTATGTTCCAATGTTATCCCTACCTTGCTTTAATTCCCTCAGCAACTCCGTTGTTGTCCCTGTGGTTTGATTCAATCATTTTATTTTTATGTGACACAATTTTCCAATTTGCACTCCACTTCCTCTCAGTCATCACTCGAATCTGAAACACAAAGATGTCTACATGTAATGCTACAGCCAACACAGCTCAGTCTTTGAAATAACATTCTTATAATTGATTAATATTTAATAAATAATAATACTATTTCAGACTATCTTTAGCATCAAAAGTAATCCTGTTTTCTGACATCGTTAAAATGATGTCACCTTAACCTAAATAAATATTTACTAGTTTGTACTACTCACTACGAGACTGAGAATCTTTAATTTACGAGTGGTTCGGTCAAACAGTATATTCTTCCTCTGGTTGTTCCCTCTACATAATTAGCAGACGCCAAAGAAGTTAAAGGTCCCATGTCATGCTTCTCCGGTTATCACCCGTCCCCTTGTGTGTTATGAAGCTTTGTATGCATGTAAACGGTCTGCAGAGTCAAAAAACCTCAAAGTAGGGAGTACAACTCTAACACAGAAAATACCTGTCTATGCTGCCCCAGAACGCCTCGTTGGGGATTTCTCTTTTTCCATTGTTTACTTCTTGGGTATGACGTATTTCGGGTGTAGTTATGTTACGTCCGTTGAGCCGTTACGTTTGGACCAATCCGCGGGCTTCCTCACACACACACACTCGGCGGGACGTTGCGAGGCTCGCTGCTGCAAGGAGCGGGACAGTGTGAGCTGGCTCACTGGTGTGGGGTCTGCGAGACAGCGAGACACCGCAGAACTCAGCCTGGGCACACACACAAACTCCCAGCCAGGCTGCGGGTGTGTGTGTGTTTCGGGCTGGGTTTCGCTGTGTCTCGCTGTCTCGCAGGCGGCCACTGGGCTCACAGTGAGGGGGAGGAGCTCCAACAAGCCGTTTAGGACAGAGAGTGAATACACATACAGAGACATAGTGGACGGGTGGCGCAGTAGTCTGTGCATCCGATCATCAGATCAAGGGGGCGTAGGGGAACTCCAGTTCGAAACCCGCTCCCGCCCCCACTGCGTCAGGCCGTTGTGTCCTTGGGCAAGACACTTCACCTGAACTTGCTGGGTATTGTCCACAGTTTCTGACCATTGCATGTATGATATGTGTAATGTGTCTATATGTAAAGCACTTTGAGTCATTGATAAAGCGCTATAATAAATGTAAGGAATTATTATTAATTATTAGAGATGCTGTGAGAAACCAATGTGAGTTGGAAAATTGTACAATATACATTTATTCTAGTAGACCTCAACCATGGAATTACCATCAGTACAAATGGCCATGACATGGGACCTTTAAACAAAGTATTTAATTATGCAAATATTTGCCAAAAGGAGTCCGTGAAGTCCAAGACAAACACATTTTTGCTTCTTAATTTCTACCTGTCTCACAATGGATCAGACCTTGAACCCTACGTTCAAAAGAAAAGCTGGATGAATGGTTTTACAAACACATTTGGCTCAGCGGTTTAGTTCTTGTTTCCTTTGAGCAGCACTTCCACCTCTAAGGACTCTCTACAATGCAATCTATTCATAAATATATTATTGTGTGAAACATGTACAGGATGCTTCTTCCCAGTACTTTGGATGAACGTAAGAAAAGCCTTCCATTTATGTTCCAGAGGATCTTTTATTCAGTCCACTTCAACATCAGGAGGTGAAGTGTGAGGCTATGACCCATACATCACTGCTAACTACAGGATGGGAGTAAAAGTGCACGGGGCTGGAATGGAGGGACAGGAGTTGTTACTCAACGTTGGGGTCGTGCACATTTTCCTTGTTCAGACAAACTGGGAGAGAGAGGTTTGAAGGGGAGGCAGCAGAAAAGCCTTTCGTACCGAGGGCTAATTATATCCCTCCGTGGCGGCTCATCCTTAAAATCTGCCCCAACGCTGCTGGACTTCATGTTTGTGGTGCACCTCGCTGCCATTTGATCAAAACCCATTAAGCTATTATGTTCACTAAAAGCACTGAGAGAGGTTTCTGAACGCTCCCATTTCCTTTACCAGACATCCTCTTTGTGTCCTCGCATAGGTGAGCAGACAGGCACAGTAACTCAGTCTGAAACGCTCTGCAACTACGCTACTTCAAGACGAGCGTGGTGGTGGTGGTGGCTTGAACATACTTGTGCTCTCAAGAGTTGGGTTTTAAATTGGGGCCCATGTGTTTAAAATAAAACCCCAGTGCCACCTGAGGAATGTGACCTTCCTCCGTGTCCAGCAGGGAAACTAAACAAGGTCTGACGCTGACCCCCCCCCCTTTCAAAACGTAAATCGAAAACACTCTTAGAAGTTGGAGGTGTTCTTCAAAGCCTTGATTTAATTATCCTCATGGGTTTAACATACTGGTGCGACAAGTTTACTACTTGACTTACAAGCATATAAACGCTCATCAAATGAGGAACAGAAGCGAGGCCTTGTTTGTCGGAGGTATGCAGGAGTACATTCCCACTTTATTGTACAGAGCATTCCTCGAGACTACACACATGTTTAGAGCAAAAGTGGCGTACAGCTGATCGTCTTCTTTTCATTTTCACCCCGGCGTGTTCTTTAATACTACAACCTGAGTATTGGTCTGTTGCCAAGTAAAGCAAATCAAATCGTTTCAGCTCTCGACAGCCCAAACTGCACAACGGTGTCTCTTTCATTATTGACACTTAGCACATGTGAACTGGCCTGAAGAACAAACGTTGATTAAAAACAAAAACGAATTGTTTATCAGAAATAAGTCCTGTTTCTCGCCTGAGGCCAGGACAAGGCTCTGTGACCTTTTGACCTGTGCTGGACTATGGGGATCTGATGTATATGAATGCACCTGCCGATTACCTGGTCAAGTTAGATGCTGCGTATCACAGTGCTCTGAGATTTGTTACTACAGTAACTGTAAAGCACTTACGCATCACTGTACCCTGTCTGCAAGGGCTGGTTTGCTTTCACTCTCTGTACGGAGGCTCAGTCACTGGTACTTTTTCATTTACAAAGCCATGTTGGATAAACTACCTTCTTATATCTGCTCCCTGATCTCTCGGCGAATTGAAAGTACTTATTGCCTGAGACCGCATGCTGTGGTTTTATTAAATGTGCCAAGTGCTAGGACTGTCTTAGGGAAGACAGCTTTCAGGTGTGCAGTTCCACTAACATGGAACAGTCTGGGCAAAGAATGGAAAATTACCAAGCTAGTACCACTACATGTTTGTATTGGATGCTACAGTCGGATGCTGTTGGTACCTGTACATGTGGTTAGATATGTAAATTGTAATCCCTGTACATGTTGCTGTATGATGTCATTTTGTTGTTCTGTTGTTTATGTTTTTATGTCTTCTTGTGGAACCTATACTGCTGCAGGTCTCCCTTGAAAAATAGATCATTGATCTCAATGGGATTTCACCTGGATAAATAAAGGTTTTGAATTGAATTGAATTGAATTATTATTATGTGTGAAAAGGGTTTGGATGCAAGACTGTCACTCACAATTCATGGATAGCTCAAACTATGCGTATAAAAGCACATCAATCAACTTGAAAAAAATAGTCATTGCATTTAGAATCGCCTAAAGTTCTTAAAGGGCCACATTCTGTCTTTAGTGTCTCCATGCTGTAATGTCCAAAAGCTCTTTGGTACAAGTCCAAACGTTTCACCCTCTGTCTGAAACCAGAGCCCAGTCTCCTCGAATTGGTTTGCAGGCCGACTGTTTTGATTGGTCAACCACTTAGAGATGTCCCGCCCCTTAGACTATGTACAATGTGTTGAATTGCTAGCCAATAGAAGTTCCCTCTGTAGGGACCACAGTGATTTTAGCCTTTGCAGCCCATTGACCTGCACACAAACCTACAGGAAAGGAAGGACCCCCAAAAGCATATAGGGCCTATTTAATTTGATGTTAACTGGAGGAAACCTCTTGATATCCGCTAGTTCCAGTAAGTCCCCACTCTTCCACCTGTGTGCATCAGAGAGATTATCAGTGTACGACACCCTCCAATAACAGCAGTTCCGTCAGAAGCACATCCTCCCATTAAATTGCACTCTCTGCGTGGCCTCAGGCTGAACACGACCCACTGCTGGACACCGAACATCACAGTCTGGAATCTGCAAACCTTTGCTATTTTGTGTGCTGGAGTTACAGACACTCTTTTAAAACAAGTTTGATAGGGGTTGCTATGAGAACTGTCTCCCTTGGAGTGTCTGAGAGGGAGAGTCTCGTTGTGCGGAGGGTGATGGTTATAGTGTAGGAATGTGTGAAAAGATCAATGCTCTCGACTGTCCTCTTACTCCAAGTGCTTTAGTCAAGCTGATTATCCTCTGCTGCATCATTTGGCATATATACCAGATCCACTTTCATTGGGGGAAAAACATTCCACAGCTGAATCCCGATCAAAACCGATCCTCGTCACTTTTATCTATTACTTTCCAAAGAACCTTACGTAACTATACACTTCCTCAGACGCCGATGGTCAGATCCAACGGCTGCCAAACCTGCCAAGGAGCTTTGGACGATGAGCCAACATGTAAACACATTTCTGAGGCATATGAAAACGTGAATTCTACCTCAAAAAGGAGATACAATGTTGCCAAATAGCCGTTCCATCTGTTCATGAGCAATCTCAAGAGTTTTTCTGAAACGTGTTGAAAGGTGGGCTTTCGGCCAGGGAACAACTGCACGACAACGATCAATTTCAGACATAGCTTTCACAAGAAAACTCTGGTCCAAACGGTACGTTGTTACACTAACGGCCCGTCTACACTACAGGCATCAAACAATCTTGAAGCTGGGCGTGTCTGAGGCTTGGCGATTTCTCGCGCCCAAGGCGACCAACAACCAATCAGGAATCTCCCGCCCCCGACATTCAAAGCAATAGCAATGTTAAAACGAAGTAAACTGGATATAAAATCCCCAAACAGGCGAAAACCTACCAGTTCCACCCACTGTCTCTGCCTCCTCCCTCCATGCCTCGCTCCTCCGGTTTGTATCCCGGTAGATGAACAGAGACTGATCATTCAGCACCGGGTGATTCACTACCGCTCCATTTGTTTGAATATGAGGAAATGACCTGCGTAGTCTCTCCCAGCATACACGCGGTTTGATTGGCTAGCGCTTGTACTGTCAGATTTGCATACGCATGATTTGATTGGCTGATGCCAAGCATCGAGCCTCAAAAGTTGAACATTGCTCAACTTTTGATGCCGATAGATGCTCGTAATGCTTGCAAAGCCACGCTCCGCTCCCCACAATGCAGTTCGGCGAAGTTTATAAATCTTCTACGTCACCCCATTCAAGTGAATGGGCGAAGTGTTGAAAGCATTTTTCGATGCCTGTCGTGTAGACGGCCGTAAAGAGGATAATTTGCTGCATGTCAGGCTTTCACTTTTACAGATTCTGTTGTTTGTTCGTCATTCAGTCTCCCAGTTGCTAATGGCAACGTAAAACGAAAGCTTAATCCAGTTATAAGTAAATAAAAACTGACGCTGCCATTACAGTATTGTGCCATCGCAGCAGAAAATACAACAGTTGTATCTAAAGTGATGGTATTTAAAAGCAGCTTTATTAAGTGAAAATGGCCCGTAATCCACTGCATCGCTGAGTAGCCGTTTTTTAAAGAGAAAATATGAGTGAATAGATAAGGGACATTTTTGCAAGCTGTGCCATTGTTAGAATAAACATTCAGCCTGTAGCCGAGCACATTCTGGTCCTGCAGACTCTCAGTCAGTATTATCTTTAGAAAATAAACTTTAATGCATTACTTGTGCAGATCTGCTTTGTGTTTAGTGGAATATTTGGTTGAACCTCCTCACCTCTTCATTAAAGTAATGTTACTTCAATGTATGTATTCGTGGCAGAGTTTAAAGCTTTTGAAGTATTCAAAATGTCTCTTTTGAAAAGGAAGACTACAAAAACATGTTTCTTCCATAATGAAATGCCGTATATGTTTTCAAATCATCTCCTTCTGTGTCTGCTTTTGCTCCTCTGTCTCGCCATGTGTGTGTTTCTATTCATCTGGCATCTTGAACAGAAGTGAAAAAACGTGATTTTAACAGACGCAGCTTCCTTGGAGGTGTCTGGCTGTCAAAGAACGCCTTGTAACTGAACATTAACCTTTCTACCATCTGCTTCACGACGTTCATCCCGACGGAGTAAAGCTGAATTCACGAGCTTTGATTATAACTCCAGGATTATTCATACACCTCTCTGCTTTTATTTTACAAGCCCAGGCGTGGGTTGGCTACACTCAAGAGATTACAGCTTTTTGTCTACAAGTAGGTATTCGTGGAAACGCTATGTGTCACCAACCTGTGAGGATGAACACTTTCCAGGAATCATTTTTCTATTTTTTGGTTTTTCATCTGCCTTTTGACTCGAGTGGAAGTGGCTCTTACCTGTCTGTGTAGGAACATATGTCTCGGTGCATATTGTAGCATGGTTTTAATGACAGGTGGTCTTGGGGTTGGTCCCCATAATGCATGTGGTTGGGAAGTAGTGAGCATATACATGATGAATATCGCACTATAACACTGCAGCAGTTTTTCAACCAATGTGTTGATATCATTTTCAGAATCAGAAATACATGTCTTGTCCCACATTGGGAGAAGACCAGTGTTACAGCAAGGGGACAGTGCAAGTCAAATTATTTTTACTTTCGCACTTTTATGTTTGAATATTTGTGTTTTTGAATGTTCAGTTGTCACGCGTTTGCACCTGTTTGCCACCATATACATACCTCTCTCTTTATCATACTACACTAAACAACAACAACAACAACAACAACAACTAAACAGTACCTGCGAAACATTCGCATATAAGATTATATTTTAACTTGGTGACTTTTGGCTCAAACGACCAGCAATACGAAATACAACAATGTAAGGACTTTTGACTTTAAGCACAGCATCACAGAGCTGCTAATGTCTTCATATCTAAAGGACACAGGCATTTGACAAGTGTTCCTAAAAACAATAATTACAAGTTAAAATTATAAATTGAACAAAGGCTAGACACTTGTGCAGAGGTAATAAAGAGTAATGCATCTTTTCTAATCTGCTCCCAGGAGATTTCCAAAGCACTTAATGGATTTGGAAACAAGGTTATGAAACTCATTCAGGGCTTAAATGTAACGTGATAACAAATGGCATGTGTAATGTGATATAGCAAATGGCGGTTGTAGTTGTAATACGAAAGAAAAACACTTTCTGCAGGCGATGTTGGTTGAAGGTATTCTTAATCGTGTTGTTGAAACTAAATGCAATGGTGGCGGGCCAGGTCTTTCATTAAAAACAAATGGAGCAGTAACGTTCGGGGAGATGAAATACCAGCGTGAGGAATGCGAAACCTCAGCCACTTCCCCTCCGTTAGAGATGTCTCCTTTTCTCCGTTTTCTTTTTTTAAGTCCAGTCATTATTTTTTTCCCTTTCCTCTGTGAGTTCAGACGTCTCAAAGTTGTCCCTAGTTAAGCCTCCATCTACATTACTAGATTAACATTCCTTGTCACAGCCATAGATATTTTCAATGTGAATTCTTTCACGTACGTACCCACCCCTCCCTTATATCAAGTGCAGTGAGAGGAACCGGACAAAGAGTGTGTGTGTGTTTGTGTGTGTGTGTGTGTGTGTGTGTGTGTGTGTGTGTGTGTGTGTGTGTGTGTGTGTGTGTGTGTGTGTGTGTGTGTGTGTGTGTGTGTGTGTGTGTGTGTGTGGGGTGTAAAAATGTGCCGAGTATTGAGTGCCTTTGCTTCAATTGGGGCCAACTTTTGTTTGTTGTGTGAACCCCTGTCTCCCCACCCATGTTCTCGTCTTTTTCCTCCTCTCTCCCTGTCTTTGCCAACAAGGGGGAGGGGTCGTCGGATTGACAGACAGACGCAGCTGGAGTGCATAGAGGGAGCTGGTCCCACCCTATAAGATGCCAGACATAGACCCAATGAGAGAGAGGAGGAGAGAGAAGGGGGGAGAGCTGCACTTCCAGCTCTCGCTCCCTGTCTAGGAAACCTCCTTTATATTAACACACCTCCTTTCTCCCCCCTCTCTCAAACCCTGAGGTTTTTGTTCTCCCTCAAGCTAACTTTTTTTTTGTTCAGTGAGTGTGTATGCGTGTGTTCAGCTTTTTGGATTCCTGCTTTCCCTAAAGAGAGAGGGGGGTACCTCTGCCCTCCATCTCTCTCCATTCCTACAGCATCTCTGCAAAAGGGAAAGCTGGCTCCCCTTTTTTCTGTTGTGTCAAACCAGCCTAAGTTGGCAGTATTGCACCGGATGTAGTGTGATTTTCCTTTCAAAATAAAACACAGAAAAAGCTTTTGAACGATAACAACTAAACATGCCAATTTGTCTCTTGAATGATTATGAAACCAAACTCCTCCTGGTCCATTCAACGCACACACACATACACTTCTGATATAGCCAACATCATTACTGTTCTTTGAGAATCACCTTATCTGGCTGATAATATTGGTTCTGAAAAGATGAATGGTAACTCAGATTCTCATTTCATTTCATTTCAAACCTTTATTTATCCAGATTGGTCCCTTGAGATCATAGATCTCTTTTTCAAGGGAGACCTGCAGCATATAGCTTCCACATGAAACATAAAACAATAAAGGACATTATACATTATATTTACAGGATACATAGTTATAGACATTTACAAGTGCCCATTGTATCGGCAAGCATTTCATTTAGCCTAGCTTTAAGAACATGCAGAGGAATGCGATTGCTCAGTTTCTATTCTTGCTGAAGATTGTTCCAAGCAAGTGGAGCTGCGCACATAAAAGCTGTCTTACCTTGCTCTTGGCACATCTAACAAGACTACATCATGTGACCTCAGACAATAGCTGCTTGCAACTCTCTGTGTTATCAGAGAGCAGATATAATACGGGAGTTTACCCAACATAGCTTTATAAATAAACGTGTACCAGTGACTGAGCCTCCGTACAGAGAGTGATGGTAAACCTGCCTTGGTATACAGGGTACATTCTGGCTTTCACTACTAATAATTCTCAAGAGTGATAAAGTGAAGCAAGTGTTTTGTAAGATATTTGAGATATACTCTACTGACGATTATTGCATGTGGTGAAACCTAAAACTCGAAATAGTAGCTGACCTTTGCGTTTAGTTACGTAGGATTTAACCAGCTATTATATGATTTGTCTATTTGTAATGTTGCCATCTTTGCTAGGTTAGCTTAAGTTGCGGAATATAGTTTTGATACCTGATATTCAAGGTGTGCAACCTTAGTATCTTAGTTACAATGTCTCTTGTAACAACACAGTCTGTCTACAACTTGAACAATAAACATTGTTTCTTATTATCGTTTTATTGTTTGATGGCAGACAGTGGTGGAATGAAGTGAAGTACATTTCATAAATTAGCCTTTGTTCGTACTTAAAAATAATTAGGTACTTCTCAAATCAGCTGATACAAAAACATTGACATATAATTATAGGTTACGAAATCCAGCAGCATCAAGTAATTGAAATTATCTTCCTGTTTACCAGCTGTGATAAAAAACATGAGTGCATCAATTAGGCTTCTATAATCAAGTAGCTAATATAAAATATATGATTCTGAAATGGGCCATTACGAGTAGTTTTAATTTTGGTACGTTAAAGGTAGGGGAGGTAAGAATGGAGAAACCAGCTCGAGTGCGCTAGAATTTGAAAGTACACAATCGAAAAGAATCTGCCCCTTCTTCAGACTTCCTCACAGAGCCCCTCCTCCAACACATGGAAGGCTGACAGGCAGGTAGGCCATCCAGTTATCTGACCCGGGCCGAGGCAGATAATTGGTCATGCTTTGTAGCGCCACGGCTTCCACAGATGACATATTTGTATTTATTGTCAAAGCATTTAATGTATTCATTGCTATCGGGATCTTAAGAGCATTCCATGGAATACAACAAAAAGTGTTCCTGAAGTGAATTACCTACCCTACCTTTAAGATGGTCTAATTCCGCCACTTTTGTTATTTTACTTCATCCAATTTCAAAATAATTCATCATATTTAAAAACATGTTCCCAGTGCTCAAAGACACTTTTTTGTGGTTACTTCTCCCACTACTGCTAAGAGATAGAGTATGCAACACATCCGTAAATATATCCTATGCGAGCATGTCAATATAATACTCGTGCTTTTATTGTGAAGAGCCCGCCGCCCCACTTCCGGTATGTCTGCAGCTCACAGCACTCAGCAGCTGAGAGAGGATGGCTGCCCGAGTCTGAGCTGCTGCCTCTGCGCTACGGAGGGAAAACTCCACTCACACTGACACGGATAGCGTGAGGAGACAAGAGGAGGATAAGGGAGAAAGCAGAAGTTTTCCCAAACCAGGAACTAGTTGTCACACATTTTTCCCGGGAGGGTTTTATTTTTTATCGGAAACAAAAGGGGGGGATTTTGGACCATGCCTGCTGAAGTGAAACAGGTTAGTGTGGCTGTGTCCGACTCCTCTTGTCTCTCTCCTCCTCCTAATTGATTCCGTATTGTTTGGATTGTGTTGCATTCCTATCATTTTTACCCTGGAACATCACTCTTTATGTTGTTATATGTAGCTTTTGTTCACCCAGTTCAATACAAAAGAGCTGAAATGTATCGATGCCCTTCAGGATGGTGTGTGTGTGTAATGTGTGTGCACATGGGTGTAATATGCGTGCATGCGGGCTACTACATGAAATCAGATACTGTAAGGAAAGATGGACTTCCACCACTTATTTTGTACTGTAAATAGTCTTGACTCTTGACCATGAGATATGTTCAGTGGTGTGTGTGTGTGTGTGTGTGTGTGTGTGTGTGTGTGTGTGTGTGTGTGTGTGTGTGTGTGTGTGTGTGTGTGTGTGTGTGTGTTGCAGTAAAGCAGTGCTGTGACTTATGAGTTCCCTGACACAGTAATGGGCTCACACATGTCAGTAGCACCTATCGAGTGACTGTTGTGATCAAGGCACGAGGAGTACTGCAAGTGTATCCCCGATCATCGCCTGCAAGGCTCTGAATGAGACTCCAGGCCAGGATGTATTGCCCCTGGGTTGTATTGCTAAATGTGTGAGAGCCATGGCGTTAAAACTCTTTTGTTTTGCACTTGCACAGATACCGCAGGAATGTGCTTTTGTTAGCTCTCGCGTGTGGGTGGGTGGTGTGTGTGTGTGTGTGTGTGTGTCGTGTACCAGGGCATGATGTGCATACATTATTGGAAGTGTTGGTGTTTGAAGCGCATCCACACACAGGCAGCCGACACCATCACAACGCTCTCTTCCCTGCCGAGGTTGGCAGCGCTCAGATGCACATCAAAAAGGAAGAGAGAGATAGTGAAGGAAGGAATAAGAATGGATAAGGTGAACTTCTCATCAGCACTGGTCTGCTCCTTCGAGTCTGTCAGTTTACGACTTTGATAATATGTTAACCGTTTACTCTGGGGTTGAAGGCCATTAGATAACCTCGGTCAACAACAGAAGCCGTTTCCCTCCCTCCAACTGTCTTTCGTTCCTCCTTTGTATCCGATCCGTTTGAAGGCTGTGCTCCAAGTGTGACGGATCGAAAGCGGGGCAAATATTTCCTGCACTTAAAAACTAAAGCGTTGACTTTAATTCAATGTAATATGTCAACAAATGTCACATAACTGCATTACGATAGTTAAAAGCAATACTATTAAGTTTAACCTTATCTTTTTTTTATTTAAACTCAACATTCAACTAACCTAATACATTAATGTGAAACCTGTTGACATAATACATTGAATTAAAGTCCGTTGTTTCAGTGTGTCCATGGAATCCACGTCAACAACCTGAGAGCATGCCCTCTCCAGATGCATCCCAAAATGTCCGTGACCCCCTTGAGACTGAGATAGTTGGCATACTTAGAGCCAGGCCTGCATCATGGTGCGACCTTTTCTACTTAGCTTGACATTCCTCATCTTGGGAGCACCTGCTTGGGTCGTGCTGTCAGGCAAACGTGTGCAACCTGTGCCCAAGTCAAACCTTACCCATATATGGATCAATGTCAAGGTCCATGTTGTTGTTTTGGTGGTCTTTAGTTATCGATGTATTCAAACATACATTGGCACAGGCATTTGAACCTCTTTTAGTGGCTACATTTGGATTTATACTCTACTTAAATGTCTTTCACGTAGTTTTCTACGCAGAAAAAATGTAGATAGCAAGGGGAGATGAGAGAGAGATGCTGATCGGCCTTGACCTCATCTTAATGCTGCAGCAGAGCTTATGGTAAATTAGTTTTAGCCCACTGAAGATTACTGCGTAGCCCTCAATTAGTTGGGGAGCCTGCACCAGACCACGTTAGAGTTAAATATAAACTCTTGATTTATTTTGGTACTTTACACCAGCAGGGTAGCGCCCAAATCCTCCGCATTTAGTTTGCAGAGGCCGTAGCATCTTTGCCTCGTCAAAAATCGAACAACGGATTTGTCATGAAGGACAACGAAAACATTGTGAATAACCTGGTAGTCATCATCTTGCCAAGGTCTATCGAAAATACTGACTTTAACTTTTTCTCCGCGAGCTAGAAGGACCCGTCTGTATAACAAAACAATTCATCAGTGATTCAGCCAGAGAGTAAAGGAGGTCTGGGTTACTGGCAGGTTCCTGACAGCTCGCGGGGCTTTCGGCTGCAGCGACTGAGCGCTCTCCCCGATGCCGTTTGATACCTCACCGAAATGAAGAGTCCGTCAAACTTTTCTCCATCTCTCTCTCTGGGTTTTTTTGTGTGTGACAGCTCGACCTTCCTTGCAGATTCTTTTTGCCATTCCTTTCCTCAGGCTCCTCTTTTGTGACGGCAGAAGATGTTGGGCAGACGAATATTTGAAGACATGTAGAGCATGAGGAGTGGCATTGTTCGGAGAGGCGAGGTCATACAAGAGTAATGCCAATGACCGGAAACATATCTGACGGTCAATAACACCGCATCAAGGCAAGGGGCATTAGCGATGGGGGTTGGGTGGGTGAAGGGGGGCTCGTGAGTGCTGTTGTGTTTTGAAGGCGAGAGGGTCTTGGAAGAGGCGTGGTCATATGGTGGAAGGTGGCACCAGATGGCCTTCCCAGCACAGCCTGGCCATACGCCCCATGTTTCCCATACCGGTCCCATGGCTGGCCTTATCGCATGACCCATGACACGAGACGGCTTGACATGTCACAGTATCTGTAGCCTGCCATCATACACACTTACGTCCTTCAATGTATGCTGGTTTTAGGTAACCCAAACGGCATTTACATGTGAACAGCTATATATATATATATATAGCCCTATATGTACCTCCACATAATGACTATGCCACTGACTTGAAGTTCCTAACATATTTTGGCTAATTATACGATTTCAAAATCTACTGAACTGTTCATTAATCTGGTTTCTATTATAAAATGCGAAGGTTTTTTAGACTCAGCAATTCATCAATTTAAGAACACGACTAATGATCATTTTCATTATCGACTGATCTGTAGATGATCGTCTGTCAGAAAATAGTAAAAACAGCAATACGCCCAAATGCATTCAGTTATTAATCGTAGAGAACAAATAAGAACAGCAATGTACACATCTGATAGGTGAGCCATTGGATTGATGGCATTCATGCTGGATGGATTTAAACTATTGTTCAAACTACTTCATAAAAAATCCACAAATGAATTTATTATGAAAATGTTTTTGTCTTGTTTTTGTCACATGCACTATGCTAAAAATAATTGCTTAAATGACAGTTTGGTTTGTCTGAAATCTCTTGATGATACCCTATACTCTACTGGACATCTGGCCCAACAAGTGTCTCAAAACAAACACGTAGAAATATGTGAGAAATATGACCCAGCAAGTATTACACCTTACTATACATAGTACCCTATACATAGTACCCTGTACGTTCTCGCTCCGTACCATACGACCACACCCTCATGTGTTCGGTGTTTACTCCGTGGTTATGTTCTGTGGAGCTTTAGGGGTCGATGCTAGGGATGCATATCGTTGACTTTTTTTACGATATCACTGAACGATACCGATACTCAACCGATACATATCGTGATACTTTGAAAATGTATCATCCCACAATTACTCCCATGAAGCGCTTTAGGATATAGTTGACATGTCAAATGAATATTAAATTCAATGGTGGGACTTCTTGGATCTTTCAGTGCTGAACAAACAATGAACAATACATGGAAAATATGAAGAAAACCGATGATGGAATATCTTTTATAACACCCGCCATCAGGTGTGCCGCGTGAATAGCACCTCTGGTCAATGCAAACAGACCGTTATAATTAATGTTACACCTGAGATTCGACTCGAGAACAAATGCATCATAGAATAAAGGTCATGAGATCTTGCGATTGCACAAACAAACAAATCTCATCTTTACAATCAACATTGCCTTCACTGGTGAGAGAAAACAAATCCCATCACAGTTCATTTGTGGGACTTTTACCTTTCTAGCATTGAACAAACAATGAAAAATACATAACATATGAAGAAAAACGATTATGCAATATAATTTATAACACCCGCCATCACGGGCCACGGACTCACTTTTAAAATTAAATAAAACATTTAAAGTATCGAAACCGGATCTGATTTCTGTACGGTATACCGTAGCCACCAGCCACCAGTAACCGGTATTTCGGTAATGCATCCCTAGTCTATGCCACTTGACCATTGGCACTACAGAACCCCCCCCCCTTAACCCAATTGGCTGTCAGTGTGACCGATGCAGGGCCACTCGATGTCTGACCACTCGATGTCTGACCACTCGATGTCTGACCACTCGATGTCTGACCACTGGCCATAATGCTCCCTCAGCTTTCATCATCACGCTGTTGGAATTAATAAAAGGCGAGTGGTAGTAAATTGGAAAGCTGGAGGGCGGACGAGCGATGCTGGAGATGGACTGTTATGTTCGGAAAAGCCTTATGGAGAAGTAGTAGCGGCGCATTAATGAGACGGCAGCTTGTTATCTTGCGAGAGCTGCCGGTTGTTTTTCGTACCTATTCAGCTCTCCAGCGTGCTCTATTATCTAAAGAGTGTGCAGGGTGCATACAATATGAATCCTGAATGCATGCATATAATTCATGCTCATCTTTAAAACATCACATTGTGTTTGCCTGGTTTACATTTTGTATAATGCCGTCCTATCTCTTGTTAATGACTGCTTGCATGACTGAGGGTTATTATTAGTGCTTAATCTGTGAAGTGTAGTCATGATGTCAGACACCACACACACACACACACACACACACCACACGCACACACACGCACACGCACACACCACACATACCATGTATACATCACTTCAGGGGACATTACATTGACTTACATGCATTTCCTGGAGACTTATCCTAACCTTAACCATAACCAAGTCTTCACCCTAACATTAATGATTCCTCCATTGTGTCCCCATAAGGGAGACGAGTCCCCACACGTGACTATGTAAACATATTTAGGTCCCCACAAGTATAGTAATGCTAGACACACACACACACACACACACACACACACACACACACACACACACACACACACACACACACACACACACACACACACACTGGAAGCTACAGAGGAACATCAATTGGATCCCCGGCTTAGTTACTCAGTGTTTGTCTGCAGGCTACGCACGGGGTAGTTCTGTTTACAAGGCAGTCGGATTCATAGCTTTCCGGGCCGTGTCCAATAAACACCTTTCTATCTGTGCCGCTGGAAGCCAGCAACAAGATCCATGTTTTCGATCGGGCAGATAAGGAAGCCACTTGCCTCCGAGAGAGCAGAAAAGGCTCAGTCCCACAGTCTGACCTGAACGTTGTGCTCGCAGCAGCCACATCCCGGCTGTATTCGCTGTAGTGACACATGATAATCTCATATTTTAATAGTGGTCTGATTGCATAATAATATTTTGGTTATTACCCAACGCTCTAATTTAAGAGATGTAAACACCGCTCTCCTGTTAGGGGGAAAGCACGCTGAGTCAGGTCTGATTATCCTTGATGTTTTCAAAAGACGCTTGTGGTGCTAATGATGGTGGAAATAGGATTTACTGAATACATTCAAAACAGTTTGCACAGAAGAGGACGGAAGCTCACTGGAAAATAAGGAGACTATTCTTTTTAATGACCCGATGCGCTGTCACGTTGACCTGCGTGGTGTGGGAGTCTGTGTGCAAGCATATGCATGTGCACATTTTCCAGCGTGTGTCATTCACTGTAATTGGCTTTCTTGCAGCGACTGTTGTTAAAGCTGCAGATGTGACAGCTCTGTGGGCAGCACCGTGGACAGATGAGGACCCTGGCGATCCTAAAAGGCAGTGATTGATATCAACAGGGGCTGCACATTCAAGTTTTGGATGGATGGCAGGGACATAAACAGATGTCAATATGTCCTATATGATTGGATTAATTGATATGGAATGTGTTATTCATCTTGATTGGAACATAACACCATAAAGACCGTACGGGGAAAGCTTCCCCACCTCCGCCCGGACCTTCAATCTGAGAGCAGTCTGCTTCTGGGGCCTTTTCAAAAGATCTGGGGTTTCTTTAGCAGCGATGTATAGTTCATATAAGCTCCTCCCCCTCCATGCTGCAGCTGGGGACCTCTTAGAGGGGCCCTGAGGGGGAAGGTCAAAGTCCCCATAGAGCTTCCCTCAACCAGAAACCCAGGAACAAACAGCTCTCTCCTTTTCCCTTTCTCTTTTTAACCCCCTCCAGTAGCGTCCAGGTTGTACGAGGCAGTACATGCAGGGTTCGGGGGGGAGGGAGGGAGAGGGCTTCTCTTGCGTGTTTAGTCTAGAACTTTCTTTTGAGGGATTAGCCCACTTCCTGCCTCTGGGCCGGACACTAGAAGCAGTAGGGAGGCTGGTCGCGGAGAGCATCGATTCCTCCATCATCGTACCATCTGTCTCATGCTGCCTTGTGGGATTAATGATTCCCTCTGACAGCTCTTTAGTAGGGCTCTATCAGTGCCGGCTGACCATTCAGATTACGCTGCTGACATGTGGCAGTGCGAGGAGAGGACTCTGGTGTATTTAGTGTAACTGAGGCTGTAAGGAGTCTTCACAATCAAATGGCTTTGAAAACCAAAACAGACATTTTGTAACAGAAGCTACCAGTTACTGATTTAGCAGCTTTGTTAAGCACGCCTTATTGCAACATCAATGAAGTTGAATTGAATCAGCTAGATAATCTGTTTTTGAAGTATCTGTTAACTGTTTATTTGGCAAAAGGCTCTGTACCGGTGTTACAAATACAGTGGGACAATAGATCCCACTGTATTTGTAACACCGTCTAACCGTTGTAGATCCATGTTTTGCGTACTCAGAGCTCAGTCACAAAGAGTTTGACGTAGGGCTGCTCGATTATGGCAAAAATCATAATCTCGATTATTTGGGTCAATAATTGATATCACGATTATTAAAAACGATTATCCATTTAAAACGTCCATTTATTGAAAAAAGGGTTAGTAGACGGTATGTTTTTAACAGTTGATAACCCTGAACTTTCAGTTTAATTCAACTGAAAAACCAATTACATTTTTACAAAGAATCTTTTTATTTCGATTATGTTGTTTTCAGAATCGTTGCAAGCCCAAATCGTAATTGCGATTACAATACGATTAATTGAGCAGCCCTAGTTTGAAGGCTGACTGTTTGTGAACCGTTGGCGGTTGAAGTGCACTGATGAGGTCCGGCACTTCATTAATATGCTGCTCTGAAACCAACAACACACAATAGTGGCTGTAACTGCTCATGGCTTTGATCCAGGGAGAAACATAAAAGACAATGAAGAAAGGGAAAGTCCAAACCACTGTAAACTGACCGGTCATGGGTCCACAGCGGCCCCTGTTACACAGCCTGCACACAAACATTATGCTAAGTGGCAAGAGTTCAGCCAAACCATGCACAGAAACTCTAAATGGGAACGCTTCAGCGCTGCCAATTCTCCACGCAGGCAAACGCTTCGTACAGTTGAATGCGTTTTACAATAGAGGCACTGGACTGGCTTTCACATGCCATTACATGTGATGGCACAGCATTGTTACCCATCTACTCCTGATATGTGCTCAGCCCATTCCCAGAGGAGCCACTGGTGAACAATGGAGTGATGCGCCTCCTCGCACATTCCACAAGGCTCCATTGAGCTGTCTAATGAACCTCTACCGCATGCGCTGGATGCCGGGGCTCCATGAAAATACCAGCTCGCCCCATCACACCCCCTCATATTTAATTTGTTTGGAATGTGTAACAGGCTGTGAAGTGGTGCAGTGTTGATCTGTGCCAACCAGGTCTGCGGATATGGAGGGGCAGGTGCCAGCCGTCCGAGGGTAGGTGCTGTACTTAACACTCTGCGGCGGGTTGAAGAGTGTGCAGTCCTGGCCCCGCGGTGCAGGGTGTTTTAGAGCTGCCAGTATCCTGTTGCTCCAGCCAAGCAAGCTTTTAGATTGGTAATAGCTTCATGTTCTTTATCTGAGGAGGGGGCTGCTGAAAGTTGGACAGAAAAGGATTCAATCAAAGGGCACAGTAGGCATGACGCACAGCACAGGTTTTAACTCAATCCTGCGTATTAGAGGGAAATCATTCCTGCAGAAGCAGAGAATAAAACCAAAAAAACACATTTCTAAACAGTTTCCCTGTTTTATACTGCCATTACAATCAGCTATCAGGATTTTTCCGTGCATTAGCTAACAATGCTATTAGTTAAAAGCTTTATTAGATAATTATATCATGGCGGAGTGTCTGAGAGAGGGGACACTTATGACCTGATTACGCTGCTTAGCCACGAGAACACCCCATTTTCTATCATTATTTATTCTTTTATAGGTCATAAAAAAGCACACAGTGACATCCGGCAGTGGCTCAGTCAGTAGGGGCTTGGAACCTTTAAGCTCGTGATATGAAATATGAATGTGTGTATTATGAGCAATGCTTTATGTGGTTGTGATGAGATGTTAAATGTCTATTTTTGATAATAAAAGAGAAAAAAGGAAAAAAAAGTAGGGGCTTGGACTGGGAGCCGTAGGGCCGCCGGTTCAAGTCCCCGACCAGACCTACATATGGAGTGTGGACTTCTACTTGGAGAGTTCCCAGTTCACCTCCTGCCCTGCCGTGGTGCCCTTGAGCAAGGCACCCCCCCTTCCCCCCTCACTCCCATTGCTCCCCGGGCGCTGTGCAATAACTGCCCACTGCTCCTGGTACTAGGATGGGTTAAAAGCAGAGCACACATGTCACTGTGTGCTCTGCATGTGTGCCCATTAAAGAGGGTTCCATCCTTCCCAATTCTTCTTCTATTCTACATAGAAAGATGTTTAAAAACAATTCAACCACCTTATAAGAACTCGCAGGCTCACTTTATTGCACCTGGCGTAATAATGTTGTTTGCCTTTAATCCGTGGGCTCAAGTCTACTTCGGACCACACATCTGAAGGCTCTACTCGTGGTGACATGCATAGCTCAGACCTCTGAACGTCTGCCAGTGTCTCTGGGTTTATTTGTCCTTGTAGACTTTGTGCAAGAAAATATACAGCTCAGGAGATTGATAAATTGCTTCTCAAATAAACCCAATGTTGTGCTATTTTCCTAGCTGGACCTTTGACTGCCAATGCCATGAAGCCTCACATTGATATTTATTTCCCTATGTTAAGTTGTCATTGGTTTCCAATCTGCTTGCTTCCGGGATCCTTAGAGCTTCGAGTAAGGTCTTAATTTAACACCGTGGATGTCGAGCAGCTGTATTTTCTATTCTCTTTTTACCTCCCTCAGATTAAGAATGTGTGGAAAAGAGTCCACTAAACCCCACAAAAGTTCTCAAAGTTAAGCAAACAAGACCTGTTGACACAGACCTCCTTGAGTTCCCGAATTCTTTCCATCATATTCTAGGACAGTTAAGAGAGGCTTAATCCAATAAAACACACTCTCCGCATGTTTTGTGCTCTGTCTCTCTTGAATCCGGCATTGTGTGTGTGTGTGTGTGTGTGTGTGTGTGTGAGGGGGGGTGAGTCGGTTCCTGTGAAGGAGTGGCCAGCTGCAGCCTCTGTTGTCTGGGCCACAAGGGAACTCGGGGAGTGTTTTTCGGGGTCATTGAACAGCTACATTCCACATTTGAATGCCCAGGTGGGAGCACTGACTCATTCCTCTTTTCTTCCCGGCACAATCCACCTCCACTGTTTGGCCTGTGTCACGTCTCCACAGTCTGTCAGGAATAAAGTCCCTGAAACACTGGTGCTAATGGAGGCTTCTGGTGTAACGGGGAACACGCCGGGAAGTGACGCTTCTGCACGGCACAAGGAGGGCATGTATCAATGCCCTCCTTGTGCCGTGCAGAAGCGTCACTTCCCGGCGTGCCAGACTGAGTGCACCCGTTTCCTTGATCCTTCATGTTCTCACGCCACTCATGTTGTGACTTTAACAAGGCCCTGTTATGGTGTTGTTCTGCTAATGGGGATGAAAGTGAAGTGCACTGAGGGCTTTACAACCTTCTATAATTACTCGCTGAAATTAACTCAGATGGTCCGTTTTTTACAGTCAGGGAAACATGTTATAGGAGGAATTTAAATGTACCTCAACTCTGACATCCTGAGCACAAGACACACCGGCAATGTCGCGTAGCGTTGCGTTATTTGACACCCCTTGTTGCGTTTAGGTCCTTTGCCCTCGACTGGACGCCAACGCCCCGTTTCAGTACTCAGGTGTGAATACACAAAGGCCCCTGACTTTAGCTGACAACAAACCAGAGACCTTTACTCAGCAGCAGGCCCATGATCCTTTTAACACCAACCCAATTACAGACGAGGACCTTTCACAGTATTTTGGCTACTTTATCCAAGAAACCTTTCATCAATGTGTATATTCACACCATCATGAAGACACATTGAAAACTCTGTTATCTCACAGTATGTCTGCATATAGACCAACTTTAGTATAACATGATTGTTGGTGTATTCGTGAGCTTAACAGCATTCTCAATTAATTAAGGGTGTGCCACACAGGCCAGATAATGGGTTTTGTGTTCCCAACCATGCCATGTTAAGTGTTTAACCAATGGTTTAATCATGATATATTGATTAAAAAACATGGGTTTCAGCCCCGAATAATTCATTACTGCTGTATTTTGTTGTAGGTCTACAGTTTACCAAATGATGAATATGCAAATATGTTCATGTTCTGCTAAATTAGTGGTGACAAATTGCCTGCGTTCTCCAAAGACTCCAGACGTATTCCAAACAGACTCACTGAAATATGGTCATAGCAGCAGGGATACTAATTCTGCAGGACGAAAGGGAAAGCTATTGTGTCCCCTGCCACATTGTGGTGTGGAAATCACAGTGGGCATATGTTCACAGAGAGCAGTCTGAACATGACAGGCTTCCATCCACGCTGTGCAATCTGAGGCTTGCAGGCAGCAGGACTGGCATGAAGTCCCTGGCCCTCCGACCTGCTGTTGTGGAGCTGCACTCCAGTCTCTGTGGCAAACAAGCGTCTTGTCTTCTCTCTCCAGCAAACCCAATTAACTTCACCTCTTGGCCAAACACTCCCTCCGTCTCTTCTACCGCAGCTGTGCAGTTTGAGAAGTCCTCACTACTTTGAAGAGTGGCTGCTGTGGGTATGGTGAATGGTGAACAACCAATCAGAGGGTCAGTGGTTCAATCTTTTGCCCTGCAATCAACATCTGGAAATGACTGACCTCCTGCTCCTGTGGGAAATGTACTAGAAGTTCTGGTTGGATAAAAGCAATATGTAGTGTGAGGTAGGACTGCTCAATTAATCGTATTTTAATCGCAATTACGATTTTGGATTGCAACGATTTTGAAAACAACATAATTGAAATAAAACGATTTACTTTAAATAATTTTGTATTGGTTTTTCAGTTGAATTATATTTAAAGTTCAGGGTGATCAACTGTTAAAAACATACTGTCTAATAACCTATTTTTCAATAAATGGATGTTTTAAATGGATAATCGTTTTTAATAATCGTGATATCAATTATTGACCCAAATAATCGAGATAATGATTTTTGCCATAATCGAGCAGCCCTAGTGTGATGTTCAGATTCCCAAAGTGTCATTCCATTCCAAGCGATTTCCTTGCCCTGATTTTCAGTTTTTCGAGTGCAGAGATGTGCAGTGCATAGACCAGGTGCCACAGAGAACCACTTGTCCTGCGTTCACACTGCGGAGAATCTCTCCTGGGACGAGCTGATGTTACAAACTCTCTTTATTTGTTATGTGTGCTATACACAGGCTGCATGTTTCTGAGTTTGCGTGCATTGTGGATACTGAGAGAATGTAATAATAATAATAATAATAATGATAATAATAATGGGTTCCATTTATAAAGCACTTCATATTTGAATTCAAATCCCGAAGTGCTACAAGTAGTGAGCATGAACAGTATAAATAAACATTACACAACACGGTAGAATTAATAAAAAAGCAATACAAATAAATAAAAAATAAATAAAAGGGTGATAAACAGGTCTAGGCAAAGACGCTCCTATATGAGTTCCTGTGTGCTGTGCAGTGCACGTTGCTGGCGGCAGCACTGCAGTGTTGTGCAGTGGGCTTGTGAAGTGGGTCAGCCTCTCTGTAGAAGCTCCGAGTATGTGTGAAGAAAAGACGAAATGAAAAGCCAGAAGAAATCTGATATCCCCATCAGTGTGAGCAGACACAGTGCTGTCCCCTGTGAACACGGACAAGCTAAAGAATGATGTTAGGTACATGCCTTCTGGATTCCTGCTTCCTTTGGGATTTATTCAGGAACTTATCCATCTGTCCTTGCCATATATAATAAAAAGTTAGATGTGTGTTTTTTCGACAGTACTGGTGTTACTATTCAATCAAGATCAAGTACCTTAACTCAGGATGTTAAAATATAACAGAATAGGAACTTAGAAAGACTGGGGATTAGGGCTGCTCAATTAATCGTATTTTAATCGCAACTTACGATTATGGCTTCAACGATTATGAAAACAACATAATCGAAATAAAACGATTTTTTTCTTAAATTATTGATTTTTTTCATTGGTTTTTCAGTTGAATTTTACCTAAAGTTCAGGGTAATCAACTATTAAACATTTCTTTTTCAGTAAATGGATAATCGTTTTTAATAATCGTGATCGTTATTGACCCAAATAATCGAGATTATGATTTTTGCCATAATCGAGCAGCAGCATCAATTGTTGATGCCATTACAGAAGGCGCTGTAAACACTCATTCATAGCTGCTAATCCTCCTCGACATCGCTTAGTAATCACACAGGTAAGAGGTCCTCCACAGATTGGAGTCAGGATAGGGCTTTTCCCGTAAAACTCCAGAGATTTACATAATAGGAGCTTATTGCTCATTCTCTGAATTCATTGAGGATCGGAAAGCCACCATCTTTTCATTCACAGTGTCCAGGGGCTGACTCATTGTGTGTTATCCCGGAAGTCTATAGAGGAGATTTGGGAAACTGGCAGTGGACTAATACCTCAAATGAGTCATGATCCATTTGACGGGCCCCTCTCCGTGCCCCTTTACCTCCCCATCAGTTAGGGGTGGGGGAAATAATCGATACAGCATAGTATCACGATACCTTGCGTGGCGATATTGTATCGATACACGGATGCCAAGTATCGATATTTCATTATATAAATTATTGGTAATTAAAAATTCAAAATTAAAATCGGGTTCGGTTCTGGGTAAAACAAAGAAGATGCGGGTCGGGTCGCGGGTGTTGCATAATAAATATATTAAAATAGGCCTAATAATAATTTAATGTTTAAATCCGCAGACCTCTCCCCCGCGGGACCGCGCATAATCATAACCTCTGCTCAGGGCTCGACAGTAACGGTTGCCAGGTTGCCATTGGCAACCATTCAGAAAAAATGTCAACCACTTCTTGGCCTTTGGTTGCCATCGGTTTTTAACATAAAGAAATAAGGACAGCAAACAGCTAAATGTGCTCCCCAAAATAGATACAAGTTCATTATTTGCTGTGAATGGTTTTCATTTATTTAACATTAGAAATGTATTAGTCTGGCCAATCCAAGACTTCAATGCTGAACGGCCAATGGATCTAGAGTGGGGGGTCAGCACAAAGGTCAATAAAACCCACATTTGAAAGGGAGACAACGGATGACCAAGAAACTAGTGACTTGCTCATTTCCTTTGTGAGGGATCTGTGAAGAACATGACAGCAGCTGCACTACTGGCATTTAGTATACCAGCAATTGAGGGTGGACAAGTTTCCTACCACTTAAGTTTCAAACAATTGTGTTAATTACTTATTGTAAATCATTTGAACATTATTTTGTGTCACATGTTCATTATTAAGTTGATGTATAACTGTATAGTATCTTAATTATTTAAAATATAAAGTGACTAAAAATGGCAACCGTATTTTCAGTTTTTGGCAACCAAAATCCAACGTCTGGGAGGCATTTGGTTCCTAGATGGAGGAAATAACCAACATCCCACGCTTTTTGAGCCAAATACGCAACTGCGTGTGTTAATAATTGCACGTTTTCACTGCTCATATATATGCGGGTTCGGGTCGGTTTGCGGATCTTGGCATATGTGCCTTGAAAATCAGACCCGTGCAGGACTCTGCCCTGCCATCAGTCCTTTCGTACTCTTGAAATAACTATCAAGAGAAGGTGTTACCATTCAGACCAAAGTGAGCATCCTCCCACTCCACACTGCTGGCCTTGTCTTTGCTCCCCACTGGATCTCCTGGCAGGGAACACAAACCTCTGATACGGGAAGATGTATCACCTCGTCACCATATGGGGTTCGTGAATTCCACAGGATTGCTCTCTGATCTCCACAACATGTCAGGGATTTGCAGCCCTTGTGTTTCAGGCGAACAGAGCAGTCCCCTCAGCACGTGGCTTCTCTTGTTGGCGTGCAGTGAGTAAGAGGAGTCTGTTGCAACCCTATAGCACCCTGACTTCTGAAACATATACTAAAACTAACATGCCCATGAAGTTATTCCTCTTTTAGTATTTTCGATTACTTTTTGCCCTTTTTCATCAGATACTGCATTTTGTTGCCACTGAATGTTAAGAATGTGGCAAGAGAAACATATATTACACATATTCTAAAAGGTTATTATTTTGCACAGATTGTTGGGAGCGCTGGCAGTGTTTCTGATTGGTGGCCTTGGTTTACTCTGTGTCTCCTCTGCTGAAGGAGTTATGTGTCCGATATCATTGTCCTGTTTCTCTGGCTTGATGCAATGCTGCACACGTGTTCCGAGAAATCCTTCAATGCCTTCCTAAATGGATGCTGGTGATTCAAGTCTGCTTGCTTTCCAGACCAACTGATGTCCTCCTATTTTTTGTTTCGCAGGAAGCACAAATCTGTAGGTTTCATGTGCTTTCTATAAATTGTATACTTAAAGGTGGGGTAGGTCATTTATTTCAGAAACGCTTTTTGTTATATTCCATGGAATGCTCTGAACGTCCCAATAGCAATGAATGCTTTGACAATAAATCCATAAAACTTCATCTGTGGAAGCCGTGGCGCTGTAAAAAGCACGACCAATCATCTGAGCCGGCTAAAGTAACTGGATGGCCTCCCTGCCTGTCAGCCGTCCATCTGTGCACAAACTTATCTCGTGCCCTCATTGGTCATGTGCGCGTTCGTGTGTTGGAGGAGGGGCTCTGTGAGGAAGTCTGAAAGAAGGGGCAGATTGTATACTTTCAAATTCTAGCGCACTCAAGCTGGTTTCTCCAAAATTAGATACGCCACCTTTAAAGACATATTTGTTTGGCAAGGATCCTCTTAAAAAAATCACACCATGATCTAGGGCTGCTCGATTATGGCAAAAATCATAATCTCGATTATTTGGTCAATAATTGAGATCACGATTATTAAAAACGATTATCCATTTACTTTGAGAACATCCATTTATTGGAGAAAAGAAATGTGAACAGTGTTTTTAACGGTTGACTACCGTGAACTTTAACTATAATTCAACTGGAAAGCCAATAATCGTTTTATTTCAATGACGTTGTTTTCGTAATCGTATTTTAATCGTAATTGCGATTAAAATACGATTAATTGAGCAGCCCTACCATGATCATGATTTTAATTTAATGACAACAATTATGCAAAAATGATCAATCCCTCTTGAAGCTCAATTAGTATTTTTTTTACTAGTTTTTAGTTTAGTCAATTTATTGAACATGTCAGAAACAAAAAAATATAACAATAATATATATCTATATATATTCTCTTTTTTTCACTCAGATTAATAATTATAACAAAGTACCAACACAAAAATAAATAAAAATATAATAATAATAATGTTCAGATAGTCTCTGTTCATGTTCAACAGGGGCAAGAAGAAGCTTAAACATTTCTGGTCCTACCCCCTCTAACATATATTTTTCTTATAAAACATTAGGTCATCGTCATAGCGACATGTTTGTCTTGTTAATCTTTTTTTTACATTTTTTTTTACAAAACAATCAGAAATATTATTACAAGAAATAACAACAAATGGGATTTTACAGGTCCTGTTCATAACCATTAATGATTAGACTCCTAAATAATACTTTCATTTTAGATAGACGAGCGTTACTCATGGCCTATAATCAAACATCGTTTCCACCACATTGTGTTTAGAACTTCAGGGTTTTCTTGCCTCTGTGAACACCGATGGATCGGTTGGGAAATCTAATCATCGTGGCTTTGGTTAGGGTCAGGATCCGGACCTTTATGTGTAAACCGGCCCTTAATCCCAGAGGATCTTTCTTCTCCAAGCACATTCTGTTTCACACATTGCTAAATTAAACGCGTTCCCTGCAATCTGTCAGCATGATACAGTAGCATTTATAGTTTCATTATCGAGTCGTTGACACATTCTTTGAATAAAGCATTGTCATGTTGCTGATAGATATGACTTGTGTTTGTGGTGAAGCACAGAGTCAACACAGATGACTGCAGTCGAGATGATACAGCTTCGTGTGGGCACAGAAATATTTCTCAGCGTTGAGTATTTGAGGCTTTTCGGATGGAGGTCTTTTAGCGTCTCTTTACACAAAGTTATGTGTAAACATTGAGAGTCATCACTTTCTTTCCCACTGTGGAGAATCATTCGTGGCATTCGCTTTGTCTTTGAATCGTAATCTGGAACAGGCTGTTCCCCGTTGGATACATTCCTCAGGTTTAGCAGAAGTCTTCAGATATCATCCGTCTGTCGTCTTTGTTCACCGCATCACTGGCCTGAAAAAGTTGTTTTCATCATGTTGAGATATTGCCTGGTTCCTTCCCGAGGCCAGCGGACTAATGGGCTTTGGTCTGTGGAATCCACTCCAGTGTTTTCTCCCACGTCGGACCGTTTGCTGAGGCCCCGGTGGGGTAGACAATGGGCTTGATATGAAATATGCACCTTGACTGGGGCACTCGAGCGAGCAGTCGATGTGTTCACAGCAGTTAGATACAGACATAACTCCAATGCTTCCAGGGATCTGAAATAAGATTGAGTGTTCATTTTGTTAATGGATTGTGCCTGTCTGCTATATCGTATATCTAATGCTCTCTGGCATGCCATTCTTATAACTCTGACTTGTCTCTCTTTGTCTCAGTCAGAATGGCATTCTAATGAAATGAGGGTACATCCAGAGTTCTGATTTAGACGTGAAACAATTGTTTTAGATATTTGCTGAAATTGCCATGCTGCCAGTGCGAGTGCGAGGGTGATGCTCCACACACTGCTCAGCCGGTTGAAGCCTGGATACTGCACAGACGCTCAGAGTAATTGCGGTGAAATCGGGGGATGTCTCAGGTAGGGGAGACGATGAGTCCCCCTCCAAACCCAGCTGTCGGACACAAAGTCGTTCGGATTTAAGGAGCTGCTGCATGGCTGAGCTGAAGCAGCCCGGAGACGTCAGGTTTTGAGCACACTAAGGCAGCAGAAACACTGCCTGCCGGCTTCGATGTCGACCCTCTGACTCATCTGGCTGAAGGCTCAGACGGGAACTGACTTAGAATGAAATCAGCTCTGTGTCATGTCAGGATATGCATTTGACGACTCTGTGATTACTCAAAAGTTTGGGGTAAAAACCATCTGAGCCCATATGGTATCAGAGGCTTTTGGGGTTAGAAAAGAAACCAGAATGACGAGGATTTAATAAGCAGTTTTGTTGTGCCATGATCGGCTCACATTTGAATCGTGATGGGTGGAAAATACTTGGAGAAAAAGCCCCTGTTCGCTTTAACTGTATCATTAGCTATAAGCGCCCAGTGATCTGGTCAGAACTAGGGCCGCACGAAATTGGAAAAAACTGACATTGCGATATTTTCTTCCCCTGCGATATGAAAAAATACAGGAATGGAAGAAAAGACAGTTATTTTTGTCCGCAAACCATCCTTTCTTGAACTTTAATGCTTTTCAATTGTTTGTTTTTTTAACAATATTTAACCGGATGGCGGATTTTAGTCACGGACTTCTGGATCTTAAGTTCTCAGAGCAACAAGCTGAGCTAGCTCGGTTAGCCTGCTGTGATCTGATCAAGAATGGTTGTGATTGGTGGTTTGCTGTGCCTGAGCCTGCATGTCACTCACTCAAGTACCCCTGACATGAGTGCCGCGCAAGTTTTCCGCAATCAGCACAATAATTGTAACATGACGTGTTTGAATTAATTTGCGTACTTAATATCGCACGTCCTAAAAAAAAATAAAATAAAAAAAAAGTAAATACAGAATCGCACGTCCTGCGAAGTCAATATCGCGCATGCGCATAACGCGATTATCGTCATGACACGATATATCGTGCAGCCCTAGTCAGAACTCAGGAGTTTAACACATTAGTGCAATGGTTTTCAAACTGTGGGGCGCGGCCCCTCGTGGGTCGCGGAGGTACTGCAGGGGGGTCGCGGGAAGATTTTTTTCATTTGATTATTTTCTCCTTTTAGCTTTGTGAAGCACCTTGAGATGACGTTGTTTTTAAAGTGTGCTATATAAATCAAATGTATTGTTATTATTATTCAATTGTAAACAAACACTGCTCGAAAATATCTATAATGCTGCCTTTTGCAACATTACTTGTGTGAATAGGCTTTTTCTGCTGTTGCTGCCATCAAAACGAAATACAGATCAAAGCTGAACATTGAGAATAAACTGAGAGGCAGTCTCAAAACAACAGCCCCGTAGAAATAGTAGCTAATTAATATATTTTCCTTAAAGAAATTTGAATTTAAAAATCTGCTACTCAGGGAAGAAGGCCTGCTAGTTTTAATTAGGCCAAATTAATTCACAGTATCTATTACAAGCACTTGTGTTCATGTGTAATCCATAATAACATATAAATATAGTTGGACATTTGTATCTTCTTATTATTAGCAGAGAAAATGTAATGTTTTTACAACAATATACAATTAATCCTACCAATATAGATGGGAACCGGGTTGGGGGGGGTCCCGAAAATATTTCCAATACCCAAGGGGGTCCCGACTGAAAAAGTTTGGGAACCACTGCATTAGTGCATTGATTTGCATAGAAACTGTTTGAAAATGCATGTGTTTGTGAACATTTCTATAATTAATAAAATACACGGCACCTAGAATGAGGATCTGTAAACACGTGCACTAGCAACAATTCAACACGTGCTAATGTTCTTTAATGCTAATGCTACCTGTGTAATGGGGCTTCACATCACTTATCACCTGACGCTAACTTCCTGTATTCTTTGTTAGCATTATCATGCTAGCTATCTGCTTTTTGTCACAGCAATTTCATGTGCGATGCTAGCAGGCTTCTGATGCCAATCAAAGTGTAATGTGAAACGGAGAGGTTTAGGAAATGCGAGAATGAGTTCCTCTTACCAATTCCCCTTCAAATATTAATATATCTCGTTTACAGCAGGTTGCATCATTTTCAAACACTGGACATGTCCTTATGTAAGCTGTCGTGAAATCGCAGCAGTGAGTATTTCTAACATCCTCTATCGTTTGTGAAGAGGACATCTGGCAGTTGAACACACAGATTCGTGATAAAATGTGTCAAGGAGAGACTCTGAGGCATGAACTCAATTGCACGACTCAGATAGTGTTTTCAAAAAATAAAGACTTTACTGGAATTTAGCACAGTAATCAAAACAAGGAAAACAAATATACTCTTTCGAGGAAAACTAGCAAGTGATCAATGAGGTAGATCCGTGGGAAGTCTGTGAGGTAACCAGGAACGTGGGTCATAGTAAGACAACGAACTGACAATGAACAGGAGGAAGCTACCACAATATACACACAGGTAAAGGGGACACAGGTGGAAACAATCAGGGCGGGGAAAACAATCAAGGACGCAGGAGACAGAAGGGGGCGGGGAGCGTGGAGGCCTGAAATGAGAGGGATGATTAATTAAGGGAATAAACATAAAGCACAGGGCAAAGGGACATGACAAAACTAACATAAAGAATAAACTTTCACTATTAGTTTCCTAGACATGACAGATGGACTGTGATTTATATTTGTAACTTCACTCCAAGACAGATTTGTATCCACGTCATGTATTGACATTAACGTCACCCTTAAGAACACAATGTGTGCCTTCTTGTCTCCAGACGGTGCCCCAGACAACCGTTTGTGTGTGAACTTCACATTCCTGCCGAGGCATAAAGGCAGAGGACAAAGCTGCGGCCACAACAGCACAGGATGTTATTCTGTATTGTACTTACCGCTGTTGACGCTCCAGCCCTCCAAGTCGGTTCCTACGCAGTGCTTTTGTAACCTCTGCAATCCTGTGTGAAAAGCTGACAAAAAAGCCCCGTGGTCATATTCAGTTATCCCAGAAGAAAGATTTACTTTCGATTGTGTGCCTGCTTTTCTATCTCCAGAGCGTTGCTTCTTACAGCTCTTTCTCGGGGAGGATTATTGGAAAAGGCTGTCACTGTCCAGTATTTCTTTTGTTCAAACTCGCAAATAAAAGTCCTGTGGCAGACAGTGTGTGTGTGTGTGGGTGTGTGTGTGTTCCTCAGAGCATCGCCCCACTGCTTGGCTGCTGCTGAGATAAACATCATGTTAGAGACGACTTTAGTATGTTTCGACTTAGCTGAAAACCAGTCAGCCTTGTTCACCTCTGATATGATTCCTTTGTGACCACAGCTAGTAAACAAATACATTATAATAATCATAAAAACTTACAGGGCGAGTGAAAGCTCCGAACACACCTCGACAATTTCACCATTCTTCCTCTATTAACACTCATATGTCTGATTTCGTATTCAAAAGATTTTCCAGACAGTTTTTCTCTCACCACAAAGCACGTCTGCCTTTCTGAGTGTGTGTCAGTACATGTGCGATTGTCGTGAGTTATTTTTGGGCTACACTTCTGCAGAAGTCATTGCACAGAGTTGTTGGAACGCACCCCACACCTCCTCCTGACAAAAGCTCTCCACTCAGTTGGTCTGGCTGCAGTCATCTCACACCCTCCACTCTATTTTAAGCCTTCAGACAGAGGACCCGCTCCCCCCCTTTAGTGGACCCCTTCTCTCTGTGTGGGCCGGAGCATGGGCCTCCGCTCACTCCCGATATTTACACTCTCGCACGAAGCAGCTCAGGCCAGCTGGTGCAGAGGTACCAGCGGAGGTACACCTCTGGATGCTGAGGCCTCACTAACCCTCTGTCCTGGCTATTTGCAGAAAGTTGGAGGAGGATGCTCATTAAAGTTTGCTTTCTAACGGAGGGGCTGACATGTTTGTGAGGGCTGTACCAGCGGGTCAGCGCACAGCAGCCCATACTATGCTCTGAACAGATATAGAATGTGGACTGAAATAGGCTGAACATGGACTGATTGGCTTCTCTATCTTGTTCGGGTGATTAGGCCTTTCCTTTTGTGATAAGGTAATACACCCATTGGCTGAATTGAAAATGCAAAAGAAGGAGACTGCTTTTCAGAACCTCTCTTACTTTCAATGTGGCTGCAACGAACAATTATTTAAATGATGGGTTAGTCCACTGACTATTTTCAACAGTAATTAATTTAACATGTGGTCTATACAATGTCAGAAGATAGGGAAACATTTGATCCCACTTTCCATCAAGTCTAAGTCGGTGTCTTTTCATTTCTTGTTTTGTCAATCCTTAAAGGCGGGGTAGGTAATTCACTTCAACACTTGTTATATTCCATGGAATGCTCTGAACGTCCCGATAGCAATGAAGATATTAAATGCTTTGACAATAAATACATAAAAAAATATCATGTGTGGAAGCCGTGGCGCTGTAAAAAGCACGACCAATCATCTGAGCCGGCCCGGCTAAAGTAACTGGATGGCCTACCTGCCTGTCAGCCTTCCATCGGGGCACAAACTTACCTCGTGCCCTCATTGGTCATGTGCGCGTTCGTGTGTGTTGGAGGAGGGGCTCTGTGAGGAAGTCTGAAGGAAGGGGCAGATTTTTTTCGGCTGCGTACTTTCAAATTCTAGGGCACTCGAGCTGGTTTCTCCATTCTCACCTACCCCACCTTTAAGTTTGAAGATATTCAGTTGGTTAAGATAGAAACAGGAAAAAGCAGTTTGAGAGGCATTTTCGGCCAGTTCTGCATCAAAAATGACTTTAAATATTAATAAATGCTCTAAATACTTGACATTTAGTTGAGGAATCGATTAGTGGACGAACGACCATTGTAACCAGCTGTAATGTTCCACTGACTAAAAGGACTATGGATTATCTCATTCTGTTTTCCCGGGCATACACAGATCGCCCATAGCTGTACTAATGAGAGCATTGTATAACTTCTGCAGGACTGTACCATGTAACCCTGCGTTATTTATGAAATCCTCCTCCCAGGGTGGGGTTGGATTCCTAGTGTTCAGACAGCAGGAGAGTGACCCTCTGTTTCCTTCCCGTCTGCATACAGTTTGCCCAGCTCCCGCTATGTTTATAGTGCAAGGCTAGCAAAACGCCGCCTACATTACAATAAGATAAACACGTACCCTGGAGTAAGGACATTGTCTATCCCCACTCTCCTGACATCAGCACGAGTTCTCACAGCCAATTGACTTCAAGCTGCTTGACAATCACAACAGTGTTTTAAGTTACAGTGCCATTTATTAGGCTAAATGTCTAATTGAAAATAACTTTAGCGGATGATTCGACTCTGAAAGCACTCATCGATCTTCAATAAAGACAGTGCTTCCTACCACACATACTGTACAGCAGAGTATCGTCATGTTTCCTGGTTTTAGGTTTCATCGAGTTTGCTCTGAAGACTCAGACGTCCACCCTGGAAAGTACCGTTCATTGTTGTCAATTAGGGGAAGCAGATGAGGCTAACTTGATTTGCAGTGGCTGCACGGCATCAGAATTGTGGGTAATCAGATGGCCAGAGCGCACCGGACATCCTCCGTCTGACAGAGACACAAACACACAAGCTCCTCAGTGTTCCTGATAGTCACAGCTGTAGACGGGGAGGCGGCGGCGGCGGCTCTGTCTCTGCTGCAGGAGAACTCTGCTGCTAATGGACGAGCTTCGAGCAACACTCACCAAAGTGTGCCATGATGACTGATGCTATTTGCATAATTACTTTAAGATTACCCACGTTCCCCGGGGTTAACGCAGTTGTGTTGTGGATATATTACAAAGTGGAGTCTGGAGATCACCAAAGGTCCTTGTAGACAAGCCAGGGGGTCCAAAGCAAAATGAGCAATAGTTGAGTGTGTTCATTACTTTAAATTACCCCCGGTACACTGTCTGAATGAAGATCTTATAAATACGTTTGACCACTTATACAACGTTCATTCCTTAAATGAGCACTGTAGAACTTTGCAATTTAGTCTGATACAGAACAGGTCAAATTAGGGTCTGTAATGCAAAACAATTTATAATGTAACTTGAGCGGCCAACCACCTCTACTTTACGGCGTAATAACTCTTCGCTTGTCTGTCATGCTTCATCTACTAAAGACACCTTTGATGGCAGAATACTCGGTACGGAAAACGTTCAGAAAATCTCTTAAAGGCTAATTCTGCCTTATGACATAATTGATGTTATCCCCGTACATTCGTCCATCGTTTCTGTCAGCACTATCTAAATCCTTAGATCTTGGAACAGGACGACATCATAGGGCTGCTCGATTATGGCAACAATCATAATGTCCATTATTTGGGACAATAATTGATATCACGATTATTAAAAACGATTATCCATTTACTTTGAAAACATCCATTGATTGAACAATTTTTTTTGAACAGTTGATTACCCTGAACTTTAAAGGGGACCTATAATGCAAAATGCACTTTTGTACGTCTTTTATACATGCATGTGTCCCCGGTGTGTCAGGGAACTCGCCAAATGTCAGAAGACACAACCCTCTCTCTTTTCCTCCGTACCCAAATCTCTAAAAACGGGGCTGCAACGGAGCTGATTATTATTTGAATTGTTCTGATGTCAGAAAAGGGGTGCTCCGCTTATATGGGCAACTCTCCGCCTATATGGGGAATGGGAGACCGCTCGAAAGCGCTGGAGACGCTGTAGTACATATGCCAGGCCTGTAGGTGGCGCTGTAGTCTGCCACAAAAGCAGAATCAGCCCTTGCAAAAACAGGGCTGGAAAAGAGCAAATAGAGCGAAATGAGGCACGGCTAAAACATGATCTGTTTGGTATTTTGAAAAAAAACTTCACAGATATGTTTTATATAGGTATGGCCCTACAATATATGTTTCAAATATAGCGTGATAGGTCCACTTTAAGTATAATTCAACTGAAAAACCAATACAAAAAATAATATAAAAATAAAAATAAATAATCGTTTTATTTCGATTCGACAGTCAACAACAAACCAGCAGATTAGCGATTCGACAGTCAACACAGTGATAAAAACAACAACACACCAGCAGATTAGCGATACTATGTCAGTAATCCCCCACAGGAAGTCTTTGTGGCCAGAAACAGTAGCTTGAGCCTTTTAGTCGGCCTGTAAACCCAAATAGATGTTTAGGGATGGCTTGGGTGATCATTTTGCCGTATCTTCCCTTCTAAATAAGGTTGTTTGAAGTCTTCATGATAGTTTAACGGCTTGTTCTTCCTGTGCCGCCCAACATTGTACTAGCAATCAAGGCACATTCCCAGATCTCAGCTGATGATTTTCTGAGTATAACGCTACAACTACCATTGTGAACGCTGGCCATAACAGCCAAAAATAACACCTAGGTTGTAAAGAAACGGAATCACCCCTTAGAGTAAATCCATAGTTAGAGTTTTACCACTGTAGGTAATATTTAGAAGTACCAGACTCCTGTGTGGGTTACGGTTAAAGGCCGTTTTGGCTGACGTCCCAGAGGTCCCAGAGGACCCTGAAGGGTTGGGCTGAGGTTTCCTTCCTGTAAGGAGCGCGGTCGGATGATATCTGTCATCCAAACTACCCTGACCCATGTCATAATAGGACAGTTCACAGTCTGCGGGCTGTCATCACTCCTCTTCAAGCTGACGGCCATGTTGGGTCAAGGTCCTGTTTACTGGATATCTAAATCTTCAGAAGTCAGCATTTCCTGTTACGCAGAAATCACTGAACAACAACAGGGGCTGGTACAAGAGGTGTTTCCATCATATGGGGAGATGGATAGAGATGTGTGTGTGTGTGTGGGGGTGTGTGTGTCTGTGTGTGTGTGGACTAGCATTACTATACTTGTGGGGACCTGCATCTGTTTACATAGTCACGTGTGGGGACTGGCCTCCCTTATGGGGACAAATTGGAGGTCCCCATGAGGGGCATCATTAATTTTAGGGTGAAGACTTGGTTAGGGTTAGGTTAAGGGTTAGGGTTAGGGTTAGGCATGTGTTGGTTATGGTTAATGTTAGGATAAGTCTCCAGGAAATGCAATTAAGTCAATGTAATGTCCCCTGGAGTGATGTATACATGGTGTGTGTGTGTGTGTGTGTGTGTGTGTGTGTGTTGGGTTGATTAAAGGCTAGGCGGGGGGTTTGTAGCCAGATGTTTTAGGCCTGCAGCTGGCTGAGTGGGAGGGGAGCTACATTGAAAGGCAGCGGCGGGGCTTAGCCAGACACTGAGAGGAGATAATCCATATTTCATCTGCATCCTCCTCTTCCTCCCAACCACCTGCAGAGCAACACAACACAGACCCCGAGCATGAATAGCTCATGATACAGAGATACAATCTGAGAATGCTTGAGTGGAAGGAAGAGGCGCCCTTTCATTTCGAACACCTTCGGGAGTTTTTCGGAGCTCCGAGAATGACTCTATTAGACAGTGAGTTTCAAAGTTACCCCACCCACCAAAACAAAGCCTCCACCCACCCACTCGCCCATCCTTCTTTTTCAGCAATGCAGCAGGCACCTCTTCAGTTCGGATTCAGCCGAAAGGCTTTACGCTGCATGTTTAATTTATAAATACTCTCCAGCGCGCTCTCCTCCTGATCATTCAAAATGCAGTTTATTCCGATATTTTTATTTCATCCCACAAATGTTTGGGATGAAAGAAACCCATCCTTCATAGTGAATGGGCAACCGCTTCAATGTCTCTATTTATGTTGGTGCCCTGGCTCTTGTACTTTCTTCTTATTTAGCATGCACACAAAAGGCACGGAACCAAAAAACTATATTTCAGATATCAGTCTTAAATATTCATGATCAACTCGCAGCTTAGAAAGTAAGCTTAAAAGACTGCCTCGTTCACACACACACACACACACACACACACACACACACACACACACACACACACACACACACACACACACACACACACACACACACACACACACACACACACACACACACACACACACGTACCATGTATACATCACTTCAGGGGTCATTATTGACTTACATGCATTTCCTGGAGACTTATCCTAACCTTAACCATAACCAACACATGCCTAACCCTAACCCTTAACCTAACCAAGTCTTCACCCTAAAATGAATGACCCCCCTCATGGGGACCTCCAATTTGTCCCCATAAGGGAAGCGAGTCCCCACACGTGACTATGTAAACAGATGTAGGTCCCCACAAGTATAGTAATGCTAGACCACACACACACACACACACACACACACACACACACACACACACACACACACACACACACACACACACACACATACATTAGGCGCCTCTCCTTCTCTCACTTGACATAATTGCGATTAGGAAAATATTTCTTTGCACTCAGACTTTCAGAAGTGTTTTACTTTCAACACTGCTCGAAGAAGGGGAGCTTATTTTAGTTTTGAAGTGTTGTGGATGTGGAAGGCATGCTATCTGTGTACTCTGGGTGACCCACAGCATGTAATATGAATTCTTAAACACTGATTTCAGCCTCTACAAGTGTTTTTGTAGAGGCCCGCTTACACAACTGTAAACAACTGTTGGCTTGTGGAAGTTTTTTAATTTAATTATTAACCTACCATCAAGCACTGGGTGAAACCAAATCATTGGGTGAATGAATACTGTGTACTGGTCAATACTACAGCGTTTGTTCAGAGGTTATAACATATATGTTATTTTAACTGTGTCTATCAGATGACTGGAATACAAAGAACCCATGATGCTGCTTTAAACGTCTAACACATCGTTGCATAATGACATAAAAGGACCATCAAGACATGTTAGACATTCAACAACAAGGCAAGGCAAGTTTATTTATATAGCCCCTTTCAGCACCAGGCAATTCAAGGTGCTTTACAAAAATGAAAGACATTCAGACAAAGGCATTTAAAAACAGTAAAAGATAATAAAAATAATTATTAAAAGAAAATCAAAAAAAGAAAGACATTAAGAAAATGGCAGGTGAGATAAAGAGGTAAACACAGCTTTATGTTCTGAATACATCACATTGTAAATATATGTCTTTGTTCTGTGCAGATGGAAAAACGGCACTGACCTCCGATACACACCTATTAACTACTCACACACATGCACTGAACCAAGCAGACGTAATTCCACATGTCCTTTATCTGACAGAGAGAGAATAATAAATATAGTTATTGGGCTGTAGCTCAAACCTCCTGATAGATTTATCCAGTTGCACAGCAGCTCCTTTATAAGACGTACACATCCAGCCTCGCCGTATCTCCTGACCCGTGGAAGGTGAGCAGTACATTTGCAGGGATTTCTCCATGGAGCCGTTCCTGCGGCTTGTCCTCAGCCTCGGGCTCTGACGCCTCGTCGTTGCCCTCACAATGAGCCCAATCCTTTACCAGGCGGTTGGCACAAGGCCGTAAAAATATCCCCAGAGGGAAGTTAATCACGTTTGACCGAGTGCGTATTTGAAAAGCAGTCGCCGTTACTGTGATGGACTGTGTGGTGTTATCTGTGTGTGTAAAAAGGGGGTTTCGGAGCAGGGCTCTGGGGCTCCTTCAGGAGGCTATGGGTTTCAGGGGGACACGTTTAGATTGCTCTGAAATGTCCTTACTCGAGAATGCAGTTGAGTTGTGGGCACAAGTTAAGCCTCATGAATAGACGCCCAACATGCAGTGTAGACGTTTAAACAGTTTGAAAGTAAATCAGCAAAGAACATTTATTATTCATAGGGTCTGTTTTGGATATATGATACTTCTACAGTAATATGTTATTGTCAGTATGTCTGAAATCTCTCTGAGCTCAAATTACTACATCGACAAAGCCAAACATTAAGACAAGAAACAACATAACATTCAATCACAATATGTTCACGACCCTTTAACATACATTTTATTTGGGATTAAACTCTAATTTTAATTTTAATATGGACTGGTCCAACCTTATCAAATCATAGGACCTAGACAAGACATAAAACAGTTTGAGAACTCTATATATATAAAATACGGCATTGTTCTGATGACGTCATTTCCTTTAGAGAATCCCCTTTACACCACCACAGTCACAGATGAAGACATTTAGTATCATCCCTAACACAGAGAGCGCGCCCTGCTAAGCCGGTTAGCATTCCTCCAATATAGCAGCCCCAGGCGTTGCTGTTTTCAGCCCAAGAGAGACAGAAAAGGATGGAAAGGGAGGGACATTTCTGTTAAATGGGACACCCTGCGGCTACACGTGCAGACAGTTCTCTTGTTGCAGGGCGACAATGAGTGTTGCGCTGGGAGCCTGACAGGAACATATGTCCCCTTTCCAAGTCCCTACATCTCCAGTAGACCTCACATGAACTGAGCTACCTCCACACACTGCATTCCCCCCCTCCAATCACCAGTCATGCTGACAGCGATCCACAGTCTGCCGGGAGGGGCATTGCGAACAACAAACCCCCAGGGACCCGGTTACCCAATAACGGCAAACCCACCGTCTCCGCCCACCACCCTTTCACTGTAGCGAGCTACCGCTAATTTGCCCCTACAGTGCTGGGTTTGACTTTTTCTCTCAAAGCCGCACCCGCTGTTCAAACAATCAAACCATGAGCGCTGACCCCTCTCCAAGTCTCATTGTTTTTGTTTCACTCTTTTTTATTTATGATACCCTCCTGCTTTCTGTCTCTTTGGCTACTTACTGAACATGTGCAGAACCTATTTATCTTCCATGCTCAGTTGCTTACTGCTTCCATGAATCCCATTTCGTGACTTTCTCCATGCTTCACTCCTGATCCTACTGCAGGCCTTGGATTGTGAGGAAAACATGTGTGGTATGCAACTCTGTTTGTATGTACAGCGTATAATTGAAGGCATATGGAAGAAATTAACCAAGGTTTTAAAACATCTCCCGACCAATTCGAATACGAATATCGTCCATTCCAGAGATTAAGATGGTGTCGAATGTTGCCTAGGGTCGAGCTTGGGTTTCCATCTGTCGTTGTATTGTCGGTTCACAGTGGGGAAATGTGGTCACAATGCCCCGTCGGGAAGTAATCAAGCTTCAGCTGCATGTTTTCCTTTGGCTGAGGGTTTTGTTGTGAGGTGGCCTCTGTCTGTTTGGGTCTGAGCCTGTCAGACGGTCAGGCTAACCCGAGTTGTGTCTAGCCACTGGGGCAAAGGAACAAAAGGGTGCATCGACGGAGGCTGGCACAGGGGGAAGTGGACGGGGGTTTCAGGGAAGAGATAGAAAACGAAGGAATGGGGAGGGGGGGATGACGGAGGCGTCTGAAACCAGGAGGCCAAGCGTGAAAGAGATGAGAGAGGGAGAGAAGCCCAGATTTGGCCCAGGATCAGTCGACGGAGGAGAAGAGATTACGGTCCCATCATTTCCAGCTGCATCATCAGGACTTTGGCCCTCTCCCCTGCTGTTATTTGTGTATGTGTGTGTGTGTGTGTGTGTGTGTGTGTGTGTGTGTGTGTGTGTGTGTGTGTGTGTGTGTGTCTGGAAGCACGCAAATAAAGGCACAGTTCACCACCAAACAAGCCAACAGCTGGATTTCCAATCATTCAGAGAACTGGGACTTCTGTTCCTGAGCCGAGGTCTGGTTGGCCTTAGACGTAACCCCCGTTCTCATTCTCACCCTGAGAGTGAAACAAAAAGTGCTGTTTTGGGCCTGCGCCACGCATTGTCAACATCTTTACTTCCCCTTCCTTTACTTTGCTTCCCCTCTGCCTCTGCTTCATCCCACAAACAAACCTTGTGTTGGCCTAAAGTTTGGATCACATGGCTGCAGTTCACTGTGCTCTTTATTATGGGTCACCCGAGTACACTACATTCGTACATGCTCCCTCTTTCTCACTTTCTGTTTAACCTTAAGCACCTCGAGTTGCCTGGTGCTGAAAGGTGCTATATAAATACACTAGCTTTGCCTTATCCTGTGATTCTGCGCCGTGGAGAGCTGCCGAGAGGGCAGGTGGTAGAAACAGAAGGGGCTGATGGGAAATTGGACGACCCTAGGTTGGACCGGCGATCTTTGCTGGCGGATTAATTGTGTAAGAGCCATGTAATGATTGCTGGCATGTCTCGGGAGTAAATCCTGTTAGTCACTGCACAGAGGTCAGGCCAAGACGAAAGCATGGTGTGTGTGTGTGTGTGTGTGTGTGTGTGTGTGTGTGTGTGTGTATGTGTGTGTGCATCAGGAAGGAAGGTGACTGTGATCACACCAGTATGCATGGCCAGGTGGCGATCTGACAAGTTCTGTCGATCCAACCTGAAATTAACCGGAGGCTCCCTGCCGCTTCGGACTGAGCATTACACATCTAAATTCTGCTCACAGAGGTTGTGGAGAAGTAAGGTTGAATATTGCCCTCAAGTCATTGTCAATAGGTAACACATGGTGCTGTTTATAGTAATAATGTATTGCAGGTGATTGGCTGTCAATGTCTTTTCTGACCCTGCCACTAGTTTTTAAAGTTGATTACAAAACGGTTTACTTTCAAAGGTTAACGTACATAACCTTAAGATAGCTCCTTTGGATTGCTATACCGTTCCACATATCTGTATATAGGGCTAAGCTGAATCTCTGACAGCTGTTTTCTGTGATGTCTACAATGGTAAGCGTATCAATGGTTGTAAGAACATTACTTTATTAGTTCTTTGTCAAATTCCTTGATTCTTGATTCATCATTTTTGATATAAGTAGTATTTTTGTGTTCGACAGCACTTTGTTCCAGTCCAACTTAGATTGAATGGATCATCATATGAACACCCCTAACTAGTGGTGCACGATAATTATCGGCCCGATATTAGGAATTATGACGTCATCCCAATAAACCCGATAAAAGTATTAATAGCCCCGATAATATACAATATATTTTTTGGGTAAAAAGAAAGAAAACGATCCTGCGGTGTGGGTGGATTGGGATGAGGGGCGCTTGTTTTTCACTCGGCTCCTCCCGTTTTGCCAGTACTGTGGTGTTAGTGGTTTAGGAAGAGGGGAGTTCTTCACCAATCCAGCGCTCCCTAACTCACGCCTGGCTGTGACGTAAATGGTGTGCGGCCGTGAAGCCAGGACAGTAAACAAACATGTCGTCGGTAGTATGGGACTATTTCAAAGTTTCAGAGTTAGATAGTTCGCTTGCTATCTGTATTAACAAATGCAGAAGTTCCACGAGGAGGGAAAAAGGCAGCGAGCTATAATACTTTCAACCTGATTAGTCGCCATGGTTACGATGGTGTGTTAAAAGCGTACGAAGACGCCTGCGCTGCTAAACTAGCGGCGAATCCAAAGCCAGCTGCAAAGGCACCGGGGCTTTCACCTGTCGACGAGGCTTTTGAAAAAGGCAAGAAGTTTGCCAGAGACGACCCCAGGGTTCGTTTTGTTCATAGTAGTAATGCTCATGTCATTCGCTCACTACTAGTCTTTTCTTACCACCAGGTGTGCAAAAACTACAGGTACATTTAATATATATATTATATTATATTATTATCGGTTATCGGTATCGGTCTTGAGAAGCAGGAAGTTATCGGTATCGGTTTCAAAAAACTAATATCGTGCATCCCTACCCCTAACCCTAAACTTTAAACATAGTTTGGCCGTGTAACGGAGGTGATCTCTGGGCCATAGATCTGGGTTACGGGTTGTCTAGCTTCATTGTTGGTGATTGTGTTCACCTGGTGCCCTGTGTTGTCTCCTCGCCCCTCACCTGTGTCTTCTTCGTTTGATTGGCCCTGTGTGTATTTAGGGTTCTGTTTTCATGTGAGTGTTTGTCTGTGTGTGTGTGGTCCTTGTTGCTGGTGACTGTGTTCAGGGGAGGCAGTCATGTTGAGGCCGTGTATCCTGTACCACAAAGAGGAATTTTTTTTTGCTTTATTTATACAGATAAAATCCCATTGAGATCATTGATCTCTTTTCCAAGGGAGACCTGTTCAAGTAGTTCCACATGAAACATAAAAGCATAAACAGAACAACAAAAGGACATCATCCAGCATCATTTACAAAATTATCCACATAAACAGGTACCAATAGTACCTATAAATGCCCACACCGGGTTATATTTGAACTCTCTGCCTCTGCCTCCTCACTTTAGCCTCTCAGGCCTCTTTTCTAAAGTGGTTTGTAGAAAAGTATGTTTATATTCTCAAAAAACATATATGTTGTCAGTGATGTGGACACTCAGGTGTCACATATAAACTGGTGCTTATAGAAGACATCGCGTCCCATTAGTGTGCATTAGTAAAATACTAGAGTTGGCACCAATTCCCAAACAATGTTAAAACAACTCTTTGTCTAATTTAAGGAATCTTTCTCAGTAAACATTTGATCAAAGATTCCGTTTATGAATCTGATCAAGACCTTTTTCGACCAACTGCTGGAGAAGGACTTCATTCAGTCGAACGAGGCCCCGTATTTTTCAAGCACTCACAACAACACCACTTACATGCGCGTACTATTTGTGCCGTTTACCCTGGACACCTTGGGCAGGGATGACTCATCCTCTTAACTCTAACTGAAGTCTTTCTTGTTGTGATTCTCTCCCTGGGCGAAGGAAATCTCCTCATCTGTTTGCACTCTCTCCTTTCCCAACATGTTACTCTATCTCCCCATCCGCAGACGCCACTGAGCAGCGTATTGAACACAGATGATGAATGGGTGTGGATTGATGGCAGATAGCAGGCCGCCGCTAATTGACACCGCCTTATCACTTCATCTCCTGCCTTTATATTCATCCTCCTCCCCCTCCTTTTCTTTTCACGGCACGGCAATCCATTACGGTTCAGATTAGTCGCTCTTAGGAAGCCATATGTTCCTGCATGATCTATTGTAATGAAATATACTCCGCGGGAGATTGCTCAAGGGATCTTTTCAAGGGTATTGTTTGTTCGAAGCATGGATCGTTCGTGTGTATATTGTTGAGTTATCGAAGAGTTCTTAAGTCTCTTCTCATTCTTGGTCTTATATACACATTGCTTTCATGTAGTTTAACGTAATGCAACAAATATAGCTATATCATTTTCTTTTCATATCATAGTACAAGAGCACTGGAAGTCTTATCCATTAAGAAGTTAGCCAGTGTAACAGCCTTCTCTGTCTGGGATCAGAAGGTGAGGTTTCATTATCCACCATCCGAGCCCTCTTCCTTTTACTTCTTGTCAAAGCCAACCACCCAAGACTGAATAAAGTGCAGGTTGTACAAATCTTGAGGCCTTCTCCACGGCCAAATCCCTGTCCGTTTGAAACCTCCTCTGACACTGAACAGAAGTGATTCAACTGGCAACGCTCTCAGAAGCTCTTTTCCCCTCATCAGAAGTGGGGTCCAGCTCTCGGCAGGGCTTTTTAGGTTACGAAAGAAGTCAAACGTTTGTTTTTTTATTTCTCCAGATAACCCCAGTTCTTAACCAACTGGCTTGCCTAGTTTTATAACAGCTTGTGTTTTGTATTATTTCCCAGGTGCTCTTAGTATGATCCTCTTTATCCAGCTCTGACTCTTGCTGACTTTCACATTTTAATAGCACACTGTTCAAAAGCCTTAGTTGAACCAGTGAATCGGGTGCGTTGAGGTCATCGTTGCTTAAAGAGAACTGGATGCAGCGTTGGAGGCAAGGCCCCGTTCATTGGCTCAGCTTTTGAGAATAGCAATACCTGAACCCTTATGGCCTCTTTCGGCCCAATAGCATCACATGACTGACAAAGAAGTGGTTCTTCCACTGCAGGGGGTCCGCAGGGTCTTAAAAAGTATTAACAGTTGATAAATACATTTAGTGAAATTTAAGGCTATTCAAAAGTATTAAACGGCATTTTCCAAGGTATTACATTTTGTAGCTTGTCTTCAATAAGTATATAAATTGTCCAAAGAGGTTGTATTCTACAGTCTGCCTGAATGTAGTCATGGCGTAGGTGTGTAGTGTGATTCTGTGTAGTTTATTTATGGCATCCCGTTGGGTTTGACGTCATCTGAACAGGACGTCGCACGCTCACTGCTTGATAGCGTGCAAAGGCCCGTTTACGCCGGTTGCTAAGCAACATCGTTATGGGGAAATGCAAGTCTGCGTCCAAATGGTTGGAAGATAAGGAGGAAGGACAATCAATACTGTATATAGTCAATGTGAGGGAAAGTGTCGCCAAGGGTTAAAGCTCGAAGTGAGGATGTAGTCTTAAAATGTATGGAAAGGTATTACATTTGACTTCAGGATTCCTGCATACACCCTGCACTGTTTGGCTACTAAAAGAATTAGCTTAAATATCCGTAGCACTTTTTGAAGACTTGGTTGCGATCTCCTGCTGCTTCGGCTGAAAGGCTTTCCCCTTTCTTTCTGATTCTGCTGAGCCTGCAAGATTTGAATGTACTTGAACTTCCTCCCCCTCCCTTCCCACATTTTCTCCCGTACCCTTCTTCTACTTTATCATTCATCATCTCTCTGAGGTCAACCATTAACTTACGTTGTTCCTCTTCTCCTGCCCTTGACTAAAGGGTACGCTTTCCTGAATCTGCTCGACTCCGAATCAGCCCGTTATTCCCGTGGGATCGGCAGGCGCTAGGCCACTGCCAGACGGCTTTTAATCATTTATTTAGGGGCTGTAATGTCGAGTTCAACTCCACTCTCTCACTTAGAGCACGCAGAGACGAGAGGGAAGTGAACGAGAGATGCTGCATTAAGCTTGAATCAAAAAGCCAGTTTGTCAGGAAGCCTCTAAGGATCCCTCGGTCCTCTCTGTCCACTATGTGCTTTATAGCGTAAGATGTTGCTGCTTTTATTACACATTGCTGTTTTGTCGGCGTTTCCTCTGGGTTCGTGCAAAGAGCCTTCAAAGGAATGAAACATCACAGGAATGCAGGCAATTTGTGCAGATTTCATTAGCAGGCGGCAGAAGAGGTGGAACATTCCCAGTGATTGTTGAAGAAGTGAACAAAACAGTGATTATACTCAGTATCTTTACAGAGAATGAAATGAAAAGATAAATCATGGCCTACACGCACATTGTTACACATGGCTTAATTATTTTAATTGACTGCCGTGGACTATTCCTTCTTTAATAATATTAACTTGGCGCATTGATTATCTTTCAAAGTGCAGCACATGAGTAATAACAGACCCCGTAACCCCGTACTTTTAGTAAATCACTGCCAAACTCTTGTTGTTACATTGATCTGTAATTCACTTGCATATGTCACTTGCAAATAAAGTGTTTTATTATCAATTTCGTTCAGCTGTGGGTGCCAACTAAGTCATTTAAAGTATTACATATTTATAATTAAACAGAACGAGAATGTAGATAAGAGGCAACCAATCAGCACCGACGTCCTCTGAATACCGTAAGAAGTCCCCTCTAGCACAAGTGAGCCTAAGGTCAGTCTTAAACATGGTCTTATCCTCACCTCAGCAGCGGTTGTGCGTACATAAATGTGTGTTTTTCTTTCGGCAATAAGTCGTAATAGTCATTAACCCCAATAATGGGACTTTCTCCGAGGGTAATGACCTAACTCAGCTCAGTCCAAGCAGCTAATTGACTCAAAGTTAGAGTGAAGCAGGTAAAAAGAGAAAGTTTGATGGTGTTTCTGAAAGATAATACATACACCCGAAGTATGGGCGCTGGTTTCTCTTCCCCAGCAGGAACATGGAGGCTGGAGGGTTGTGGGATTTGGCGAAAAAGAACCTCAACATAAAAGGGCAAACTTTTGACTGATCAGCAAGAAGAACTGGAGATCAATGAGGACCGTGCGAGGCTTTGAAGCCTGAGAGGAGTTTGCCGATCGATGGAGAACTGTCCACTTGTTAGTGTCTTCCAAAACCTGGAGAAAACAAGCAGTGTTTCAGCAAAGCACAGTGCAGAACCACACTAAAACTTTCCCTCTTGCTCTCTCCTCGGCCTTCACTCTGTCTCTCCTTCCAGCATGGGGTAATTGGACTGCCGAAAAATAAAACATACCGTGTTTCTACGTGAGGTGAATTTGCAAAAAGTTTAAAGGGGACATATCATGCTATATTTGAACAATATATTGTAGGGCCATACCTATATAAAGTATATAAATATCGTTTTTTTTTCAAAATACCAAACAGATCCTGCATTTCAACCATGCCTCATTTCGCTCTATTTGCTGTTTCCAGCGCTGTTTTTTCAGGGGGCTGATTCTGTGAGCTGCAGCTGACCACGCCCCCCTGCAGGAGAGGGGAGCGTGCTCTGGGATCAGCTGCTGGGCTGTCAGAAGAGGGGGGCCACCATTTTAATGTGCAGCAGTGTGCACCGAAGTCTGCTTCACCCCCAGCCAAATAATGCTGCAGTCTCCTCTCTACAATACACCGCTTGTTGCTTTTACCTTGCGGGACGAGAGCCATTCTCTATTCTGTTTTTAATATTTCTTTTGCATGGCCGTCTATTTCTCTCCTTTTTATTTCTCTCTTCTGAATTCTGTCTTCCAACATCCCTCATTGACATTCAACTAGGTACAACACACCACTTCTCAGAACTAATAACTAAATGTCCCCATACCGAATAATTAGACATCGAAAAGGTCTTTAGTAGGTAACTGTAATCTTTCAATTAAACCCACTTAAAGGACCCACCATGAATATGTTTTTGCCGGCTGTAGCCTCGTGACAGCTTGGTCTTTATTTTTGAATTGTATTAACTACCAATTTTCTCGAACATTCGCTCCTCCAAGTAATTTTCCACCACTTTGAAGACCCCAAATCATTTAAGTGGCATCAGTTATCTACAATTGCTGCAACCACAATGTCTTTCCCTCTTGCTCTCTCCTCGGCCTTCACTCTGTCTCTCCTTCCAGCATGGGGTAATTGGACTGCCTAAAAATAAAACATACCGTGTTTCTACGTGAGGTGAATTTGCAAAAAGTTTAAAGGAGGGGATTTTGTGTTTTGTTTTTCATAGCTTTTAGCTGTTATCATTAGATTTAGATTAAAGAGGGTCACCGTGTTCAGTCAAACACTGTATTTATTATATATATTGCTTGGTATTTATTTGTTTGTACTTTTATTGTCATTACACAGTACAGGTACTATGTAACAAAATGGTTTCTCTGCATTTGACCCATCCTAGTGTTAGGAGCAGTGGGCTGCCATTATGAAAGGCACCCGGGACTTGAACTGGTGACCTTCCAGTTGCCAATCCAAGTCCCTATGGACTTTCGCCACCAGGCCCCTTCTTTTTGTCACAATATTAATTAAATGGCATTCCCCTCACGTAGCTAAAGGAACAGGGACAGTAAAAATGGCCTTTCAGTCCTCCTGTAAAAAAGTTGCATCTATCTGGGTTATAAATACACAACCTCCTACTTCCTCTCTCACCTTTAAAAGAAAACTTTCCACGTCAGCGTCTTACTCCTTTCCCTCTCCGACCTCTCTATTATTTTTATTTCCCCTCGCTCTCTTGGCTCGCTGCTGTTTTGGTTATCAATGATTGCCTCAAATACCTTCCTCCCCCTCTCCATCATGAGGGCGGTGATGTTGTCATGTGCAGGGCGTTGCACCTCTGACTTCATATCGCTTTCCATCAGCAGGAAGTGCAGCAGGAAGCACATTTTTCTCACGCCTTCACACAGAGCCAGGTGGGATACGAGGGACTCACTTTCATCCTGAGCCCATGGACACTTTTTCTTTAAATCCATGGCCGCCCGATGAAATATGAATCAAAAACAGTGCTCCAGGCTTATGCTCGCCTTGAAAGAAGCTTTAACTCAATTTAAAGTCTCAACAGGGCGAGGAGCTGCTAGCTACCCTGCATGGCAGTGTTTGGATTTCATATCAGGCTGTAAATCATGGGTTTTCAGGACAAGAAACAAACCACACATATATGCAATGTCCTTACAGAGGTTTTATTTCCAGGTCCTTTTGAAAGCATTTTCTCTGGACCTAGGGCTGCTCGATTATGGCAAAAATCATAATCTCGATTATTCGGGTCAATAATTGTAAATGCGATTTTTTCATGTGATTATTCATTGACTTTCAAAACATCCATTTATTTATTTACTTTAAGTATAATTCAAATGAAAAACCAAAAACAAAAAAAGTAATAATAAAATAATCGTTTTATTTCGATTACGTTGTTTTCGTAATCGTTGCAAGCCATAATCATAATTGCGATTAAAATACTATTAATTGAGCAGCCCTATCTGGAACCTTCTCTTTTTGATAAGTGAGGTAAGGGTGTGGAAACCAGGGTGTTGGACGGGTTAGTATCATAGTGTATCTGCCAAAAAAAAGAAGCTTTCCATAACATTAAAAGCTTAATCATAGCAGCATGAATACCGTATTTGCTTCTAAGTTATTATCAGTTATGATGGTCGTCTTATTAGCTCCTACAATGTCTGGATTAGAAATACTATTATTTTACAACTAAGTCAGCTCATCGTAGCTAACCCTCATGGTGGTTAGTACTCTGCGTTGTGGTTGCAGCAACCCTGGTTCCAAACCGGGACATGGTATTGTGGTACAATGTCAGGGCAGTATTTGGGGTGGCAGTAGGGCTGCTCGATTACGGCAAAAATCATAATCTCGATTATTTGGGTCAATAATTGATATCACGATTATTAAAAACGATTATCCATTTATTTTGAAAACATCCATTTATTGAAAAAAAAAGTTTGAACATTATGTTTTTAACAGTTGATTACCCTGAACTTTAAGTATAATTCAACTGAAATACCAATAAAAAAAAATTCTTTAAAAATAAATTTCAAATTAAAAAATATTTAAGGAAATAATAGTTTTATTTCGATTATGTTGTTTTCATTAATCGTTGCAAGCCAAAATCGTAATTGCGATTAAAATATGATTAATTGAGCAGCCCTTGCAGTAGCTCAATCTGTAGGGTTGCTGGTTCGAATCCAGATGGACCAAAGAGATACAGACTTGCCAAATGGAGAGGTGACAGATTACCTTCCTGGGCACTAGGGCTGTGCATCTTCACTGGTCTCACGATTCGATTCGATTACGATTATCCTGTCAACGATTCGATTCGGTTCGATATCCCGGTGCATCACGATTCATACCAATGCGTTGAGTCCTCAATTTTCTATATTACTGCACATGGCTTATTTTTCATCAATGCATACATGCAGTAAATACATATGAACTCTCTTTTTATCATTTAGAAAGTGCTTCAGAAATCAATAACATAAATGTCTTGACATTAATTTATAAACCAAAATAAATTAATTGTATAGGTCTAGCCTCCGTGTGTGAAGTTGTTCTATCCTCAAAAACAAAAAGCTAATATTTCTGCAGTCGAGCTGCAGCTTCTAGCAACGGTCTTCTGCTAAAGGACACTGAATGTCCTGAATGTGGCATCACACACAGGACTTGAGTCTGAACACAGCAGACAACAGGAGGATTTACAACAGCATATACAAACTAAAATAGTGCATGTGGGTGCACACTTACATTCTCTGTCTTACTGTTACACAAATCCCATGAATGTATGAGATTAAATTCGCTTCATTATATCTCAGTGATTAAGTGAATAACAAAGTTTCTATCGGGTCACTGTCAGCCTGTCACTCATTATCTTCAGGGAGGGGGCGGGGCTTGGAGGAACGGAGAGGAGACGGTGATCGCGGAAGCTTTTTTCCTCCTGCCTTCACAAACTTCACACACGTATATATCGTCTGAAAATTGCTAGAGGACATTCATACTCTGCAATCCAAGACTTGATTGAATCCACCAAAAACCTGACATGATTGTAACGTGATTATTTTTCAAAACGACACGGAGTGATTCGGAGCGGGTCCTTCTGCTGCTGGTTCTGGACTGGTGGTGTTGTGTTGGTGGATAAAGCAGACTGCTCCGTGTTCGGTGTTGCTGTGCCGCTGTCACGTCTGCTCCCTGATCTCTGCGTCACCGACCGATTTGATATTAAAGTGACAGAAAAAACGTTATAGTAAAGCCGCGGCCGGAAAATCAGGAAGCAACGTTACTACTCTATAACCGATTATCTTCCGTCACTGCATCGAGACCGAATCGTCCACGTCCGCATCGCAATGCATCGTAAAAACGATTATTTTCAACACCCCTATTGGGCACTGCTGAACTGCCCTTGAGCAAGGCACTGAACCCCCGACCGCTCCATGTCACCAGAAAAACCGGGCAGTCTCTTCGCTCTGGCACCGCTCCATAAAAAGTGTCTCTGCATGTGTTCAGAAGTTTATTTGAAAAACTGGATCATAGGGAATAATAAAGGGTGATGTTCCATCTTCTATTTGGTTACAAACTAGGATGGACTGAATATATTTGGAAAAGTAATCCATACATAATGTATTAGTAGTGATTCATCGTTCTCCAAATCGCTTGTATTGTTTGAAATCATTATACTTGTATCGTAAACACTTTTCATTCATCTCCTTGTCTCAGTTTATTCTAGTGCTGGTATTTTCTACACATTAATATTCATACGCTGTGTTTCACACTTTATATGCTTCTCGTTGATGCTCAAGTGTCCTTTCACAAATTGTGGGTGGTGTTATATATAATACCCTTTATTGGCAGTTCTTATTTATGCTCTATTTTCCTCTGCTGGATACAAATATAATGTGAGACATGAAGAAGAGGGGACACATGTTGATGTAGAGGAGACATGAAGAAGAGGGGACACATGTTGATGTAGAGGAGACATGGAGAAGAGGGGACACATGTTGATGTAGAAGAGACATGAAGAAGAGGGGACACATGTTGATGTAGAAGAGACATGTAGAAGAGGGGACACATGTTGATGTAGAAGAGACATGAAGAAGAGGGGACACATGTTGATGTAGAAGAGACATGAAGAAGAGGGGACACATGTTGATGTAGAAGAGACATGAAGAAGAGGGGACACATGTTGATGAAGAAGAGACATGAAGAAGAGGGGACACATTGGTGTAGAAGAGACATGGAGAAGAGGGGACACATGTTGATGTAGAAGAGACATGGAGAAGAGGGGACACATGTTGATGTAGAAGAGACATGAAGAAGAGGCGACACATGTTGATGTAGAAGAGACATGAAGAAGAGGGGACACATGTTGATGTAGAAGAGACATGAAGAAGAGTAGACACATGTTGATGTAGAAGAGACATGAAGAAGAGGGGACACATATTGATGTCGAAGAGACGTGAAGAAGAGGGGACACATGGTGATGTAGAAGAGACATGAAGAAGAGGGGACACATGTTGATGTAGAAGAGACATGGAGAAGAGGGGACACATGTTGATGTAGATGAGACATGAAGAAGAGGGGACACATGTTGATGTAGAAGAGACATGGAGAAGAGGGGACACATGTTGATGTAGAAGAGACATGAAGAAGAGGGGACACATGTTGATGTAGAAGAGACATGGAGAAGTGGATTTTGCATAATAGGTGACCTTTAACAACTCAATCGATTCACACCTCCTGAATGCTCAACTCCATCTCGTTCCTCCCGGTGTGTTCAGGAGCAGAGCCCCAGCAACGCCACATCCCTAGCGATGATGCAGGAGCCCCAGGAGGTGGTGGAGGAGACGGTCACCATCGAGGAGGACCCCGGCACCCCCACCTCCCACGTCTCCGTGGTCACCTCCGATGACGGCACTACACGGCGCACAGAAACAAAGGTAAGATGGAAGTCACGTCATAGACTAAGTGATCAGAATCAGAAACAGGTTTACTGCCAGGTAGGTTTACACGTGCGAGGAATTTGACTTGGTGTCGTGGTGCATCGAAACAAGAATTAAAGACACGGGAGAACTAGAAACATATTTAAAATAATGAAAAAGATATAGTCAAATATAGCAGTATTTACATTGCAATGGAATGGAATAGAGGAATAAAATATGGACGCACACAATGTACACAATATCTGTTTTCTTTGTTTTTATTACTGCCACATTTTATTCCATTCTATTTCTATAGAAATACTGCTATATTTTACATTATTTTTTATATTTTTGTATGGATGCACCATGACATCAAGTCAAATTCCTCGTACGTGTAAACCTACCTGGTAATAAACCTGTTTCTGATTCTGATTCTGAAAAGTGATAGAAAAAGTTAATTATTGACCAAGTTTCTTTTTCCGACCAACTTTCTATTGTTATTTAGTTGCAGAATTCAAACGATAAAACTAAAAGCAAGAGAAAAATAAGGAAAATGTCATATTTTTAAACTGAATTGCCATTGAGTCCTCTCCTAATCGATTATCTACCAGTACATCAAGGTGTGCATATACGTACAATTATATTTACTTGAATGATATAACCAGATCTCTTTTAATAACCTCTAGTGTTTCTCCTTTAGCTCGTTAACAGAAGCGATTGACAGCGCTGAAATGAATACGTCATGGAAGGAAGATATCCATCGCTTGATAAATATACACTGAACAAAAATATAAACGCAACACTTTTGTTTTTGCTCCCATTTTTCATGAGATGAACTCAAAGATCTAAAACATTTTCTATATACACAAAATAACCATTTCTCTCAAATATTGTTCACAAATCTGAAAACATGTGTGATAGTGAACACTTCTCCTTTGCCGAGATAATCCATCCCACCTCACAGGCGTGGCATATCAAGATGCTGATTAGACAGCATGATTATTGCACAGATGGGCCTTAGGCTGGCCACAATAAAAGGCCACTCTGAAACGTGCAGTTTTGCTTTATTGGGGGGGTCTGGGGGGGTCCGAGAACCAGTCAGTATCTGGTGTGAGGGGTAGGGTTAGGGGCAGGGTGAAGGGTAGGGGTAGGGGTAGGGTTAGGGTTAGGGTTAGGGTAATGTTGTGAATCGAGTGGCCCATGGTGGTGGTGGGGTTATGGTATGGGCAGGCGTATGTTATGGACGATGAACACAGGCCACTCGATTCACAACATTACCCTAACCCTAACCCTAACCCTACCCCTCACACCAGATACTGCCTGGTTTTCGGACCCCCCCCAATAAAGCAAAACTGCACGTTTCAGAGTGGCCTTTTATTGTGGCCAGCCTAAGGCACACCTGTGCAATAATCATGCTGTCTAATCAGCATCTTGATATGCCACACCTGTGAGGTGGGATGGATTATCTCGGCAAAGGAGAAGTGCTCACTATCACAGATTGTTTTAGATTAATGAATATTTGAGAGAAATGGTTATTTTGTGTTTATAGAAAATGTTTTAGATCTTTGAGTTCATCTCATGAAAAATGGGAGCAAAAACTAAAGTGTTGCGTTTATATTTTTGTTCAGTGTATTATGTGGGGTTTCCATCATATTACAAACATAGTTTTGGCTGCGGTTTAAACCAGGGAAAAGCATCCTTTTCTGATGGTTTAATAAGTTGAGTCCTCGTTCAGCAATACAATGTTTGGGAGACATGGTATCCGAATCATCTCAATGTCAATCACTTATTTTGTCCAACTTTGAGTGTTGCTGTTCAAAAAGCTGTTTTTGTAGCGCTACTTAGCATTCGAATAAAAAAAAATGTGCTATAAAAGTGATTAATCTAATATAATCTCCTGCTGATTTTGCGTCTGCTTCCCGCTATCGCACCTGCGCAGGACCCCTCAGAGCGGTGGCATTGTTGTGGCAAACAGACCCCTTTGAGCTCGTAGCTGCGAAACCCTCCAAATCCCCTTTGATCCATTTCAATATTGCTTCAAATTATGGTTATGGATTAGCGCCTCCAAACAACACCGTACCGCACCTCCTCTCCCAGACTTCCTCAAGAACTCCGAATCCCATAATCCTCCAGCCCAAGGTGGTCTCATCTCCCTCTCACGGCTCATTGATTTGATTATTGTGTTTTTATGACCCCGCTCCTTTGGTGTTTCTTTGCTTCTTAAAAGCTCTTTTGTTGATTTCGTCCTCTACTGTGTTTTGTTGTTTTTCTATAAGGATGTCTCCTCTAACGTGAAGGTGAGTAGACTTTCATACCAGTATAGCTTTTTCCCACCAACGCCACCATTTTAATGTGCAGCAGTGTGCACCGCAGTCTGCTTCACCCCCAGCCAAATAATGCTGCAGTCTCCTCTCTACAATACACCGCTTGTTGCTTTTACCTTGCGGGACGAGAGCCATTCTCTATTCTGTTTTTAATATTTCTTTTGCATGGCCGTCTATTTCTCTCCTTTTTATTTCTCTCTTCTGAATTCTGTCTTCCAACATCCCTCATTGACATTCAACTAGGTACAACACACCACTTCTCAGAACTAATAACTAAATGTCCCCATACCGAATAATCAGACAAGGTCTTTAGTAGGTAACTGTAATCTTTCAATTAAACCCACTTAAAGGACCCCCATGATATGTTTTTGCCGGCTGTAGCCTCGTGACAGCTTGGTCTTTATTTTTGAATTGTATTAACTACCAATTTTCTCGAACATTCGCTCCTCCAAGTAATTTTCCAACACTTTGAAGACCCCAAATCATTTAAGTGGCATCAGTTATCTACAATTGCTGCAACCACAATGTCTTCTTCTGCGTCAGGTTGGGATTTTGAACAATTTCAAAGCGTGTTTTGGAAGTATGCATTTCACTTCTAAGTCTGAACTCTTCCCTCTATATGCACGGGGAAGGATTCCCACGAGAATCCAAGACAGATTTTCATTTGAAAGACATGAATGAGATGGGGCTTCCCTTTTTGCTTCCAAGTTTTGCGTCAAATCCTCAAAGATAAGCAGCATTTTGCTCGTGATTTGGAAGTGAACGTCTGCACCGTTAATGCTGTATGCTTCCAGTGAGTCGGAGAGCGCTGTGTGTGGAGCTCTTACTCCAGGGACTGTGAAACTGTAATTAAAAAGCCTGGACTAATCCCCCATCAGGGAGGGCCCATTGCCCTCCAGCCTGAAGTGGGTTGGCCACACACACTCACACATGATTTCATGCATTTCATACACACGGTAGACCTTCTTAGGGATAAAGCACTCGGCAGTCAGACAACACACTAATCAAGGAGCTTTGCTGCTGAGGAAGGAAAGAGGAAGGACGTGGAGGAGAATCTCTGGAAGTCACTTTGATGAGAAAAGCAGATTAATGCTCAGGGTGAACTTCTAGCAGCCGGCGTATACATGTGACGGCAAATAGATCCAGAAGGAGCCGAGAGTTTACCCGAAGTAACCCTCTCCTTGTCTTCCTCACTTTTTTGGTCCCCATCTCTCTGACTTACTTTCATGTGTAGTTTTCCACCCTTTCTCCGTTTCTATCTCCCCACTCATCTCGCAGCAACTCCGTTTTATTTATGTGCTTATCTGTTCTTTTGAACCAAAGTCTTGCCATACTGTCTAATGCTAACACACTCCTTTCCCTTGATGGTTATCCCCCTCTCACTGCTGCAAGTTGACACACAGAACCCATCTTCCCAAAAGTGTTTTCTACTCTGATTCAGTATCAGCGACCTTACGAGTTGGAGCACTGAGAAAGGAACAGACGGAGTGTGTGCAGGGGCTCAGATTCAGTTCCTGCACACACGTTCAATGAGTGCAGGAATCTTTTCATTTGCAATTGGAAAACAACTTTGAACGAGGGATGGGAATTTGAAAGCAAATGTATATTCGAATATTCGACCCCCAAACAAACGGTTAACCGATTAATCGACATTTACAAAGAAAAGATTAACAACATTTTTTTATTTAATTAAATAGAATTTATTTTTTATTTATTAAATAAATTTATTTAATTAAATAGAATTTTGAAAGATACATAAATAGACTTTCAAATAAGTACAGAAACCAAGTCGAATTTGTTAAATGTATTGAACTGGTGATCACAGTTGACAGCCTACAGCTTTCATGCTTAAAACGTAACTTGGTTTTCTGATGGATTTGGACATAAACGCGAATGAAGTATAACCGGACGCGAGAGAGAGATCAGCTGCAGCTCTGCCCGCTGTGAGGGGCCGGTGAGCGGAGCAAAACACACCTTTAGACCTAAAGGCACTGTCGTATACATTGAATTATTCCATTTGATAATATGTAATCAACTTAGGCACCCCTCCCAAAAAATAAAAAATGACAATAAAAATATTCATAACTCATATTCTCATATTGGAATACCTGAATCATTTCGAATATTCGATGAATCGTTGCCATGCCTACCATGAACAGCCTTTCAATTGCAGATTAATGGCTGGCTGTTGTTGTTTTCAATCAACTCAACTCACAGTGAATTGGCCCTGGACCCTGAATGAATGTACGAGCTAAATTAGATCCACGTCCGTCCTTCTGTCCCCGCCTGCCATGCTTTCCCTTGGCCGTCACCCAGCCCTTTCTCCCCGCTGGCAGCCGCTCTGAATGCAACACCGCTCGTGTTGAAGGAAGAGCTCGGTTGGACCAGTGAAGGATACATTCCTCGCCTTCCCTCTGGATATGAGCTAATGGGAGTCGAGGCAGACCACACACACATAAAGCACTTTCACTACCGTGCACACGCCGGGGAGCCGACTTTCAATGGGTAGAGGTTTGTTTAAAAGGTACAGCTGTTGAGGTGCTTCTGTTGAATGGAACAGACCGAAGAACAGACACCTTTTTCCACTCAGAGAACTGACTCCCTCGGCTTCAATAAGCAGTCTTTAAAGTATCCACGGGAGTGCAGGAAGAAAGCTCTCTCAGATGATTGCTGTGTAGCAAATGCTGGAAAACACATTTTAATTCTTTACTTAGTGAAAGTACTAATACCACACTGGGAGAATACAACATTTCAAGTTAATGTACTGCATCGAGAATGGTACTTAAGTAAAGTATTGAAGTGTGATTAGGAAAATGTACTAAAGTATTTGGAGTAAAAGTATCATTGTAGGAAAAACTATGTAAAAACTAAATCAGCCAATTTTCACATTTAAGAAGCTGGAACTGTGAAATATCTTTTGAACATAAAACTTCTTAACACAATTTCTGCCATTTTCTTTTCTGTTAACCCATTAATTGTTTTAGATACTTACATTAATGTTGGATTGTTTAATACCGAAAAGTTAAAATATATGTAGTGGAGCAAATAATACATACTTGGCTTCCAAAATGTAGTAGGGTTGAAGTATAAAGTACTATCAAATGAAAATACTACCTCAAATGTGTACAGTTCAGTTCTTGAATACATGTACTTAGTTACTTTTCACCACTGTATGCAGCCCAGTATTGTGTTATTCTCAAACCATGTGCATTAAAGCAACCGGTTGGAAGTACGTGTGCAAAATGAAATCTAATGCAGTTTACTGAGAGCTCTACCCACCCGTTCCTTTAAATCTAGGTGACCAAAGTGGTCAAAACCATCACCCGCCGTACCTACCACCCAGTCCTGGTGACTGACAGCTTGTCAGTGGATTCCAGACCTGGCAACCGGACCCCCACCCCGGTCTCCACCCCCACCCCAACGGAGACAGAGCCAGTAATGGACGCCTCGCCCTGCGTGATGTTTGCTGTGTTCCCCCCCCCCACCCGCCTGCCTCCTCCCTGTTCCTCTAACACAGGGGTGTCCACATGTTTTTCACCGAGGGCCACATATAGAAACATATACAAAGGGCTGGGCCACTCACTAGAGGTATACTGCCTCATAAGTTAAGTTAGCAAACTCAATCACTTGTAGGTAAATTATACTTGTTAGTTGAATATGCTTTAAGAAAACAAACAGCCTACATCACAGCTCTCCAGAGGGTTTCCCTTATTGTGTCAGCAGCTCATTCCTTAACACAGACGCTTCAGATCACTTATACTAAGAGGAAAGATGAAGGGTGGATTTCACGCTTGTTATACAAATAAGTTATTGGGCTTTTTTCTCCTCAACTTAGATTTGTTTTACATTGATATGTCCAACAAATCTAAGTCGATAAGAAGCTTTTTTATTTTGAAACATTGGGCTTATTAACACGTGAACATTACATTACATTAGAAGTCACTTGTAAAAGCTTTTATCCAAAGCGACTGTGGGACTCGAACTTGCTACCCCCTGATTCGATGTTCAGCGCGCTACCCACTGAGCCACAGCCTCCCTGCTGTGCACTACTGTATAATATCTGCTTTCATCTATATTTACGAAGTACAAGCACACGTTTCATTTGAGTCCCATACTGCATTATACTTTTTGGATTAGCTGAGGGCCGATTCAAAATGCACTGCGGGCCGCATTTGGCCCCCTGGCCGTAGTTTGGACACCCCTGCTCTAACATCATGTTTTAAAGAGCCCTACAGTTTTCCACTTCTACTTTCCAGCAGTGTGGAGAACGTTACGTGCGCAGATGCTCTTCAGATGAGGCTGACATAAATCACAGGCCACACTATCACAGGTTGCTTATAGACATCTAAATGACTACCTCATGTTCTCTCCACCGCGTCCATTTGAGCTCTCAATAAAGTGCACGCCGCAGACTCTTTAGGAGCTGCAAAGTGGACCATTTGACGCCTTCTGCCTTTCCCTCCATTTTTAATAGTTTGGTAAACAGTGTGTATCAGTGGTTGTCTCAAAAAAGAATTCAGTACAGCCTCTCCATGCGTACACATCTCGAGTATATGTTCCCATCCTCTCACTCTACCATTTGAGCAATTCTCTTTTAGCTCTGTTTACCCCTTCTTCAGCATATTTTATACATCCCGTTGGCGTTTTCAAAAGCCTCGCCTGCCTTGCTTTCCCCAGTTTAACGCCTCGTGAACTGGAGCCTTCATCAAAGAGTGTTTGAAAACGGGGTGATGCCTTCGCTGCCCTTGCAAATCGCCTAAAAGGCTGTGTTGGTACAAAACATCTGGGCATGTCGAGGCTGGGAAGCTGGATATCTAACCGTGCTCTTCTTTTGGTTCAAACGTGGATTCAATAAAATATGAAGGAGAATAAGAGTTAAATTACCAGATGTAAACAACATTCTGACATTATGAGGCCTTGGTGCCCTTGTGGAGCTCCTGTATATCTATATCAGGGTGTTTTCTACTTTACTCAAGCTTCATTCAGATTAAAAACAATCCTGGCCAAGAACGGCAGCAGCATAGTTACAGTCAACACATGAAAAACCAGAACAGAGAACATATCACACTCAGAAACGTCATCAACAAATCCTCTACAGACAAACAGAGTGGCCTGCTTCTCGGTCATAAAGAAGCGCTTTGATATTATCAAGAGCAGTTTTAGCTTATATTGCAGTTCAAAGCAAGTGGAGCAGCTTAAAGCCCCTGTCATACTGTCCCGAAGTCCTATGGGCTCAGATCAGTCTCATAATACACACATGAAGGATTCACACTTGTATTTCCGGATCCACACTTGTGTTTTTCAAAGCACACACAAATGTGTTCCGTTTCATATACGCAGGTCTCCCTTGAAAAAGAGATCTATGATCTCAATGGGACCAATCTGGTTAAATAAAGGTTTGAAATGAAATATACATGTAAATAAAATCCAAATACAGAACAAAGTTGTACATGTGTATTTTTGATCCTCACATATTTGTTTCCCCTGAACCTGCAAACACAAACCGCTTCCTGTGCACGGATCGCTTTGCATTCGTGTGTGTGGGTTTTTTGAGACTCCCCTGACGGTCAGCCGATTCGTACTTGTAATTTTTTCTATCTATAGCCAATCAGATGTCTCCTTCATTCTAAGCCACATGAGCGCGCCCCCACGAGGGTAGATTACTTGCGTTCATGACGTAGCGCTTCATGTACGCATTTTGCGCAGTCCTGAGCTGACAGCTCCATGGAGCCTGCAAGCGCTAATCTCAGGACACCTCCACTCTCAGTACAGCGCCACTTTCCGAACAGGCAAATGCAGCAAATACAAGCCTTTATATTATTAAGGGACAGCGCCACTTTCCAAACCATTGATGAATGCCTGTGTAAACAAAACCGTTTTAAATGTGTGTTTCCTGTGTGGCGAATACAGCTGCTTGATTTATGTCTGTATGAAGTTGTTGTGAGTGTGGAGGGAGCAGCTACAGGTTAGCTTAGCCAAATCGATCAGTGCACTACGAAGCCAGTGCTAGACAGTGACCTGTTAACGGGGGAGAGCCCCGCCGGTCATTATCGGCCGATATTCACTCTTAATAGTTTGATCGGTGCTCTCTATAAAGGCCGATCAGGACAGCTGGATCTGATCGATATGGACATAAACGCGAGTGAAGTGTAACCGGACGCGAGAGAGAGGTCAGATCAGCTGCTGAGTCTGACGGAGACACGCTGCTCTGCATGATCACCTGAAGCTCCGCCCTCTGTTTAGTGAGCTGACCGGACAGCGCAAAATGCGTATATGAAGTAATCTTACCCTCTTGGGGGCGCGCTCATGTGATTGGCTTAGAATTGAGGAGACATCTGATTGGCTATAGATAGAAACAATTAGAAGTACGAATCGGCTGAGCGTCAGGGGAGTCTCAAAAAACCCACACATGAATGCAAAGCGATCCGTGCACAGAAAGCGGTTTGTGTTTGCAGGTGCAGGGGATTCAAACGGGAAACTAATAAGTGAGGATCAAAAATACACATGTAAAACTTTTTTCTGTATTTTGCATTTCTTTACATGTATATGAAACGGAACACATTTGTGTGTGCATTGAAAAACACAAGTGTGGTTCCGGAAATACAAGTTTGAATCCTTCTGTGTGCATGTGTGTATTATGAGACTGTTCTGAGCCCATAAAGTTGACACCCGATGGACACACAAATATGGAATTGTGAATTTCGCACGAAGATGGCCCCGAACCACACACAAAGACAACATTTACATTACATTTAAGACATACAACTGCAACGAAAGTAACAAAAACAATTATGTTAAAGTACTATGATACTGTACTGATATTTATCTGACTTTATCCGTCTTTATATGTAGAAGATATTAAGTTTTCTCCGTAATGTTGTTTCCATAGCAACAACAACTTCCTGTCAACTGTCCTTCAACATAATATATTATATCCTTTTCATTTCCACAGAACACAAATTGGGTTATTTACATAATACATACATTTACATGATTTTGTTGTGCAATAAAACAACCCGATGGACACACGATAAAGGAAATGTTCAAATTCGGCTGTGATCGTAGCAACATCAGGGCTGTTCGTGAGGGCATCTTAAGCCATCGTATGATCGATGATTCTCAGGCTCCGGCAGCAACTTCGTGAGTGGTGGCAAAATCTTTGGCATGCTAAACAATTGCCAAAGGACCTTGCGAAGGTTCATTTTCGTGTGGGATTTGTGTGTCAATGTTGCCCTTCGTAAGGCCATCGTGAGGGCATCTTGTTATCATCGGTGCCATCGGGCATTCGCCCCGATCAGAGTGAGGGTGAATGCACCGATGATAACACGAAGATGAGACGATTTGACAAGATGCCCTCACGAGTGCCTTACGAAGTTGCCGCTCACGAAGTTGCTGCCGGAGCCTGAGAAACTCCACCGGCGGTCATACGATGGCTTAAGATGCCCTCACGAACGGCCCGATGTTGCTACGATCACAGCCGAATTTGAACATTTCCTTTATCGTGTGTCCATCGGGTGTCGATTTCGGGACAGTGTGACAGGGGCTTAACTAAATGCCCTTTTCCCAGCTCAGTGTGGACTTTTGGGACTGGTAGTAAGAACAAGTCCTTAGAGTGAAGCTGATGAGATCCCGTTCTTTACTGATGGATATACAGTTGCAGATGAGGTGAAAGAACACCAAGAACAGCTTTATAGATAAGGATCTGCCAATGGTTTAGTCTAAGGATGATCATGGCAGACCAACCATCCCAAAGATAGATATGTGTAATGAATCTGGTGGATGATATCCAATATGAGTAGGCATAGAAGATGCATTCATATAAACAACATCAACACAGACATACAAGTTGCAGTGACAAGTCTCTTTTTGGCTTCAATAGAAAAACAAGACTTGCTTCTAAAGTATAAACCTTCATTGTATCCTTCATTTAAGGAATATCAAATGCAAATGAAGTCGACATGTTTTTTTCTAAATTAAATGCATTACGCGCATGTAATGCAGGGTGTCCGCGGGGTCTTAAAAAGTATTAAAAGTTGATAAACCAATTTAGTGAAAATTAAGGCTATTAAATTATTAAAGGGCATTTTCCAAGGTGTTACATTTTGTAGCTTGTTTTCAATAAGTATATAAATGGTCCAAAGAGGTTGTGTTCTACAGTCTGCCTGAATGTAATCATGGCGTAGGTGTGTAGTGTGATTCTGTGTAGTTTATTTATGGCATCCCGTTGGGTTTGACGTCGTCTGAACAGGACGTCGCACGCTCACTGCTTGATAGCACGAGAAGGTCCGTTTACGCCGGTTGCTAAGCAACATCGTTATGGGGAAATGCAAGTCTGCGTCCAAATAGTTGGAAGATAAGGAGGAAGGACAATCAATACTGTATATAGTCAATGTGAGGTAAAGTGTGTCGCCAAGGTAACCGGTTAGAACTCCAAGCGGCGATGAGGTCTTAAAATGTATGGAAAGGGTCTTAAAAGGTCTGACATCTGACTTCAGGATTCCTGTATACCCTGTAATTGCTTCACCCTACACATGACTTCCAGTCCTGTTGAGGCCCAGAGTTAGGGCTAGATTCATGCTATGGAGACCCGTTTGTTTGCTTACCACTGTGGATCAAGTAGATGAAAGGGAGCTTGTTATTCCAAGGTCATCCATATGCTTCGGCTAATGTGCTGTATTTATAACTGTGCAAAGCCAAGGCGGCGTGGCATCAGAAACAAACGTACATTGCTTAGTAATTACTCTGAACATGGAAATGAAGCTTGGCAATCCTGAAATAGTCTTTTTGATATAGCTCAGAAGGCCAGTGAACATTTCCATTTGTTTCAACCAAGTTAATGAGGATGTTGAACAACCGATATGTTGTTTGTGCGTCTCTGTGGCGAAGGTTAATGCGTGGTTGTGGTTCCTCGATATCGTTACATACCTTTGCCTGTCACTGATTAAAATCGAAATGATATCATGGATGGGAAAACAAAGAAAGCATATCACAATTAAGAGAGCTGGTGTTGGAAATTAGACCCATCAGATTTGGAATGAGTCTTTTTCTTCCTTTCCCTGAGAAATTGAAATGGCAATCTACGCTCATCAAGTGAACCTCTCTGCGACAACCTCGTCAGGCACAACATGAAATTGCATCGGACCTGCAACCCTGACGATTAATTTTCATAAACCTCATTAATTTGAAGATGAATTCATAGCCGTCGACAAAATAGCCAATTATCGTCCACAGCAGTATTCACTGGGCAGTAAATTGGTTTCTGTACGGGTGGAGAGAGCAGTGAAGGAGGGGGGAGCTGTGCGTGATTCTCCAGCCATCGTCTCAGAGGAGGAAGAGGGAACAGAGTTATGTAGCTATAGTGTGGCGTGAGCGGGAGATATGGAAACATGCAGGGATGGCAGTCACAGTGTGATACTACGTTGTTCCCTTGGATTTAAAAAGGATTCAAGGACTATTGGAGATGTAGCTCTTTAAGATGGCTCAGTTACAGAACAAGCTAGGACACTACCAAGACAGTGTGTATGCAGTATTTTCAGTTATGACTTGGCGGACACTATTTGCCTTATTATTGTTATACCACATGTACCGACTTAATCCACTTTATAATTAGAGGCAACACCGATTGGTTACACCGGCCTTACAACTGGATATGTGTCAGTTAGTATCTACTGTACCTCCACTACAATGGAGGTTCCTCCCTCAGCACATCCACTGACGGAGCGTCCACACTACAGCTTCAAAAAAAGCTTGGAGCTGGGCGTGTCTGGAGCTTGGGGATTTTATTCAAGCAACACGACCAACAACCAATCACATGAATCTCCCGCCCCCGACATACAAAGCAAAAACCCCCAGGGATTTTATGGGAGCAATATATATATATATAAACTCCCCAAACAGGCGAAACCCTACCAGTTTCCCCCACTGCCTCTGCCACCTCCCTCCATGCCTGGTTCCTCCGGTTTGTATCCCGGTAGGTGAAGAGGGTCTGGTCATACAAAACCGGGTGATTGCTACGGCGATAGTTAGTTTGTCCTCCAACTTTTTTTGAAATATAGAAATGAACGGCGGGATATCTCTCCCAGCTTAGACGCGGTTTGATTGGCTACGGCTTGATCTGTCAGATTTTCAGAAACGGGATTTGATTGGCTGGTGATGGCTACTCCGGCGTCTCTGGCGTCAGAAGTTGAACATTGTTCAACTTCTGACGCCGGAGACGGACCGCTCTGCTACCCACAATTCAGTTCGGCGAAAAAGCGAGGCAACGTGACGTCACCCCATTGAAAGTGAATGGGCAGATTGGAGTTGTCGACGCTTCCGACGCTGTCGACGCTGTAGTGTGGAAGGGCCGTAAGTGTTTTTGTTAGAGGAATTATAATTATGCATTGGTGTTCAGAAAATGATTCCTAACTAACTTCAGTGTCATAAACATCTATGACACGACAACGGTCCATGAAACTTGCAGACAAGGAACAAAATCGATAAGCCGGTAAAATATGCAATTGGCTAGTTTGTTTTCATTACCGGCCAAATCTCGTAAACTTAAACTTCAATTGCAATTGTAGTTATTGACTTAACATCTATTTTGCACCCTGTTCCCCAAAACAAAAGAGAAACTAACTCCCAGGTTTGATTGAGTTAACATACACGGTTTCCTCTGCATAACGTCCAAAATGAAACGCATGCACAAATAGCCTTTTTTCCAGGTTGTTTGTCTTCCTCTTTCACCGAGTGGCTAACTAACACAATGTCCTCCACAGAGGCACATATCTCTGATTAATGGACAGCATGAGGTTTGCTTCAACACCATTTTGCTCGTGACAGCTGTATCTGGTCGTCTTTGCAGGTGACTAAGATGGTGAAGACGGTGACCACTCGAACAGTGCGCCAGGTGCCGCTGGGCCCCGACGGCCTGCCCCTCCCCGAGGGCTCGTCCCCGCTGGGCAGCTACACCGACTCCATCGACCGGCGCTACATGAAGAACGGAGGTGACCGCTTCATCACGCCTCAAGCATCCTCCACCCTGACGCGCTCCTACAACAACTCCTACAACGACTCATACGGCGAGGCGCCCGAGAGCCAGTACGTCCGCCACTACGGGCTGCACGATGGCTACGCCGATCTGACGGAGAACTACGGCAGCCTTTCACGTGGGGTCAACTTCCGGCCGCCTCGCTACCCCTACATGCCCAACAGCTACCGGCCGGAGAACAGCTACACCCTGCCCATTCGCAAGGATGACTACGGCCACGTGGCCCAGCCCCAGGTGCCCATGGGCAGCAGCACCGTGGATCTGAACCGCTCGCAGCCCGAACGCTTCCAGGCCGAGCCGTACGGCCTAGAGGACGATCGCCGCAGCCTTCCCCCTGAAGAGGAGGAGCCGTACGAGCTGGAGCCGGACTACTCCACCGCCAACCGTCGTACAGGCACCCTGCAGGGGCCCAACCGGGGTCGCACCCACCGGGAACCTCTGCGTGATGGGCCCCGAATCAGGTGAGGATGCAGGTTTTTAAAGTTTGGTTGGGTTTATTTTTCCTGTTTAGCATTTATTAGAGTGAGATACTTGAGATTCAAGATTCAAAGGTTGTATTGTCGTAAGCACAAAGCTACAGTGCAGGAATGGCAATGAGAGTCTTCTGACCTGAGCTCCTCCCACAATTCAAATAGAAAATAAAAAGTAGTGCAAAAAGTCTTGAACAGAATACGAAATAAAATAATGTAAATTAAGACGAAATTAAATACGGTTTATTGCGTGGATATTTATTTATATAAATAAGTATATTGCAAGGCTGTATTCAAACCTGCTATTGTAGCAACAGGGACTGAGCAGAGTAGAGGTGTTTAGATTAGAAGCCAATGAGGGCAAGTACTGTAAAGCGTACGATCAGATTCTGTCTTTACACACTTTTGACTCACACTTAGAAACACAGTATTTCTCCCAAACACACACACAAGCACTCAATAAAACATCTTACGCTACAATGGACCTTGATACAGATATTACACAGATGGAAAGTCGTTTTATAATCGGTACCAGAACCACCCAGATTGTCCTGATGGATTCAGCCCACATCCAACATGTAGGTTTTGTCAAGGTGCAAACAGTAAACACGTTATTCCTTTTAATGTCGGACAGTGAGTTCTTGTTTGTATGCATGAGCGGAGATCACCCGGTTAGCATGAGAGGGAATAACAAACGCGTTCCTGCTCGCGCCCATACAAACAACGACAACACGCCACGTAAACAGATGTCATTTCTCCGTGAGCAACTTGCTTGTGAAAGAAAGCGACACGTCTTTGATTGCCATTTTCCTGCACATACTGAACAAGTGTTTGTGTCAGAGGTAAAGAGGCGGGGATGGTTTTCAGACGTGAGGAGGGAGGGAGGGAGGGAGGGAGAGAGGGAAGGGAGGGAGGACAGAAGCGGAGGGGGAGGGTTTTCTCAGGCATCTCTCAAAGCCTTTTGTACGCACGCCTTCGTCAGGAGGAGTGTAACCTCTGGCTCCAGCCGACACACATGTAAGCCTCCAACAATAACATCCCAGAATAGACTCTTGTCTCTTAATAGTTTTCAGTCGTCTCATTGCTGGCCGAAGGGAGGCCCGTACACATGTCCATCCTCGAGTTATCTGCAGCCGGGTTTGAAGTCGGGTTGGTGATAAGGGCTTTTCTTTTTAATCTGAGATAAAAACGTTCGTGCTTGAAGCCATATCTAAAGGCACAGAGCTTAGAGGGTCAAGAGGCAGGAACAGGAAAGTGTGTGTGTGTGTGTGTGTGTGTGTGTGTGTGTGTGTGTGTGTGTGTGTGTGTGTTCTCTGGCATATCAATTCTGCTGGCTGGGTGTAAAGGCCCGTGCGTCGATGCGCATGTAGAGTAAAGCATATGCCCTAATCAGATTCTGTCTTACACACTGTTCACGTTGCTATGACACTTACAAACACAGTATCTCTGTCAAGCACACACACGCACACACACACACACACACCACACGCTCAATAAAACATCTTCAGAATATGAGTCACCCCCCCATCCGCCTGGTGAGAGGCGCTTGCTGTGACAGGCAATTTGTAGGCTGTTTTGCAAGTGTCACAACACAGCCTAAGCAGCCACACACACACACACACACGCACGCACACGCACACCAGCACCACGCACGCATGCACGCACGCACGCACACGCACACGCCCACACACACACACCCTCAGCTGCTCCTGACTGACGGCTGCCTGGCTAATTGCAGCAGGAAAAAAAAAGCCCAAAATGTCTTTCCAGCTTCTCTCCGGTCCTGAAATCAGCCGTCATCAACACACATTGGTATACTGGAAGCGTTTGATTCCTCCTCCCAAGAACAGTGACAATCAGCCCTCTCCCGTGCGCTCACATTGTGATCAGTATGCTTCCGTAACAGCGAGCGGACACGCCGACGTGCTGTAATGACTCTGGGAATCAAAGCGTTTTAATTACAGCTCATCATTGCGTTGCGAGCCCTCAACTAGGCTCCGACGAAAATGAAGACGTTCAGTACGGACACAGCTTCCTGAACGGGCGCCAGGCACTCATTCCGTCCACCACGTGTTGTGAATGATGATGTCTCACTTTGCGCCGGCGTCTCTTGGATGTGTGAGCAGTTACAGGTTACCTGGGGTCCCTGCAGCGCGGGCACGACAGGCATGTGTCTTTAGAAGGGGGAAGACAGGGCTTCACATCGAATTAAGGAATGCGTGTTGGTTACAATTCTTGAACATCTGGCCTTTGTCCTATTTCTAATCCTCAGCCTCTCTCAAAGTCAATTCAATTTGATCTTTTAGAATACAAATACAAGCATAAGACATAATGGAACATGTGGCATGGGACACCCTGGTAAGGAAATAGTTAAAAACATTTAGTGCCTTGCTCAAAGGCGCATCATTGCAGCACTTTTCTGTTTGCCCTCCCCACTCCCTCTCTCCTGCCCTCCCACTATCCGGTTGTAAGAGCTTTACCATCCTTTCCCCCCCCAGTCTAAGCCCACCCGTTATATCTGTGTGTGTGTGTGTGTGTGTGTGTGTGTGTGTGTGTGTGTGTGAGAGAGAGAGAGAGAGAGAGAGAGAGAGAGAGAGAGAGAGAGAGAGAGAGAGAGAAACCCCATGATTAATAGCTGCTTTTGAACTCTGCCAGACTATAGGCACGTCTTCAAGCCAATCTCTAATGGCTCATCGCTCCTTGGGCGACCCGCTCCCACCTGCAATCCGGGGTCACACACACACACACACACACACACACCACACACACACACACACACACACACACACACACACGCACACACACACACTCATCCCCTAATTGAGAGGACGGGGTGGTCTCATTCTGATCCAGTGGTGTCCGTCGGGAGCAGCCAGAGGAAGCGGTCCCCCTCCCCCCTCTGAGAGACGCTTCATGTTATATCCCCCCTCTGTCTGTTAGTGCAGACTTCTAAGCCACATCGCTGTGCTTTAATTGAATGAGAACAAGCTGCCGTGGCGGAGGATAATGCCATGAAAACAGCGGGAGAAATTAGAAAGCGACAGGACACACACACACACATCATTAAACAATTATGGCCCATCATTGGAAACGAGCGGTCGGCGAAAAGCCCATGAACGCCGTGGAGACGTAATGTGTACATATGAGATGCAAACAGCGTGCTAATGCCAAGAGGGTCAGATAAGGCTGTATTGAAGTTACTGACGGAAAATGAAGGGAAGGAAGAATAGCTAAGTGCCAAAGTCCAACATGCCGACATGCACACATCTCCTGTGTCTGGTTACCTTTCCTTCTATCCTTTGTGTCTTAGACAAAAACAAGCGCACTTCCTCAGGCGAGTGCAGATACACAGGAATAGCCGGACGCTGAGCGGCTCCATTAACATGAGGATCTGCTGTGAGCGAAGAGCCCTGTCACATCCTTTGAATACGACCCTCCCCGTACACACAATGGCGCCAATTTAAATGCAAATCCTGACATTCCCATCACTCAGCCTCGCCACACTTTACCAAAAAGCCCGTCCGGATCGGCACCGATCCAAACGAGCCACAATCTGAATCAGAACACTGTCCATCTCATCTGAGGGATCCGTAGTGTGGCAGATAATGAGAGGGGTACTTTGTGGATGAGATGAGATTGTGTATGCAGCTCAATATGAGATTGTGTACTGCCCTTTCTTCCGGAGGGTTATTGCTGCCTCCTTGACTTGTCATGTCCAATATCCCGCAGCAACTGAACGCTAGGGGAAGCCCTCTGTATTGTGGGAGTGTGTGTTTTCATCGTCTACCCAAGGCAGCATTTCGCACCCACCAACACGTGCACACACACATACTCGCAAACCAGAGCTGGAGCCGTCCCCCCTAAAGGATGCTGATTGGCCCCTCCTTTATGTCTGTGGCTCCATGCTGCCTTTAAGAGGTTTGTGGCTCTCTAACATGTTCCACAAAGCTGGACAAATACTACTTTAAGATAAACAGTGATGATACACTAGATCAGGGGTACCCTAACCTTTTGTTAAAGGTCCACTTGTGAATTTTATACGAGGTCAATGGTCCTGATCAATGCCAGTAACGTCCCGGTGCGTCGGGGAACTCACGCAAATAAAACTTTACTCCGTACCCAAATCTTTTAAAAACGGGTGAATAACGAGCGGGTACAGATTTGCTGCCGATCTGACGTCAACTCGGCGGCGGACCCACAGAAACAATGCCTGACGCGTTTTGGACGTAATCTCGTCTTTGTTTACATTAGCACGCCTCGCTAACACTCAGAGCTAACCTGTACTGGAGAGCACGTGTTTAAAAAGCAGGAAATAAAAAAAGGAACTCACCTTGTGATAAACCCGCAAGAGAAAAAGCATTTTAGCTCCATACTGTTTCAGAGATAATCCTTGATGTGGTTTAGAACAGGATGGCGTTTTATCACAGTGTTTTATTTATTTGTATAATGGGACGCAGGGTTCGGTCCGGATTGATTTGTAGTTCGGTCCGGAGTTTGAGAAGCTCTGCACTCGATCCATTCTCGTTTAGGTTAAATGTTTCTTGTCTTTGAGGAAGACCACAGCTGTTCTAGAACAGACCACAGCTGTTCTGACTCCCAAGCGGGTTATTGAGGCCTTAGATATGTCTATGCTCCCAACGCTTGTTCGGCAAAGTTTGCCATTCAGCTTCATGGTTCTTTGAACTTTATTCAACTGCCTCATTCTGTCTCGATTAATCCTCTTTCCATTCGACTTAATAGAGGATGTAATATCTTGTTACATTGCCCAGCAACAGTTTTCCTCCCAGTTCATTTCATATTGATTTCCAGGGAGTAACATAACACTCAATATGTCCCTGCGTGGTTTCTGCAAAGGAATCAACAGAGCTATCCACCAGACACACCAATACACCAGAGCCGAGGCAAGTGGCATGCATAGCCCCCCCCCCGTTCTCTCTTATCCCAACATGCCTGGGAAGAACTGTAAAAGCACATAATTAACATAAAACTCGTTAAAAATGCGAGCTTGGTCTCGAAATTCTTGCCAACCACCGGCGCTGGCCACCATTTCCGTCGCACCACCAACCACCGCACATCAAAGATGGTGAGAGGAGCCCAGATGGATTATGTAATGAGGATAAACAAGTCTCAAACTGTGGGGTGGGCGGGGGGATGGTAAACGCTGTGCATAACTACACAACCCTAATTAGATTCCTCCCACCATGTCCTAACTTTCCCCAACTAACATTCTCCCATCCCTTTCCACGACTCAGCATGGTTTGTTCAAAACATTTTGTCTATTAAGTTTTGAAATAATTGGTTCGCAACTTTTTTTGTAATGCGCGACTCCACGGACTGCTTCTTCGCTGCTGGTTAGACATATTGTTGCTATGATTAAAGAGCGTTATGTTGTTTTCAAGTAGCAGTTAATGATGTTAATGTCGTTTAACATTGAGCGTCTAATTTCCCCCCATGTTCCCATAGAGGATTTATGAGGATGCCTTTGGTGTAAAGAACCCCAAGGTGCAGATAATAGACATTTCCGAAATATAGATTTATTGAAGGGCATGCTGGGAAAACCAAGCAACCGCCCTCTCCCCCCCCAGAGGACAACACTTCAATCTCAGGAATTGAGTAGAGCTCGAAGCAACCCGAACAGAATTGATGCTAACGAGGCTAACGCTAACCACATGAGCCTCGTCCCAATACCCCTCCTCGACTCCTCTCTTCCCCTCCTCCGGGACTTGATCCGGAAATCGATCGAGACATGCCATTTTGAAGGACGTGTCAATAGCTGAAATGCACACGGAGGAGTCGAGGAGGGGTGAGGGAGGAGACGAAAAGGGAGGAGACGAAAGGGAGGATACACGCGAGTAGACTGCGCGGAATTGTTTTCACTACTCGCGTATAAAAGCCCCGCCCCCACCTTCACAGCTGGTCCATTTCAACAGAGGAAAACCAACAGCTGGACGATGAGTGGAAAAGCGTCAGATAATAAAGTGCTCACAGCTCCGTGGGAATTATTATGTGCAATTCATTTCTAAAAGGCTTTCACATTACTATAATTATATTTTTATTTAAATGTTGGCTACATTTTACACCGAAACAGGACACAGAAGCAGGACCAACCATCATACATTGAATTCCTTGACTAACAAGAGAAAGATTCGGTTCTAAAGGCTTATCCAGTTCAGCCCGATGAGAGGGGATCAGCTGTGCACATGGCATCATTAACAGACGTCGTTGTCATGACGTTTGAGTGAACGAGGACATCCCAATGAATACCTGAAGACTCCTCTGTCCTCGCGTCACCTCCTCGTGTCTCTCGCTCGCATCTTACGGAGGCGGAGCTAAGACGCAAGGAAGGGAAGCGAGTGAGGGAAAGGAGGAGTCGAGGAGGAGTATTGGGATGAGGCTACGGTCATTCATATTTCAGCAACCAAATGCTAGTGTTGGCTGCCGTGAGCCCGGAGAGCCCCGGGGCATCACAGAGGCTCCTCGTAGTCTTCCCCGGGGGCACGGCACAGCTCTGTTCTGTGTTCCCTGGGGGGTAAATATTCAATCCCTTCTCTGCTCTTTATGGTGGCTTCCTAACAAAGGCGATACTTTCTTTAAAAGCTTTTTCTTTGGTGTTGCCTTCGTCTCTGTTTCTCCGTGAACTACCTTTTTGGTTCCTATCGCTCACTCACTCTCTCTAAGACTTGTGTTGATGTCTGACGTGTGCTGCTACCACCTGCCAGCGAGGACACATGTGACTAACTGTTAATAACTCATCCAAGATTCAAGGCTTTTATTGTCGTGTGTACATACATGTAGCTACAGTGTAGTTATGGCAATGAACATCTGAGGTCCCAGGCGCCTCCAACAGTGCAACACAATAAAACAGATACAATACTGAAAGTAAATAGAGTATAATAGAAATAGTTCAAGAATAGTCTATCTACAAGTCATTGGAATCCAAACCGCAGATCACCACCTTCCCTCCGTATCTCCATCACCCACTCCTTCTCACCTCTTCCTCACCCCATCCTCTCTTCCCCTCATTAGTCAGTTTCTCACCTCAGTTAGCTTCTTTCAAAGTCTTCCCCCCCGGCTGCCTAATTCCTCTCTCAGACAAATCTGTCTGAGTCACCCTCCATTTACCTCGTCTGTCTCCCTTGTCCTCACTGTCCTCTCTTCTTCTCTCCTTCCAGAGGGTACCCAGACGAAGCCATCGAGCCGGAGCTGATCGATGAGCGCCACCCCTACATCCACAGCATGTATTCAGCTCCTCTCGCCCTGCCAGAGAGGGGCAGCATGGCCAGTTTGGACCGCTTGGCAGGCCGGCGTTCCCCCTCCATCGACAGCATGCGGAAGGACCCGCGCTGGCGTGACCCCGACCTCACGGAGGTCATCGCCATGTTGGGCCACCCCATCGACCCGGTGAAGTCCAACGCGGCGGCCTACCTGCAGCACCTGTGCTACGAGAACGATAAGATAAAGAAGGATGTGCGTCAGCTGAAAGGGATCCCTGTCCTGGTGGGGCTTCTGGACCACCCCAAGTCTGAAGTCCACCGTAAGGCGTGTGGCGCCCTGCGCAACATCTCCTACGGGAAGGACAACGACAACAAGGTGGCCATCAAGATCTGCGACGGCATCCCGGGCCTCGTGCGCCTGCTGAGGAAGACCAACGACATGGAAGTTAGAGAGCTCATCACCGGTAAGAATACACAACTACATATTCAATACTTCTCCTTAGCGTGTTGACATCTTGGAGATTGTTGCTTTTAAATTGTCTATTGTTTTTACTTGTACTAGTTTGATGGTGTGTGAGCTTGTTGTATGCTTGTTTGTTTATTTGACTGTACAGTACTTTGGTCTGGAGGTTTTAAAGTGCTTTATAAATAAAGCTGTATTTAATGTAATGAAGTTCAACCGAAGTAGACAAAGTGTTAATCAACATGGCACAGTTCGTTTCCATATGGCTTCATATCGCCTTTTTAAATGCTTGTGCAGTTGATTTGTTGACATCAAGTAAAGTAATCGAAGCAGCTGATCCTCGTCTGACTTCCTGTCGAGCCACTTTAGAAACGAAAAGATGAAATGGGACAGGATGTTGCACTGGAAAGCAATTACTGTTTATTATCTTTGAATTATCGCGTGGTCGTCATGTTCTGCTTTTACACAGGAATCACGTCATAGCGCTTGCCATTTTGAATACATGTTCCAGATTGTGTCCATGTCTGAAAATATTCTACTTGTATTGTGCCCTCATTAGTCAACCACATCAACTAGTTTCTTTGCAAAGCTTGCCTTAAAAATACTTTCATATTTTCCTTAAAAAACTGTTATATGGATAAAATATTATGAAGAAGTGCTATGAATAGGTCTCATTGCATTCCTCCACTAAGACAGCATTTACGATTGGCTAGCCACAAGTAAAGATTCCTTTATTATGCAAAGCGCTGTAAATGCCAAGCCTGTTGGCTGTCTTCTCCACTAACTGTAGGATTTCCCTCTGCCTAATTAGTCTCAACTCTCTGTCACATACAGAGAGTATTTGTTTTATAGAACTTTATTTGTCATTGTACAAGTACAACGAAATTACAACAGACTCAAGGTGCCAACACGCAACAACAAGACAAAATGAAAACAACAAGACAATAACAACAAGACAATATAAAAACAACAAACACTATAAAAACAATAAATGGGACTTAAAAAAAGGGAATATGTACATAAATAAATAATAGATAAATTAAAATTGCACGATTCCCCTCGTATTACACGGAAGGTTTATATAATTTAAATATATACTATGAACTCCCTCCCCCAAGTCCTCCGTGAGTCTGAGTCCCTCACCCTGTTCCAGTCCCGTCTCTAAACCCACCTGTATCCATAAGCCCCGCCCCCTCTCAACTCTCTATCCATAAGCCCCGCCCCCACCCTCTCAACCAACTTCCTCCTGACTGCTTTTCTGTTTTTTTTTGTTTCTTTGTGTCTTGTTTGTCTACCCTCCCTCCCAAATGTAAAGCGTCTTTAGGTTCAAGAAAAGCGCTCCAGGTTTTTTTATTATTATACAGTAAGTGTAAAAGTGCTGCTTTGAAGCCTTTAAGCTGGTATGATAGTACCTTAGTATGCCAGTCCCATCCAATCACTCGCTGCATACATCCATCGCTTATATATTCCATCCAGGAATATACTGCGTTGGCTCCCATAATCCCAGATGCGTAGTAATGCCGTCTGAGTCATACTATGATAAGAAGCAGGGGACGTTTGCCACACATTATTGTTTTTCGCAGCTTAATGCACAATGTGCTATTTTCTCATCTCCGACTGCTTACATTATTTGATAAGTTGGTGCCCGAGGCCTCCCATATTAAGAGATACAATAATTGCTAAATTAGCACTGAATTGCGTAACTCCCCATATACTAGAGCTGAGATATTGCATTCAAAGCTGTAATCAGTCATTCTTTTAATTATAGTGGAGGCACATTTTAAGTAAATTGTCTTGGAGTTGTCTCTTCCTAACGTTCCTAAAAGAGTAGCAAGCGCTAATGAATAATTTGTCGCTCATGGAGATTTTTTTCTTTCAATTAATTGTTACAAAGATAATGGTTTTAAAGACATCACCACGGAAATTGTGATGTTTTCCGACTTAAGGTTTATTACAAAACAGTTAGAAAGTGGAATGACTGAAGCAGACGTCATATGAACATTGATTTCAGAGGAAAAAGCTAATCGCTGCAAAGTGGAAGAAATATGTTTTAATTCCTTTAAGAGGAGCTATTGTTTTTCCCCCCTTGACTCGGGAATACAGTGTGTGTGTGTGTGTGTGTGTGTGTGTGTGTGTGTGTGTCTTTCCGTGTGCTCAGCTAATCCCCAACATGATTGCTTTGACCTGACACACTTTGGTATGCTCTCTTCGCCATCGGAGACGGGGCTTTTGTTCTCGGTGCACATGTGTTGAAAAACGAGAACCACTTTAAAGTGAGATGCTTGACCTTTGAGATGTAACCGCCAAGTGTTAAATACAGAATACTTTCCACCCCAAACAGTTACTTTTGTCGTTATCTTTACAGTTTGAGGAAGGACAAGCTGTGGGGGAAGAGGGAATCTCGAAGTATTGATACGAGAGGCTCGATGAATATCTCGTTTTCAACCCATAAGCCTCCTTTCCAATTCTCAAGGATCCTTCTTAGAACATTCTGCCACTACCACCATTACCTAATTGTAATGTATATTGAGTTATTTATTTTATTTATGTATTTTATTTATGTATTTGATTTAATCGTTTATTTGGCAGGGACAATGCACAGTAATGAACACTTAAAACATTAAAATGTGTCAAGCGTAACAAACAGTGCCAGATTTAGCTTTGAGCTAATTTCCATCCGCAGTCCCTCACATAAAACATTTAAGAAGATTACACTTTACGAACATTCAAAAAACACATTTGTATATGTAATAAAGGACTTCAAATTGTCAAAACTCAAGAAATTGTGTTTCTCAAGGATGGTACAGTGGTGGTATGAATAAGGCTTTCTGTCAAAAACCTTGATCGCTCTCTCGCACAGCTGGTCTATTGGTTTCAGGTTTGTGGCTCAAGCAAACGACCAGTTTGTAAAATAGTATTCAATGTGGGATAGAATCACACAGTGGAGGTCTGACTTTGCAGCATTGACAGTTAAGAAAGGTCGAATTTGTTTAAAATGTTGCAAGTTGAATTTAATAGTATTGGATACTTTCTTAATATGTTTCTTAAAAGTCAAGTTCGAGTCCAATATGACTCCAAGATACTTGAACTGGGAGACTAGTTATAATTCTGCTCCGTTTAAAAACACGTTGGATCCTTCAATTTTGACTGGTCGTTTACTGAACATCATGCATACTGTTTTTTTAATGATTAACTATAAGCAAATGTTGTTCAGCCAGTGTTGAGCCTTGTCCAAAGCATTAGAGAGACAAGATGAGATCATTTCAGTGTTTTTCCCGTGTATAAAGATGACCGCATCATCGGCATACATTTGCACATTTAACTCAGGACATACATTAGGCAAGTCATTAATGTACAGTGAAAACAGTAACGGGCCAAGAATGGAGCCTTGTGGAACCCCAACAGGGTTCACAAGGTAGGGGGATTTGGCTCCGTTGACCAAAACACACTGTTTTCAGTTCGATAAGTAAGACTTAAACCAATGTATCGAAACTGCCGAAAAATTGAAATGAGTCGGCTTTGTAAGGAGCACTTGGTGGTCAACTGTGTCAAAAGCCTTTCTGAGATCAAGGAAGACAGCACCTACACATGGGCTCGTGTCCAACAACCTTTTCCACAAAGACACCTCAGCCGTCTCAGTGGAGTGGTGAGCACGAAAACCAAACTGCATTGGGTGGAGTAGAGCGAAACCTTTGTCTAAATGTTTGGTGATTAGTTTTGACACCCATTTCTCAGCTATCTTAGAGACACAGGGGAGGATGCTGATTGGTCTGTAATTGGACATCAATGCCTTATCCCCAGATTTAAAGATCGGTGTCACCGTGGCCACCTTCCAGGATGATGGAACTTCCCTCGTGCTGATCGATTGATTCACTAGCATAGTAATTGGTTGTATTAGACCGTCGATATGTGTCTTTATAAAGTTGGTGTCGAAAAATCATCTGCATCCCTAGCCTTAGAACCTCTTAACCCTGAGATTATATGTTTTACCTCAACCTCTGTGATTTCCTCCAGGTCAAAAACGGGGGGTGTATCCACCGTCGGGCTAGGTGAGACCTGGCGGGAAGAGCTTTGTAATGTCCAATTATAATATAACATGTATATTGCTCTGACGTTATATTTTGATGGACCTCAAGCCAGTGGAAGAACACACCACTTAGCACTTTTCTTATGAAAGACATTTAGTCACTTTAAGACTTCAAAATGCAATATTTTGTGTGTATTGTGTGTATGTTGTGCTCTGAATAGTGATTAAAATGTCCATTGTATGTAAAGTTAAAGGACAACAAGGTAATCTGAATCTGTTAGTCCCCATATACTAGAGGGGAGATATTGCATTCAAAACTGTAATTAGTCATTTGTTTAATTGATAAGCCAATAATATGGACTACTGCATCTAAATCAGAGAAAGCGCAATATTTTGGTTAAGAAAAAATATGTAAAAATATAATGTATGATGGTGGTGCTGTTGAAAAAATGACACCAAGATAAATTGACCTCTTAAGGACGAGCACCCCCCCAATCGGCGCTTGTGAACGTTTTTTTTTCGACACTGTGTCTCAGGGCTTCTTAACATTTTAAAACCTATTAATGTGTGGCACCAGAACAGGAAGAATCCCAGCTAACCATTTTTACCAAAACAAAACACAAGTCTCATAAGAAGTGTCTAAATGACCCCTGAGCGGAAAATGGACTTGGCACAGAACTCAAGATAAAGATACCCTTATTACTTATCGTAGCTGCACATACAAGATATCCGATTAACGCTGAGGTTCCACAGATTATAAAGGTATAGTATCATCACTGAGAGATCAGAACTCGCGACAGGGAAAGCAAACACAGACATCACAACACGGAGCATTACGGAGAAAAAACGGGACATCGTCTCACCTTAGCTGTTATTCTGATCAAAAGTCGTGTTCAATGGCATTAAAACGAGAAAAAATGCGGCTGAATCGGTTCATCCATAGATTAATAATGTGTCTGTGTCTTTGAAAAAATTATTGATAATCCATAATTTCATTTGTATGCAAAAATCTGAGAAAAGAAATTAGCTGCTAATGGTAGCCACCAGAGGTTAGCACACCTTCCGGTTTGTCTACTAGTCACTCTCACTCCTTATTTGGTAACCTGTGTGTGTGTGTGTGTGTGTGTGTGTGTGTGTGTGTGTGTGTGTGTGTGTGTGTGTGTGTGTGTGTGTATGTGTGTGTGTGTGTGGAACTTTCCCTCGATTCCATTGGCTCTGATGGTTAGAAAGAGATGTCAATCATACAAATCGACCAAGGGGGGCCAGATATATGGAAAATCCACCAAAATGACCCCAGAAATGGGTTTTCTTTGCTAAATCTCTATAAAGGTCAAATGTCACTTGTTTTGCATCAATCTTGATACAGGGTGCTTATTATATGTTAGAGTTTGGATTCCTAAAGCTTTTAGTCTATTAGCCCATCATCCAAGGTTAGTTTTCACTATAAGTAAAACATTTTTTTGGACGGACACTATAATTTACAGTTTTTTACTATAGTAAAAAACTGTAAATTATAGTGTCCGTCCAACAATTATTAATATGTTCAATCTGAATTTTCTTTAAAATAAAAAACATCTATATTGATTCTGACTTTTCTACATCCAACTCACAGGTTTATCTTTACTTTGAGAAAAAAGATTATTAATTTAACCCTTTTAGAAGGGAAGATATAGTCATTTGTTCTGGGAATGACATGTTCGAGCTAAATGTATTTTCCAGTGAATAGTATTTAAAAAAACGATCATTCCCTCTAATATGGCGAATCATATCGCAATTATGAGTCAAAATAGTACCATACTTTTACAAATCATGCAGGCGTAGCATTGATAGTGATACCAGTTTGTAAAAAAAACACGCTTGTTGAGTTCTGTGTGTGTGTGTAAGTGTGTGTGTGGGTGTGTGTGTGGAAGTGTAAGTGTGTGTAGCTCTGCTGTGACAGAGATGTGGCGCTGAGCGATGACTGTGCCGCAGCAGAAATGATTGCCTTTACAGCACCGTGTTGCTCCCCATCGTAGCTAAAAATAACCCTGCACCACAAGACAAGGAGGACAGAATGGAGGGAGGCCTTTCTATTTTTTCTCCTCTTCCCCTCTCTCACTCATTACTCCTCCTTTCTGGCTCAATCTAATTTCTTCTCCCCTTCATTCATTATCTCCACTGATTTTCTCCTCCTCTCTCCCTGTTTCCCTCTACTCTCCGGTCTAATGTTTCCATAGTGAAAACAGACCTGTCACAATGCGAGCCCGGCTTGCAGCCTCAGCCCGTGTGGCTAACATTGGCCGTTTTTTTCTACAATTAAATATGGGTTTAAATATAGGCCCCCTTTTTCTTAGCCCATGTGTTTTAATAGTTTGTGCTGTGCCTGCAAAACCACAGAGAGCTCGGTTTTCTGCAGGGTGACGTGGAAGGGGTTTATTTTCCAACACACACGACAGGCGGACCAGTCGCTCATATTTTTAGAGCTTTGTAGCGTTCAGTTATTTTATTTTACCTTCCGGCTGTTTTTGCCCTGCAGCTATTCCCTCTGTGGAAATGTAGATTATTAAGCGGATTTTTTTCTCCGGTTTTTCCTGCAGGAGATTTCTGTGACTTGTGGTCGGACACAGGTGCCTCCTGCTTGTGTTGTTTGGATGGAAAATGCATATAAAGCAAGTTTAAGCTAGAAGAGAGATGATGTCTAGACACTCATGTGCCAAGGTTATGTGGGTTTTACATAAAAAAACACATCACTTTTTAGTAGGGATGTAACGATACCCAAAACTCACGGTACGATAATATCGCGATAAAAAGTCCACGGTACGATATTTATCGCGATATTGAAAAATAAAGAAAACGATTTCTTTATTAAATAATAGATCTTAGTTATACAGCATTTTAGTAGGATAGTAGTATTTTAAAGTGTCAACAATATAATAATCAGACCCCGCAATAGAATAAATCAAGCTTCACTTTATCTTTTCAAGTAACTCAACTCTCACTCACTCACTCACTCACTCACTCACTCACTCACTCACTCACTCACTCACTCACTCAGCGTCATCAAGGTTATCTTTGAGGAATATGAGCACGTCCACATGTCCAGGTGGAAGCTGGGATGTTTGGCCATGGGTGACAGCAGTGGGTCAAACTGTGCATTGTCTCTCCACCACTTCAAAAACAATACAGTTGTTGCCAAGAAGGTGAGGCTTATCGACAGAGATATAAATATACTGTTGGTACTTGTCCATGTCTCTAGGTGTGTACATGTAGCCCTGTACATACGAGGTCCTTTTGTGTTATCTGTTGTTTTATGTTCATGTTGTAACTTGCTGCCGTGTTGGACGGGTCTCCCTTGAGAAAGAGATCGATGATCTCAATGGGACCATCTGGTTGAATAAAGGTTTGAAAAATAAAATGATTTAAAATAAATATTATTAAAAAAATTAAAAAATCGCGGTATATTTTGTCAGTCTCACAACAGTGTTGAGACATGTATTCACCGCGATATTCGATATATCGTTACATCCCTACTATTTACGCAATGTTTTGGTCTAAAGCACCTACATGTTTTAACATAGAGGGCTACTAAAACCTTGTAAAGAGCTTTAATGATCAGCTGCAAGGTTAAAGCCACCATAATGCACATACTATGTACAGCTTTCAGAGATGCAAGATGTCAGCCATCTCAATGAAAATCCTCTTAAATTAACATCAATTGATTTTTGACGTATTGGTCGGTTATATAAAGCATACTCTGAAAGTCATTAATTGTATAAATGAACCGATACTGACTCAACGGCTGAGTCGGATACTCGGGACAAAGGGCGAATCTGCTAACTTATATACCATTATTTTTAAGTAATTGTTCCGTAATTGTAAATACATATTTGTCTTTTTAACCTCTTGTTTTACAAAGTTAAAAAACGCAATGATCCCAGTCCACACAGTACAGTTTCAATAACGTGAATCTGATCAATATTTACCGATACTTAAAACTCAGGTTTTTGTATTATGTCTGAAAAGTTACATTTGGTCCCTTCCTAATAACAGTTCCAGCTCAGGGGATATTAATATGAGTATGTAAGATACTTATAATACAGTTTCCCCTTATAAATTACTTTATTTCTCAATTATTCTTATTAAAACACTTGACGAGTGCTGCTTCAAACAGTATGTGTAAGACTAGACACTGGCACATTTGCTAATATTGACACTAAACACGGCACATAGACTTGGTAGCCTTAATTTAGTTCTGAGAGAATCTCACAATACCTTAATGTACATTTTGCAGCAGAATAATTTGTAGTGTTTAGTTTAGATCTTTTTGATGATAAACCAAATTTAGTTTTGGCTTTGACTTTAACACACTTCCAATATCAGTGTATTCTTTGTTCTCCTATGTAGGACACACACACGTACACTTAGATGTAATAGTGAAGTCAATATTCGAATATTCGCTGCTGATTACTACCGAATATCCGGAGCCCGAAAAATGGTATTCGAGACAGCCCTGTGTGCACCTTCATCTACAGCCCTTCCTACCTCATTTCACTTCCTGTGGAGCATCATCAGCACCCAGCCTGATGGTCCCGCTCAAATGCACACTCGCACACATACATCTTCAACCAAGTTAGACCACTTACTGAATCCTCCTCCTCCTCCTCCTCCTCCTCCTCCTCCTCCTCCTCCTCCTCCTCCTCCTCCTCCTCCTCCTCCTCCTCCTCCTCCTCCATCCCTGAGAGTGTGATGGATTGGCTAAGGGGTGAGAAGGAGAAGGACAGGAGGGAGCGGGAGGAGGAGAACAGTAATGGGCAGAACTAAATGAATAGCCTAGCTAAAAGAAGAGCAACATGCCTGCCAGCTTTCCCCATGATAATTAAATTAGCATTAGCTTCAGCCGTAGCCTTAGCCCTAGCCTTAGGTTTAGCGTCAGCATTAGCCTTAGCCTTAGATGTAGCCTTAGTCAGCCCTTGTCAGCCGTAGCGTTAGCATCAGCATCAACATTAGATTTAACTTAAGCCTTAGCTTTAGCCTCATCCTTAGCCTCATCCTTAGCCTTAGTTTTACCCTAAGTTTTAGCTTTAGCCTTTGGCTTAGCTTTAGCCTTAGCTCCAGTCCCTTTCCCATTCCTGAGGAGGAAATAGAAAAGGGAATACATTGAGAATATCTGATCAATATTTAGCTCACGTCTTCTCCCTTTGCTTGTCTTTTACGCTTCAATCTCAGAATTGTTGGTTCATGTCAAGCTTTTACAAATACAAATATGTTTGTGGCAATAAATAACTGAAGAGATTGATTGAACTTGCCCTGTGGCTAGATTGGATTTAAGACAAAAGAAACTGCGACTAATCACAGGTTCATTAGATACGACAGTTATATAAATATCAGATCAGATAAGATTCTTTATTATCCTTTCTTAAGCATTTCCATTTTTAAGAGAGAGTTCACTTCCTCATCTTTGGGGATATGTTTTATAGCTTAATGAGTTCTGTTTACAGGAATATGCAGGGCCGTCCCTGGCCAACATGAGGTCCCACGCAACGTTATATGATGAGGCCCTCTGTTTCGCGAGCGTCGACGGGGGGGACGGGGTGCTAGTGGAGCCTAGCAGCGATGAAACCGTGCCGCGCCACACTAATTGCGCCGCATTTTCGGCTCAGTTGAGGCTCCCTCCGCAGTCTGCGCGATCGGCCTGTGGAGAGGGACGGCCCTGAGAATATGTCACACTATATTTAAAAACTAGTTTCACTCATTATGCTTTTTAGTTAGTTTACTTTACTGTCAGTTCAACTGCACTGTTTACCCCTTCAGAACTTTTCCCAGCAGATAAACAACATTAATAAACCAGTAAGGAAAAAAATGTTCACATCTTTAAAGCAGCTTCACTTCGTTATGAAAGGTCATGGTAAAGTATTTTAATTGTAAATCATGGCTCAGCTTAAAATCAGGAAACAACTTGCAAATATAAGGATGATCATAATTACTCCTTTTACAGCCGAGATGTTTAAAAATCTTAACAGAAAACCTACAATGGAGATCCATATATAAGAGCCAACATCTGGTAGGATAAACACCTTTTTCCCTAAAAACGGAATTAAGACTGTAAGAAAATATCGAAACAATAATTTTTCTTAATATAATGTTTTTTGACACTGTATCATCAAAAACACACTATAATTAAATTAATACTCTGCACACAAAGGTCCAGATTGTACATAAAGTATTGCTGTAATGTTGTTTGTGTTAAATGTAAACATATATCCCACTTTTCCAATAACAGTATGAGTATTTGAACTCAGATTTTGTGGTTTGTTCATTATACTATCACAGTTTTTCAAAAATAAGACTTGAATCAGATTATATTAACTTGCTTATATGGAAATATGATAAATCAAACCCCTTTATCGTCTCAATTATGTCAGATTCTTACATTGCATTTAGCTGATGCTTTTATCCAAAACGACTTACAATAAGTGCGCTCGACCAACAAAATACAAACTTGAAGAAAACAGAATCATATAAGTACATCAGGTTTCATAGAGCAAAAACATTTCAAGTGCTACTCAACTGGCTTTAGATAAGCCAGCCCTTTATTAGTATATAAGTGCTTTGTTAATAGTTATATCGCTCGAAGTGGAGTCAAAAGAGATGAGTTTTCAGTCTGCGCCGGAAGGTGTGTAAGCTATCTGCTGTCCTGATGTCAATGGGGAGCTCATTCCACCATTTTGGAGCCAGGATAGCAAACCCACGTGTTTTTGCTGATGGGAACTTGGGTCCCCTTCGCAGCGAGGGTGCAGCGAGCCGTTTGGTTGATGCAGAGCGGAGTGCACGTGCTGGGGTGTACGGTTTAACCATGTCCTGGATGTAGGAAGGGCCAGATCCATTCGCAGCATGGTACAATAGAGGTGCTGATGTGCATTGTTAGGTCAAGAGTGGGACAATCTTTTCCCGGAAGGAAAAGCAGTTCAGTCTTGTCAAGGTTGAGCTTGAGGTGATGAGCAGACATCCACTGAGAGATGTCAGCTAGACAAGCAGAGATGCGTGCGACGACCTGGGTCTCTGAGCAGGGAAAGGACAGGATTAATTGGGTGTCGTCAGCGCAGCAGTGGTATGAAAAACCATGCGGGCTAATGACAGATCCGAGCAAGTTTGTGTACAAGGAGAAGAGGAGGGGACCGAGAACAGAGCCCTGAGGGACCCCTGTAGTTAATTGACAAGGGTCGGACTCCGACCCTCTCCAAGTAACCCTGTAGGTGCGGTCTTTGAGGTATGAGGTGAGGAGAGAAAGTGCAGAGCCTGAAACTCCAAGTTCTTGGAGAGTGCGAAGGAGGATCTGATGATTCACCGTGTCGAATGCACAATGATAGCAATACAACACTCTTAGATCAATAGCAAGCCTCAATGTTGGATGTGGATTGATGAGGGTTGTTGGTCTGACTTCTGTCTTTCCAATCTTAAAGGACAACAAACTAAACTAAAACCAGAAGTTTATGTTTTTCTAATAAATCCAGGTAGTAAAATATACTCCATGTTGAAAATAAGTCTTTGACATCCCAATTGGCTGCTATCTGCCTCGTGACAGCAGGAAGTCTCCATCACACCGTCCTCTGACAGGCTGACAGAAGACAGCAAATACACTAAACCTGATGTAGAGTCAGCGACCTGAAACAGTGGCAGGACGCGGGATGGAGATCGTCAGTTTCACAGCTCTCTGTCATCTTAAATAACATTGTGTCTGTGGGCTGTGGGCCTGTCGGACTTGATGGATCACAGCCTCCGCAAAGACATGCCTTTCCCTTCCCCTCTGGCATATGTGATCAGTGTCGAGCTGACTGATTCCCTGAGCATGGCTTCAGCGGGAATACTGGAGGTGATGGAGACCAGACAGAGGGTGGGGGGGGGGCGGCTCAATTCCCATTTAAATGTGAGTGGCAGAGAGGCTAAGCTTGGTTCATGCTACCACGCGTTTTCAATGAGGAAGTCCATACTGACGTTCGAAAATAACTTGGAAGGACCAAAACGATCAAAATAAAAAATGTCAGCGCAAGCTCTGTCATCATCACCTGACATGTGACCTGTGACCAGTATACACAAACCACACCCAGGTGACAATTGCCAGAAGTGCTCAACAAATACAAATAAAAGTGACGTAAACGGGCGACTGTGGCTGCGAGGGATTTCGATCCCAGCCCATGCAGTCAACATGTCGATGTAACCCTGAGTTGCTCCCGATGGCCAACTGTGTCTGAATGTGTGTGAATGTTAGGTCCTAGAGCAAGTGGTACTGCTCTGTATGAATGGGTGTGAATGGGTGAATGACATGTAGTATGTAAAGCACTTTGAGGGGTCGTAAAGACTGGATAAAGCGCTATATAAGTACAGTCCATTTACGTAAAGAAATTATACTAATAGAAATAATAAACTCAGGCTAAGTAGCATTTTGACTCCTACAGTTGGGTCGTGCATGCAGACTCGGGTATCTTATTTTTTCGGCCAACTCTTTTTTGCTTTTGCAACTTTCTTTTTGCTTTTATGCAATGTTCCCATTTTGTATTTTGGAATATCGCACAAAATAAGATCTGTGGCAAACAGAAGTGTATGATTCCTATGATGCATGTTTTGTCCATATATTTACACTACTTTTATAATAGTTGAAGCATAAATGCAATCGCCCAAAGTATAACGCTAATGTTAGGTTATAAGAGAACTACATTATGGTCCATTGAATTGACTTGTTTTAATGACACCTCAAAGCTTCTAAAATTAGACCACCTGTTGTTCACTACAAAGTGGCACATTTTAATGTTCAAGTGTGTTAGGAAAATATCACTCGACACCAGGTTGAGAATCAAAAATCAGGCACTAATTTATTCTTGCAAGAAGGAGCAGAGTTAAATCACATACAAAGGTTATGGGTTAACTCACACACACGGGGTATGTTCCTCAACGGAGCAGGACAACATATCAGGCTTATATAGTCCAAAACACGGAGATAACAACAAAGTCGTAAACCGAGATGGCGCTAATATCATCCGCGGGTGTCGGAAAGGTGTCGGGGACATCTGCGACGTCTTCTGGAAAGAGTCACGTACTTCTTTCACGCCTCATAGAAGTGAGATATGATTGTTAACAGTCTTTCAAAATAAGAGCACATCGTTCAATGGATATATCAATCAGATCTCTCCTCAATAATAATAATACATTTTATTTGGAGGCGCCTTTCATACACCTTACAGGGCATAGGGTAACATAGAGACAATTAAAACAGTGGATTTAATGAAATGTCAGCCGGGGTAAAACAAGGCAAACAGGAAATGGACTACAAAAAGACACACAAAGACACAAGAGGACACAGAAGGACACAGGGTAGAGGTTATAATGAGAATGCCAGTTTGAACAGGTGAGTTTTTGAGTTGGGTTTTGAATGTTTTTGTGGGATCAGACTGTCGGATGCGTCGTGGCAGGGAGTTCCAGAGTCTGGGAGCCGAGCAGCTGAAAGCTCGAGCACCCATGGTTTTGAGGCGAGAGCTTGGGATGGTGAGAAATTCTGGGGAGGAAGAGCGGAGGGTGCGGGAGGGGGTGTACCCCCGAAGGAGCTCGTGATGTAGATGGGGGCAAGGTTGTGGAGAGCTTTATATGTGAGTAGAAGGTTTTTGTATTCAACACGGTAGGAAGCCAGTGGAGTTGAGTGAGAATGGGGGTGATGTGGTCAGTTGCCCTGTTCTTCCATGTGTCGGGTCTTGTATGGACAGCTTGTTAAGTGCTGCTTGTCATACAGTAAGTAAAGCTGATGCTAATGGCACAACAATGGAGCTAATCAAGCTGTCAGGCATCAATGTTACTGGCAACACCACATGAGCACATTTGATACGATTCTGATACTTCCTCTTTTACCCTCTCAAGCGTGGGGTCCAAATAAATGATGAAATTCAGCCTATAAAAAACGAGACGGGAAAAAAACATGCTCCAGGCAAAGAGTGGGTGTTTGACTAAAAGATAATTGTTGGGTTGTCAAATAAGAGTTATTAAGAGCAATCAACACAGTGCCAGTTATATTTAAAAAATAACGAACAAGATTGCAAAAATACATGTTTTCCCGTCTTATATGTTTCAGTATATGTGTGTCTCCCTCCTGCTTACATGGCATATGTTTAAATGTATACGCTTACTCTGTGCGCCACACTAAGTGTAATGACATCTTTACTGCTTTTTGTGATACTTGAGTTGCACATATGTATACACTGTGCAATCAGGAAATCAAAGCGCTCTTACAGGTTAACCAATCTGGAGCCCTACTATCAAACAGTGCTGACCAATCACTCGCTCCACACCTTTATCTGGGTAAACACATTAAGATAGGCCACAGACTGTTTAAGTTTCTTCAATCAGAGATGTATTATGCCGATAGAAGAACATCCATACAGTATGTTTTACACAATATCTCTGCTTGCTTTCACCCAAGTTTAACATAGCATGAAAGTGTTTCTGGGGAAAATCTATTTTAGATTTGTAGAGGTATGAAATATATAGTAAACGCATGAAGCACAAAATTAAAGCAGCTTTGTAATACAATGTAATTATATGAATATTGTTTGTTTGGGGACATTAGTTACACTGGGGACATTTTCCCACAGGCAATGTTGTGCTTACAAGAAGCTTTGTGGATCATAGGAGGAAGAGTGTGGTGGTGTTGATGGTCATACAGCCTTGGTCTATAGCAGGGGTGTCAAACTCAATTTCATCGCGGGCCACATCTGCATTATGGCTGCACTCAAAGGGCCGGTTGTAACTTTAAGACTTTATAAATATACAAATATTTAATATATATAAAATAATGTATTATATTACACGATTGCCTCTGCATTGGATTATTATCAGATAGGGTAATAACTTCATCATTAACTACGTCTGAAAGCAGAAGTCTAGGGCAACTAATTACAAGTCTCTTCAGCGAGAATGTCACAAAATGATTTTAAAATAAAAGCCACATTCTGAAAAAAAGTCAAAATCAAAAGAAATAAGTGACATTTTGAAACGAAGAACAATTCTGAGAAAAAGGTACATTCTAAGAAAAAAAGCATAGTTTGAAGAAAAAACTGCAACATTCTGAGAAAAAAGGCATATTTGAGATGCATTGTGGGACACGTAGTTTATGGGACAACGTGTTTCTGTAAATCGGCACGTAACCGTATAATACACATATTATATTCTTTGCACGCTCTTGTGGGGCCACATGAAATGATGTCACCGGCCGGATTTGGCCCCCGGGCCTTGAGTTTGACACCCCTGGTCTATAGGGGAATTATTAAGTTAAATAATTTAGTAAAATTACAGCTGATGATCAAACATATCCAAATATAGACTCGATAAGAAGTGGACTGAGTGACTTTGACCTCATCCGTCTTTTTGTGGATTACTGTTTTTACGCTTGCATAAGAAGCTCAGTACAAACACATTGTGGAGTTTCAAGATGAATACACGACAGACATCAAGCACATGCTTCTGTATTGTCTAACTTGCTCTCAATGGGACAATAATGAAGGAAATTTTAAAAAGACTTTAAACTAGAAATCGAGAACATAATCGTGTCAGGAAAATGCAATTCACATATTCTCATAAACTCCTATAAAACATATTACATGTTGCAATACGTCGACTTAGGCAGAGTGAACGTTAAAGGCACTTCCACATTGGCTTGTCTTTTCTGACCTGGAGTTTTTGCCGCTTGTGTTTCAAATGTCAAATATCCTCGCTGCACTTCCAGTCCTATAATGATGATCTGTTAAGCACCCAGGATTATAAAGATGGCCTGAGGCTTAAGTGTGTGTTCAATATCCTGCATGGCGTTAGGACTTAGGACACCTCAGCGTATTGATCGATCTAATAGCTTTCCAATATGTTACTGGTAGCCTTGTTGCCTTGTTTTGCTTGGTTGCATAACACAGATACTACAGTATACCGATGCAATGGAGAGGGGCTGGAATGGAAATGTGTGTGCATTCAAACTTAAAGTATGCGGATTATTATGATGAGGTTTCTTTCTCAACGTCAAAACCATTTTTTCTCCAGGCGCAACCACACCAGAAGGACTGGATCTATTTATAGCCTGCGTCTATCCGCCGAGACTTCTTTTTTCCTTCCCGTGTGCAGAGAGCATGATTTAACGGAGGAAATATTGACCATCTGGAAAATGTACTGAAACTGTTTCTAAAGAACAGTGCGAGGGAGTGTGACAGTTTCACTGCTCCGCTAATGGTCTGTTATTACAGGACAAGAAGGAAGCGCAGACTGTGGGTGTGTGTACATGTGTGTGACAGTCTGTATATGCTAAGTGCACATGTCTATAAGCTCTGTGTGTGTGTTTATGTGTGGATTTGTGTTTGTTTAATCAAAATGCTTTAGCTCCAAGCTGTTGTTGCTCTGGATCAACGTGTGTGTGTGTGTGTGTGTGTGTGTGTGTGTGTGTGTGTGTGTGTGGTCTAGCATTACTATACTTGTGGGGACCTACATCTGTTTACACAGTCACGTGTGGGGACTCGCCTCCCTTATGGGGACAAAATGGAGGTCCCCATAAGGGGGATCATTAATTTTAGGGTGAAGACTTGGTTAGGGTAAGGGTAAGGTTAAGGGTAAGGGTTAGGGTACGCTTAAGGGTAAGGGTAAGGCATGTGTTGGTTATGGTTAAGGTTAGGATAAGTCTCCAGGAAATGCATGTAAGTCAATGTAATGTCCCCTGAAGTGAAGTGTACATGGTGTGTGTGTGTGTGTGTGTGTGTGTGTGTGTGTGTGTGTGTGTGTGTGTGTGTGTGTGTGTGTGTGTGTGTGTGTGGTATTTTAGTTTATACCTTGTACCTTGTCCCGAACACGGGCAGCTTCAGAGGATGCGAGATGTGACACATATTAAGATACTTCCAATCGTAACTCAAATCAAATCTAAATACGTCCTACACTTGTTTTTAGATTGACTTAGACATTACATTAAAAAGCTAAAAGTTGCACCCCCCATTAGAAATCACAGAAATAAGCGCCTTTCCTCACAACATCATGATTACACATTTACGTTAGTGTCAAACTAGGACAGTATTAGTTTCCCTTAAGCAATGACTGTGGACACTAGTGTGAGTGTTATGGTGATATAATAAACAGATGGCATCATGAGTATACTAGCTTGGGTGAAATGCAGACGACTGATCATTTTTGAATTGTGTATTTCTCTGCTGAAAACATGTACATGTGAAGTACCTTAAAACTATAGAGAACTTAAACATTACTTTTTTCAAAATACAAAATATGTCTTCCGTCAAAGTTAAGATAATCTGCAAACAGTATATTAATACATATCCCCACTGTTTTCCTTAACGTGTGCTGCTTTCATTTGAATAAGTATAATAATAAAAAGTATATAAATAATGGAGTTGCAGTTAGATTCATCGTGTACAACTATTTCATTGTACTGCTAACGGTAACAATTAGTAGCTAACTGTGCATACTTTTAATGTGAGTCATATTCAGGTTCAGGTTATTCATAAAGTCAGACTTTCTAACCTCTCTCCTCTCGAATAACATATCTCCGGATCAGATTGCCAGCTAAAGGTAGAAGAAGAAGAAAGACGGTGATACGAGATGACAGACAAAGCCAAAAACGGTGCGCTAGTATAAAGTGAAACTCAAGCCGTGTCAAACATGGACTTCAACGTTTCCTTTCTGTTCTCAGAGCTTCATGTGTCAGCTTGAAAACCCATCTGATGCTTTAATGTCGGTTTTTAGTATCGTTGCCGCCTTGTTATCCTGCCAAATAGCTCTCCTTTTCTTCCTGCCTTCTTTTGTGAAACCTCAGGGCGCACATATCGCGCTCAATTTAGTTTACCTTCTTTGTGCAGAACTATAAAATATGCTGCTGGAACAGAGATGTCCAGGTGAATAGAAAATGCTCTTTCTCCCGCTTGGATTGTTTGGGTGATAAAACGGAGGAGGTAATGGATCCAGACTGTAGTTACCTTCTAATGAATACAGTGCACACAATTAGCTCCAATAGGTATATTATCCCATTAGTGACATTGCATTAGTCAGGGCGTCCGCGGGGTCTTAACAAGTATTAAAAGTTGATGAATCAATTTAGCGAAAATTAAGGCTATTAAAAGTATTAAAGGGCATTTTCCAAGGTATCACATTTTGTAGCTTGTCTTCACTAAGTGTATAAAGTGTCCAAAGAGGTTGTGTTCCACAGTGTGCCTGAATGTAGTCATGGCGTAGGTGTGTAGTGTGATTCTGTGTAGGTTAGTGATGGCATCCCGTTGGGTTTGACGTCATCTGAACAGGACGTCGCACGCTCACTACTTGATAGCGCGCGAAGGTCCGTTTACGCCGGTTGCTAAGCAGCATCATTATGGGGAAATGCAAGTCAGCGTCCAAATGGTTGGAAGATAAGGAGGAAGGACAATCAATGCTGTATATAGTCAATGTGAGGTAAAGTGTGTCGCCAAGGTAACCGGTTAGAACTCCAAGTGGCGATGAGGTCTTAAAATGTATGGAAAGGGTCTTTAAAGGGTCTTACATTTGACTTCAGGATTCCTGCAGAGACCCTGTAATGGATACAGACTGTCAGTGGAGTTACCTTCTAATGAATACATTGCACACAGTTAGGTCCAATATTATCCCATGAGTGACACTCTATTAGTGTAGAAATCACATAAAGCATTCTAAGTTCACTGGCACCTCACTATTTCTATAGCAATATTACAAGAATACTATAGAAATATCACATAAGTCTTATATAAGCTCAGTATCTTTCACGACGTAGTGATAGTCCTCTTGGGATCATAATAAAACTCTCTTATGACCATTTGATACCGTGCCGCACTAATGAACAACTATATCATCGTTTTTTCACGTGTGCGTATTGCCAGACATGATGTGGTTTAAAGTCTGCACTGCTGTTTGTTTGGCTGCTTGACTGCTGTCGTTATATTTCACTTCTTAACACTCCTCCTATTCCACTTTTCTGAGCCATTATAAGATAAGGTAAGGTAAGGTAAGGTAAGATAGTACTTTATTGATTTGTTGCAGCAGCATTAAAGACATGGCATTGTACAATAACAATTAAAAAGACTAGAAATAAACAAAAAAGTAGAAGAAATACATGTTGAATTCACAAATGAACAATAACAACAACTAACACTTTATATTAAGGTACACAAATTAACCATCAACTAGTTGTTAATCAACATGCGTATTAGCAGTATATTGGCTCTTTATTAGTCACAATAAAACACTTAATAATGCCTTGTTCTACAAGTAATAAGCCATTAGTAGCAGTGCCGTACTGCCATGCTATTCAGTTCACTTTCTCCTACTTCCTGTACCCGGTTTCCTGTCTAACCTTCAGTACAAATGTTACACATATATAAATGTGCACATATGAAACATGTCAATATCACCTTGCTATAGAATAGAGAGCACACAGTGACATGTGTTCTCTGCTTTTAACCCATCCTAGCACCAGGGTTGCGTTCGGATAGTTTAAAAATCAGCTCCTAAGTTCTAACCCTATCGTCTATTCCTTGACCTCTGAGTGAAACGTCACGGGGTTAAGGGATAGTGGATAGGATAATTCAAAAGGACTTAGGAGAAAGAGACTGCGGTACTTTAGAGAATCCGAATGCACTTTCACTATCCGACGTGTTTATGATGCGCCAGCGGACGTCATTGTGTGCGTCTGCTGCTGTGGGGAAACTATGGAAACGACCGTTGTCTATACAGCGGACTACAACATGGATGTTTAATAAGAACGAGGGACTACTGTAAACTCATCTGGAGACTCTGCACCGTGCTCTGATGCTGCTGCTCTGCTTTATGAACGTGGACAACAGAGAAACATATTCTTCAGGACCAAAGCTGGAACTGAAATAAAAAAGGAAAGTGAAACTTCTGCTCGTCACCCTCTCCCTCCGGTCCACATTAATACCAATGATCCCAATACGTATGACTGTATGAACTAAAGATCTTTAAATCAATACAGATGTATTTATTATAAACGTTAGTCCTTAACATCTATCACTGTGTATATCACCATTCAAACATCTTTTAAAAGTTGAACAAACTCCACACAGCTCAGTAAAGACTGAAATGTTGACTTTATTTGATCATTTCAGTGAAAACTAACGTTCATATTTATCTTTTTGATTATAATACTGATGAACGTTCAGAACAAAGCACTTTGGCAACTTACCACCTATGTTTTAAAATGCTTTATAAGCACCGTAACTTTCATGATATCATTTCTCGGTCATAATCGGTTGTTTCCGTGAACGGCCGACTGTTGTGTGACGTAAATGCTGCGGCTGCAATGCATTGTGGGGCAGCATTTTCTCCTCTCCTTTCGGTTAGGGAGGTCCAGTGGTTCCTAAGCTAAAGGAGGTTATAAAGGAAGTTTGAAACCTCCTTTCCTTTCATTCTCATCATTCTAGAGAATTGGAACGGCACTTATCATGGCTGCCACTGAGGGACTTCCGGGTCATTTCACTCCGTCAGGAAGGTTCCTAAGCTAAAGGGACCATTGGAACGCAACCCAGGAGTCTAGTACTAGGAGAAGTGGGCAGCTATTGCACAGCGCCCGGGAGCAATGGGAGTGAGGGGGGTTGTCCGGTGCCTTACTCAAGGGCACCACCACTCTCCAAGTAGAAGTCCACACTCCATATGTAGGTCTGTTCGGGGACTACGGCTCACAGTCCAAGCCCCCTACTGACTGAGCCACTGCTATTGGGAGCTGAACTGTCTGTATAAATACCTAATGTTGAGTTATTTGGACACAATTAGCACTTATAGTTTCATGTCTTGTTACATAAGAATAGACCATATTTGTTAAGTGTTATTATGGGAGAAATACTATTCTTGTACTGCCTTATTAGGCCCATATTGAGCAGAGCATATTAAGACCTTCCTTGCAACAAATAAGCACTAATTAGAGGGTTATTGAGGAAAACTCTCAACTAATGGCTTATTACTTGTAGAATAAGGCATTAATAAGTGTTTTATAATGACCAATAAAGAGCCAATATTCTGCTAATATGCATGTTGATTAACAACTAGTTGATGGTTAATTTGTGTACCTTAATATAAAGTGTTACCAAACAAAATATAAAGCAAGTTATTATATATACATAAGTATGTGAGGGATGGAATATTAAATATTAAGCTGAATATCTAAATGTAAAATGTACATCCCCCTTTTTCTCCTCATAACTCTCTTTCTATTTGGAACCCTTCCATCTTATCATCTTAATATGTTTACTAATGTCTCTCTTCTCCTTTCTCCCTCCTCCCTCCTCCCTCCTCAGGAACCTTGTGGAACCTGTCGTCCTACGAGCCCCTGAAGATGGTGATCATAAACCACGGCCTGCAGACCCTCACCAACGAGGTCATCATCCCCCACTCGGGGTGGGAGCACGAGCCCAACGAGGACTCGAAGCCGCGGGACGCCGAGTGGACCACCGTGTTCAAGAACACCTCCGGCTGCCTCAGGTAGGGTCAGCGCGAAACACATGGAGCTGATGATGTATCGCCATTGATTCAGAGACATACCTCACATTCATTGAACACTGGGGTTCAATTTTAATAAGCGCAACAATGCAGTTTAAGTGGTTGGTCAAAAACAACTATTGCATGTTTTACACAGAGGTACTGCGGTTTGGAGATATACAGCTTTCTAAAAGCTATAGGTCACATCCACCCATCACTATCTGTTTTTTGGATACAGTGGTTACATAAGAGGGACAAGCTCAGTACAACCATGCAATTAACTTTCATGAACAGAAAACATTGTGAAGTTTCAAGGTGAATACACTGACACCACCTCCATGGGACAATACTGAATGGGAGCAACCTGCCAATAACAAGACAGATATCAAGCACAAGCTCCTTTATCGTCTAATTTACTGTAAATGGGTCCATAATTAAGGTTAATGGTGTCAGGGAAATGAAATCAGAGTTAAAAAACGTTTATACAAACAGATTTCATTTTGCAACACGTGGATTTAGACAGGTTTAAGGCACGTCCACATTGGTCTCGCTTTTAAGACTTGGAGTTTGCCGCTTGTGCTTTAAACTATAGCATATACAGAGGTATTGGGGTTTGGAGATATACAGCTTTCTAAAAACTATATGTTAAATTGCAAATTTAAGTAAATTCGTTCGTGATTTATTTTCCAAATCTTGAACATATCTGGAAATCTTAGTCAAGGCAAACTTGTTTGTTATAGGACCTTTGTTTATGATCATCTAAATGCTGTATCCTATTGGTCCCTCACCGTTCAAAGGTTTTTGGATGTACACCACTATGTTTTCAACGTTAAAATATCCTGACCACAGAATCATAACTTAAAGGGGACCTATCATGCAAAATTCCCCTTTTGATGTCTTTTATACATAAATATGTGTCCCCGGTGTGTCGTCAGGGAACTCACAAAGTGTCAGAAAACAAAACCCTCTCTCTTTTCCTCCTTACCCACATAACGGGGGAGCTGACAAGCAGATCCAGAATCTTCGCTCCTATAACGTCATTGGCGACATCCGGCCGACGTGACACGTTCCAACCTATCGTCTCCGTATACAGTCGCATCTGTGTGTCTGTGTATTCAGCAAGATGTCTGCTGGAGGCTTAGAGTGAAGTTGTTATATATATAATAACACTTAAGAAAGAACATGTCAAGCTATGTGCTGTATCAGAAACAATGGGCAGCGTGTTTTGGGAGTAATATGCTGTGTGTTTACATTAGCAAGCATGCTAACACTCAGAGCTAGCCATGGAGCTAACGCTGTAGGCTACTGGAGAGAATACAGTATGTGTAACGTAATGTCGTTGTGGT